>JAFJYI010000376.1:0-537036 GCA_019022655.1 Acacia acuminata | reverse complement strand
CGAGAATTACAAAACCACTAAAGGGTTAGTAACCCGATAGAGATTTAAGTTCTCATTATAATGATTCGTAGATGGTCAAGCTGAAGAAAGTACTACTTATGGGAAATTGTGATCGGAGGTGGCTACTTACGGGAGATCTCGTTCGGAAAGGGCTACCTATGGAGGTTACGCCGGAGGTGCTGACCAATCGGAGGGATTGAGTGACGCCGAGTGAAGTACCGTAGAGTAGCTGAAGCCACGTGATGTCAAACCGTAGAGTGAAGTTGCCATCACAACAAACCATAGAATAGAGATACCGGTGTATCGATTCTCAAGGTAAAGGGCTACATTGAAGAGTCCCATATCTAACGGTTCCCTAGAAGAGAAAAGTTTACGTAATCCGATGTATCATCATGAGTTGCTCTAGTACTGTATAGCATATATTGTGTCTATAGGCTGGCAGAAGCCCACAATTGTTAGACGACAATACGAGAAGTGTCTTGAAAAGTTTGTGAAACCTGAGGATAGCGGGCAATGTCCGAAATAGCCAGAAAATTAAAGAAGAGTAGACTGGCGTTCTCGAATGGCTTGAATAGCCAAGGACAAAGGTCCGGATACGATTAGTTAATGATGACCTTCTAAGGTTAGTTGTGCGTTCCCCGAGTAAGGTTTAAAAATTGAATTTTTGAACTTGTCATTACACCTACTATATTTGAAATTTCGAAATTGATTTTTTCGAACTTATGCATTTTTGAAACTGACTTTTCGAGTGAAATGTTTTCAATAGAATTTGAGACCATAGTATGGTTATTTTGAAATAGTGTTGTCTTATAAAAAGGGTTTTGTTAGGACCCAGAGTTTGAAACTGAGTTTTCAACTTTGTTGTGGTAAAAGCAGTATAGAACTGGAAGGACAGAAGCTGTTGTAGATGTACACGGTTCTTTGGGTCTTTCCGATGTTTTAGAATGTTGAAATCAACTGGCTTTTGATAAAGGCTCTTTTTGAAGAAAGAGTTTTTTTGAGGGATTTTGTTTTAAAGAATGAAAATCGCACCAGCGTGAACGCACAATCCATAACATTTCGCTGGGGGCGTATGTTTTGTCTAGTAGAACCCGTCCCTATGGCCGGACTGAGTTTTCGGTAGATGGGTTGCTACTTTATGTCCGGTGTGAACATCGGGTCTCTTATGGGAGGCGGAGGTTCTCCCACATTGTTTGATGGTACCTGAAGCACTGGTGACTCGACTTGAGGCCGGAGGGATACGGAGAGGCCGAATTTGGGGATTGGGATAAGACGCTGCGTACCAAGTGGTTGAAATGGTGGCGTGAGCTCTCAATTGTTAAAAGTTTTGTGAAATAAATCATCTGCCTCAAAGATAAGTGTCGGTAGTAAAAAAATTTTAAACTGATTCGGCAGTGAACGTATTTTTATGAATTTGTGTTGGCAGCGATTATGTTTATAAATATGATAGCACTATTATTTTTGTATAGTGTGGATTGTGAAATGTACTGAGACCACAAGAAATTTTCAGTGTGTGGAAATTTGAAAATGAGACAACAAAATGATTTTGAGTAATGATGACATGGTTGTCGATGCCATTGTGTTGAAAAGCGGTGTAGTTGGAAATTTCGACATAGGAATGGGAACTATTAGAAAGGTCTAGAATCGAACCAAGCCGGATAGTAGTTGTCGGCTATGGTGAAAGTAGTCTAAGAGCTTGAATGAGAAGGCTCAGATGAAATAGACGGGCGGAGGCCCCGGGCAATAAGACTTAGTGTGCAAGTGTGCACGGTGCCCACAGAGCATAGAACCCGCTGATACTTAGCGGCCGTATGAAATGCTAATTGTCATACTAACTATGTCTAAAATACATCGAGAAGACTAGCAAAACATTCGTTGTATCGGTAGTAATTAAGATGCCTAAGGCCCGAGGATGAATTCCTAGGTAGTAAGGCTAGAATCTCTCCGTCTTGTGGTAATAGATTGAGCCTGGAAGGCCAATATGTGTTAAGCGAGAGGCTAAAGTAATCGGGCAATGAGGCTGTGTAACCGAGTGCGTGAGAAGGGACCAGCGAGTCTGTGGTGAGTACTATGCCCGGGTACAACATAAATAAGACTTTTGAATAGTGATGTGTGCTAGGTAAGCATGCATAGGGAAGGAATAGATTGGAGGTCTAGATAACCTTACGAATGTATATGTTCAAATTTCGAGGCGAAATTTTATTTAACGGGGAGAAATGTAATACCGGATAATTATCTATCGGAATACTATATTTTAGCAAATAATACCTATTTGGAAATAGGTGAATATGTGGTTTTAAAACCTTGTAGGATACTTATTCTATTGTCTAGGAAATTTCTAATGAAATTAGAGGTTAAAGTGTCAAAATCCTAAATGCAATTATGGGCCATGAAATGCCACTGAAAATATTATGATAAATCCCAAGAGGCAATAAAATATTCATTGAAAATTAGAAAGTATGTTGTCTCTAATTTTAGGAATTTTTGGGATTATTTCCCTTGAAAAATAATGAGGCAAAATTAAATATAATTTTGGGGAGCATAAATTGCCCTATGATTTTTAATATTTTACATGGAGCATAAAATACCAATATCAGTAAAATAGTTGTGAGATAATGATTAATCCTAATTAAGAAAATTATCAACAATTAGAAAGTGATTAGTTAAGTAATTAATGGCTAATTGTTTAAGCACGAACAAGAGAATATTTAGGTAGATTATGGAAAATCCTTTAATTAAGTGTTTATGACTAATATTAGCATAAAGTGTGCTTGCTAATCAATTAGAAAAGATTAAGAAAAATTGGTGAGATTAAGAACATGAAAACCCTAAATCCTAAAAGATTGCTAATAATGGGATTAAGGCTCTAATTAAGCTTCAGCTAATTTAGATAAATTAAAGGAAAAATAATAATAATAAAGGGAAGAGAAAACCAAAATTTGAGTGTGAAAAGGGTTGTGGGTTTTTCAAAAATAATATCATGATATTTTGTTAATTAAATAATAATATAATTAAGATATTTGTGGAAGAACGGGTTGGATAAATGAAGCAGATAGAAATTAAATCCTACTTAGAAAACCGAACTAAGTTTCTTAGGTCGGACATATTACAAACAAGTGAATTTTTGTCAGAAGTGGGTGTTAGCGGAAGTCATTTCCGTGGCAATAGGCGAATAAGGGATCAGATGAAAAAGATATTTTGTAAGCGAAAGGGCAGATAAGAAAAGTGAGAACCAATGGAAAATAAATCATAACTTGAAATCCTTGAACTAAGTAGAAAACAAGCTGGACATATTATGAATCGGTGAATTTTTGTCCCGAAGTTGATGTTACCCAAGTAATTTACGTAGGCATACGTCTTGAAAATGTTCAGCGGTTAACGGAATACCCTTAATGGGATCAAAAATTTAGTTAACTCAGATATTTCCAAAGAGGAAGAATAGAACTTCAAGGCTGTGTTCCGGATTTTTGAGATTTGCTAAGATGCGATTAGAACACCCGAACTTAACTTTATCGGTAGAAATTCATAAAGCACATGGATGACATCATGTTGGTGACATGGGGTGACATGTGGGGAAAATTTGTGGTAGAGAAGAGAGGAGAGTGAATGGTTTGCAGAGGCCACATCTTCGTCTTCTTAACCGTTGATGCAAAAGTTGATCCGAGGGTTGAGATCCATGGAAATTCTCTATAAATAGCCAACCCCCTCTTCACTTCATTCCTCACCAATTCACAAAGGAATCCTAGAGAGAGGTTAGAGAGAAGTGAGAGCAAGGAGGAGCTCACGGAAAGAAGTAGCGAAGTCTTTGGGTAAGTTCTTCGGTCCCTAGTCTTAAGCTTTGGTAGTTCCTTCGGTAGTTATAGTAGAAATCTTTGGATTAATCTTTAATCTTCCAAGTTAGTTTAGATATCATGTTTTAGGGATAAATATGATATTTATTTCAAAAAATATATTGGAGATGGAGATATGTCAAAATTTTGGAAGATTAGAGTTAAAGTAACGAAGTTAAAAGAAATTCGCCAATTAGGAGAGTTAGGGGCAAAATGGTAATTTGTACCTAAAATGCCTATTATGATGTTGGGCCTTGATAATATGATATTATCCTTATAGGATATCTGTAATCACGTACCCTTTGTTGCCCATTTGTTGTACCCATTTAAAAGTACATTTGTCAAAAGTACCGTTTTTAGTCAACGAAGGTACGTTCGCGTCTTCCGTAACACTAACTCGATGTTTATTGTATGCGTACATGTGCTATGTGTATGGTATGTTTATGTGAGGTAGTTGATAGCTCTGTGGTATGTTCAATGTCTTGTTATTATGCTTGTTTGGGTGTTGGATACGTTTGCTAGGTACGAAATGCTTGGTGCGAAATGCTAGGTGCGAAACGATTGCTTGGTGCGAGCGTATGCTAAGTGCGACATATCTCGCCGGGGGGCATGTGTGCTGTTGGGATAAGCTTGTTTGTATGCTCATATACATGTCTATGTTGTATATATAAACATGAGGTTAACTTAGTTACACGAGGTTCAATGGGCATTGAACCTCGGCTCTGACATAGCGTCGAGGTCGGGAGGGGCCAGGGATCGAGAAAAGGCAAGCAAAGACGCATAGGGACTCGGTGAAGACTTTCTTCTTTTGTTATTTACTTTTGAAAACACTCGGTATAACGTACCACTACTGTAATCAGCCAGACTTACGGCATTTTGAATATAAATATCAGTTACTCAATCGCTCCGATGCTCTACTAGAAGTGGGTGTTAGCGGAAGTCATTTTAGTAATCGTGGGCGAATAGGGATCGAGATGAAAAGATATTTTGTAAACAAAGGGCAGATAAGAAAAGTGAACCAAATGGAAAATAAATCATAACTTGAAATCCTTGAACTAAGTAGAAAACAACTGGACATATTATGAATCGGTGGATTTTTGTCCCGAAATTAGCATTACCGAAGTAATTTACGTAGCAAACGGCGTACGTAAAAATGTTCAACGGACAACGGAATACCCTTAATGGGATCAAAAATTTAGTTAACTCAGATATTTCCAAAGAGGAAGAATAGAACTTCAAGGTCAGTGTTCCGGATTTTTGAGATTTTCTAAGATGCGCGATTAGAACACCGAACGGGGACTTTATCGAGAAGTTCATAAAGCATAATCCATGTGAAATTTAATCCACCAATAAGAGCAAAGAGTTGTGAGTGTGTGCGTGTCTAGTATTCAAGAGAGAAAGAGAGAGAGAAAAAAGAAAATTAAAGCAAATTTGATAAAGTTTGAAATCCTAGAGTAAATTGGATAATGGTTTGAAATCCAAGAAATATCGATGTACACGAAAAAACTCAAAACAACAAATAAAGTGAGAATTTATACAAATTTAAATAGTTGTGAAGAAGTAGGAACCCTGGAGAAAATATAAGGACTTATCTTGAATCCACATAATTTAACCTCGAAAGCAAGCCTAGTAAGAAAGGCTATTTTTGCAAACGTTGAAGAATAAGCTTAGTACAACCGGGGGGAATCTAATTAGACCATAAATCTTGATATTCAACTCTAATCAAAAGCATACTCGGAAATTTAAAGGTATTAGTGATTGATCGTAAGCAACCAAAAATGAATTTCGTTAAAGTAAAAACCGAAGACTCAGTTGGAAGAAACTTCTTCATTAAGTATGGGTCCAATGGTTAAGATTAAAACTTCTTTACTAAGTTTAGATCCAAGGGTTCATATTCAAGATGAATTAAGTTTGGAAAAACTACCAAAATGCCATACCATTTCCCTATAAATAGAGGGCTTCCCTTTCATTCTCTTCACCAAAACCATTCTAGGCAAGAATGGAGTGAAGCAAGAAGGAGGAGGGAGTAGCAAGAGTCTTCAAGAGGTAAGCTTGTTTTTAGTTTCTAGTCTTTAGTTTTATAGTTCTTAGTTGTTCTTAGTAGTTCTTAGTATAAAGGTTAGTTTGATCTTTAAATCTTCCAAGAAGTTTTGATTTCATGTTGTTATGATTAAAAATGTCTTTATTTCGAAAATATGGTGGAAAATATTGTGGAGCAAAATTCTTGGAAGTTAAAGATCAAAGTAGCGAAAGTTACGCGAAATTTTCAGTAAAATTTCTGGGCAAACAGCGAAAGAAATGCTAATATTTTATGTTGGAAATGAAGCCCATAAATCACAAAAATTTCCAGAAATAAATTAGATATGTAGGGATTTCCGAATATATATAATATGTAGCGTTTTGATTCCTGTACAAAGAGATACAACCAGTTGAAGTTAGGCCAGATTTCTGGACGAAATTCTGGGCAACGTTGAGAAAAATGAAAACTGGGAATTTTTCATAAATTCTGGGTATATAAAAGTATTTTTGCCTTGAAAATAGACATCCTAAGGAGTGCGGAGAATTTTACGGATCCTCGTTTGATTTTTGTAGATTTAATTATGATTTTGCGAAGTTAACCGAAAATTCTGCCCAGAAACTCAGCATAGCGTTTTTAATAAAATGTAAGGGCAAAATGGTAATAATAAATCCACCAAGGGTAGAAAGGTAAATTAAACCCTTAGGATATTATTCTAAGCAATATGATATTTACCAAATATCATATAATAATCTGACGATAATGTATAGGATATCCGGGAAGTCCTAGGTCGGTTCAAAGGTCGCATGTTGGCCATTACACGGTGAAAGGTACGTTCGCGTCGTAACACTAACTCGATGCTTATTGTATGCTATATGTGATAGATGTTTTCATGAAGTGATGGACAAGACTAGGTCTTGGGCCAAGCACTTTGTGACTAAGTTATGGGGCTTAGATCACCTATTGTCATATATTCACTTTACACGGGTTATAGTCTTGATAATGCCGTTGAGTTTTCCTAGCGAGGACACGATGGGCCGTCGTGGCACCGGTGAATAGTGCACCGTAATAACATTCATATGCAGTGGCTGTGTTTTGTTATTATCTTTCATATGTGAATATTGATGTGATGTCATGAATATCTATCATACATAACTATTACATAAGCATGAGGTTAACCGTTACCTGAGATTCAATGGGCATTGAACCTCAGCTCTTAACATAGCGTCAGGGTCAAGAGGACCGAGGATCGAGGAGAAAGGCAAGCGGCACGCATAGGGACTCAGCCTGAAGACCTTCTTCTTTTGTTATTTACTTTGAAAACACTCGGTATAACGTACCGCTCAGTAATCGCGACGGACTTACGGCATTTTGAATATAAATATCGGTTACTCAATCGCTCCGATGCTCTACTCTAGCACGGTGAGGCTCCCATGATAGACACCTACCTGGCCATTTGGTTTGAGTAACGGAGTTAGGCTCTACGCCTTTTTAAAAGAGCATGTTTTGAAAATGAGTACTGATATAAGCCTAGGTCGAGTACCACCTTACTTCGGTATACCGGTCGAACCGGTGTACCATCCTAAACCGGTGTACCATCCGAACCAGTGTACCACCCTCTGTCGGTGCACCACTCTAAACTAGGGATGGTGTATCCATCGCCTGTACCTACATCGATATTAGACTCCGATAATTTTGATAATTCGATAACTCGATAGTTCGATAATCTCCCGTTTTGTACTTGCAGGCATTAATTCCATTCTAACCCGTGAGCTTATATATGGAGCTAGGTCATGCCGAATGAGACTCAGTGATATAGTAGAATATGGGTTCTGTTGCTAAGCTCTAGGACTTCTGATATAGAAATTGGAGTCTGAGTTAAATCTCCGCCCAATGTTTCAAGGCAATCGTTACAGAGAAGTCGGTACTGCTTAGGTTTTCCTGTAGACAGCGACTATTGATTTAGTTTCCTTGTAGAAACAAAGTAACTTACTAAGTTACCCCGAGAGGAAAATCTCGCTTGCAAAACCGGACACCATGCGTGCAACGGGGCATGGCTCCGGGATGAGGGTCTTTTGACTAAGTCCTTGACAAGCAGGTGGCCGTTAGATAAAAAGGGGAAAGTACCCGGTATTTAAAGGGAGGCGGTTATGCCATACTAGCACCTATGAGAGTGGTTGGTATGCAGTGGTATGTGTACGATATTAGTACCCGTATACGATAGACGTTGTGAAATTAAGCGTGCTTAAGCGAGAGAAATCTTAGGATTCTTAACCCCTGGGATATAGCATAAGGATTTGATATCCTTTAAGCAAAGGCCTGAATACCTTGCGATGTGAAACATAGTAATCCTTTGGGATACTATGAGAAAAGATGGAGTGATAATAGGCTTGAGTCGAGAGCACGTTGCTTAGGTCTAGGTATGATCGAGCATTGCCTAGGTTCCAAGCATGCGAGAGTAGGAACCCTAAGAAAATGTGAGTGAGGTTGCCTTAGGTTTGAATACCTGAGAGTTAGTTCCTTAACGGAACCCTACGGTAGCTAAAACCTCAGTGACCACAGGTTATGGTTTCAAGGTGGGACCGATAACCTTAGAGATGTTAGTGGCTAATAGATCCCTAAGGAAGTGGGTGGTTACCCGATGGGGAAATTGAGATAAGGCCGTTGGATTGGAGTTAGAAAGTCCATGAATAAAATGACCCTGGATAGGGTAGTAGACCTAGAGACAAGAGAATTACAAAACCACTAAAGGGTTAGTAACCCGATAGAGATCCGAGTTCTCGTTATAATTCGTAGACGTCAACCTAAGAAAGTACTACTTATGGGAAGTTGTGATCAAAGGTGGCTACTTATGGGGAGATTTGTTCGAAAAGGGCTACCTACGGAGGGTTCTGACCGGAGGTGCTGACCAATCGGAGGGATTGAGTGAAGCGCCGAGTGAAGTACCGTAGAGTGAAGCCACCATGACGTCAAACCGTGTAGTGAAGTTGCCATCACAACGAACCATATAGTAGAGCTACCAGTGTATTGATTCTCAAGGTAAGTACATTGTAGCGAGTCCCATATCTAATCGGTTCCCTAGAGAGAAAAGTTTACGTAATCCAGTATATCGTCATAAGTTGCTCCAGTGTTGTATAGCATATATTGTGTCTATAGGCTGGCAGAAGCCCACAGTTGTTAGACAACAAATACGAGGAGTGTCTTGAAAAGTTTGTGAAACCCGAGGATACCGGGCGATGTCCGAAATAGCCAGAAGATTAAATAGACTAAGCATTCTACGAATGGCTTGAGTAGCCAAGGACAGAGGTTTGAATGCATTAGTTAGTAATGACCTTCTAAGGTTAGTTGTCTGGTTCCTGAGTAAGGTTTAAAAATTGAATTTTTGAACTTGCCATTACACCTACTATATTTGAAATTTCCTAATGGATTTTTCGAACTTATGCATTTTTGAAACTGACTTTTCGAGTGAAATGTTTTCAATAGAATTTGAGACCATAGTATGGTTATTTTGAAATGGTGTTGTCTTATAAAAAGGGTTTTGTTAGAACCCAAAGTTTGAAACTAAGTTTTCAACTATGTTGTGGTAAAGTCAGTACAGAATTGGGAGGCCAGAAGCTGTTGTAGATGTACACGGTTTGCTGGGTCTTTCCAGATGTTTTAAAATGGTTGAAATCGCTGAACTTTGATAAAAGCTCTTTTTGAACAAAGAGTTTTTGAGGGATTTTGTTTGAGAGAATGAAAAACCAGCAGTGAACGCACCCAATCCATAACATTTCGCCTAGGGCGTATGTTTTGTCTAGTAGGACCCGACTGTCTATGGTCTGGACGAGTTTCGGTAGATAGGGTTGCTACTTTATGTGCCGGTGTGAACACCGGGTCTCTTATGGGAGGGGCGGAGGTTCTCCCACATTGTTTGATGGTACTGTTGATGCCTGGTGACTCGACTTGAGGCCAGAGGGATACAGAGGCCGGATTTGGGGATTGGGATAAGACACTTGCTGTACTAAGTGGTTGAAATGGTGGCGTGAGCTCTCAATTGTTAAAATTTTGTGAAATGAATTATACCCCTCAAAAGATATGTGCCGGTAGTAAAATTTTTTAAAACTGATTCAGCAGTGAACGTATTTTTATGAATTTGTGTTGGCAGCGATTATGTTTATAAATGTGATGGCACTATTACTTTTTGGTATAGTGCAGATTGCGAAATGTACTGAGACCACAGAAAATTTTCAATGTTTGAAAATTTGAAAATGAGACAACATAATGGTCTTGGGTAGCAATGACATGATTGTCGGTGCTATGGTGTTGGGTAAAATCAGTGTATTTGGAGAGTATAGTATAGGAACGTAAACTATTAGAAAGGTCTAGAACATTGAACTAGTTAAGCGAGATAGTAGTTGTCAGCTATGGTGCTAAGCAAGTGAAAGTAGTCTGAGAGCTTGAATGGGAGAGGCTCAGATGAAATAGACGGGCAGAAGCCCGAGACAATAAGACCTAGTGTGCAAGTGTGCATGGGGCGGTGCCCCTAGAACATAAGACCAGTGATACTTAACACTGTGTGAAATGCTGATTGTCATAATAACTATATTTAGAATACATCTTAAGACTAGCAAAACATTCGTTGTACCAGGTAGTAGTTAAGATGCCTAAAGCCTGAGGATGAATTCCTAGGTAGTAAGGCTAGAATCTCCAGTGCTGTGGTAATAGATTGAGCCGGAAGGCCAATATATTAAGCCGAGAGGCTAAATAAATCGAGCAGTGAGGCCTGTGTAACCGAGTACTGAGAGAATAGACCAGCGAGTCCTGTAATTGAGTACTATACCTGGGTACAAGAAAAATGAGACTTTTGAATAATGGGATGCGTGCTGGGTAAGCATGTATAGGGAAGGAATAGACTGGAGGTCTAGATAACCTTTTGAGCTTATATGTTCAAATTTCGAGGACGAAATTTTAATTAACGGGGAGAAATGTAATACCCGATAATTATCTATCTAGAATACTATATTTTAGCAAATAATACCTATTTGGAAATAGGTGAATATGTGGTTTTAAAACCTTGTAGGATACTTATTCTATTGTCTAGGAAAATTTCTAATGAAATTAGAAGGATTAAAGTGTCAAAATCCCTAAATGCAATTATGGGCCATGAAATGCCCCGAAAATATTATGATAAATCCCAAGAGGCAATAAAATATTTATTGAAAATTAGAAAGTACGTTTTCTCTAATTTTAGGAATTTTTGGGATTATTTCCTTGAAAAATAATGAGGCAAAATTAAATATAATTTTGGGGAGCATAAATTGCCCTATGATTTTTAATATTTTACATGGAGCATAAAATACCAATATCGAAAAATAGTTGTGAGATAATTATTAATCCTAATTAAGAAAATTATCAACAATTAGAAAGTGATTAGTTAAGTAATTAATGTCTAATTGTTTAAGCCTCGAACAAGAGAATATTTAAGGTAGATTATGGAAAATCCTTTAATTAAGTGTTTATGGCTAATATTAGCATAAAGTGTGCTTGCTTTAAGTACCTATGAACCCAAGAGGGGGGTGAATTGGGTGAAGTATAAAAATTTAGATTCTATGAAAATCTTTTCTCAATTCGCAAAATTCAACTTGTATAAAAGAAGTGAGTTATAAACCAATTGACAAACATTCAAATGTAAATGCTTTGGAAATGTAAGAGATAAGGGAGAAGAGCTTGCAAACAGATTTATACTTGGTTCGGCCTTATCCTTGACCTACGTCCAAATCCCAAGCCTCACTTGGGATTTTCCATCCACTATCTTTAATCTTCTTGATTACACGATCCGTAATCAAGCAATCCTCTCTCTAGGATTCACTCCCCCTTACAATCGTAATCAACACACGCTTGATTACACACTCTGTACTTCAAGTAATCCTCTCACTAGGATTCACTCCCCTTACAAGTTGTAATCAACACAATGTATATCTCACTCAAGATTCCCCAATCTTGAGTAACTCTCGTAAAGATAATGTGTTTACAATAATTTTCCTCTCAAAGGAATGGATAAATAATCACCGAAGTACAAACACAATTCATTTCACTCTCTAAGCTATCTAGACAAGTAAAATAGAGTGAAAAGGATGTAGAAGCAGTATCAGCATTTTGGCATTGTAATCTTGTATCTCCACGTTTTTTCTCGCTTGTGTCCATGACTTTTATAGATAGAGAAAGGTCTCTGTGACCGTTTATGACCGTTGTAGGATGAATCGGACCGTTGTAGTTGATTATCATTTAAGTGTGGTCTGCTTCTCTCTCTAAACTCCAACTAATCCATGTGATTAATTGATCTGAAGTGGCTCTTTTGAGTTTTGCCCGTTGGGGAAGAGTTTGCTTGATGAAGAAATGTTTCTTGACCGTTGAGAATATTCAATGACTCGTTGGATAAAGAATTATAGCCGTTAGAGCTTTTGCACGGCTTTTGATGTTCTTGCACAAATCTGATATCCTTCGTTTTAATCCTCTGAAACTCACCAATAAAGTGGTTAAACATATCTAGGAACATTAGAGATTAATCATGGGAAGTATTAAGATCAAACAAGAAGGCATTGCAAATTCGTCAGATTTGAAATTCTGAAGTTGGCGTTCAATACTTGAGTCTTTACTTGAGTAAGTAAGTCAAGTATGCAATACTTGAGTCTTTACTCGAGTAAGTAAGTCAAGTATGCAATACTTGAGTCTTTACTTGAGTAGGCAAGAACAAGTGTCATGTCTGGAAATCGGTTTAAGAGCTCTTTACTCGAGTTAATAAACTCCTACTCGAGTAAGCAATAGTTATAAAGTCTTTGGAGCTCTCTGTAAGTCCTTTACTCGAGTAAGGATTCATCTACTCGAGTAAGCAACTTAGTTTAAAGATATTTTTGCTCTCTGGAAGTCCTTTACTGGAGTAAGCGCTCCTTTACTGGAGTAAAGGTGGAAGTATTGACTTAGCCTGAAAAACTTGGAATTATCTGTCAACTTTCTAGGGCCATATCTCCCTGGTCTGAACTCCGTTTTGGTCCGTTCAACTCTTGATGGAAAGCTCTTTGAGTCTACTTTCATATGCCACCGATTTTAGCTCAATCGGATTTATAGTTTGTGAGTTACACTCAAAATACCGAAGGTGGGTCTGGACTGTGACGTTGATTCTTGTGGAAACTTGTAAAAATCATAGCTCCTTGATATTGACACCTTTGGACTTGATTTATATATCAAAATGACGCTTTGGATGTCTAGTTTCAAATGCCACTGGTTTCACGTCAATCCGATTCCTAGTTTGAGAGATATCATCGAATTACTAGACCTCGCCCGTGCTGAACGTGAAACAGAGTTGCTGAAGAGCTGATCACGCTGCATACTCGAGTATACACTTACATACTCGAATAAGCACTTGCATACTCGAGTATTCACTTGGATACTCGAGTAAACCTTGTCCAGAGACGCCAGAGGTGCTGAAGACACTTCCTTACTCGAGTATACACTTCCATACTCGAGTAAACACTTGCATACTCGAGTATTGAGTCCCAAACTCGAGATTTCTCATCCCAGAAGCTAATTTTTGCTGATTTTAACCTCAAATTGAGCCATTCCAACTTCCATATGACCTTGAAGACTTCTAGCATCAATCTTAGAGCTTGAATAATGATATCTTCATTCCATTTACCAAGATCTTCCTTTCTTTCTTCCATCTCCCAACTTGATCATTCTTCATCATTTAACTTGTGCTCATCAATTCTTTGCAGCTCCTACCTTCTTCAATATTTCTTGATCTTCTTGATTAACCTCTATGATTCAACTTGAACTAATCTTCTTCAATATCTCCTCTTCTTCTTGATTAACCTCTATGATTCAACTTGAACTAATCTACATTAAACATAGTAGTTAGTCAATGTAGGAGATAACTATATTACTCAATCTTTTTGCTTATAATAATGGCATCTGTTTAAGACATCATCAAAACTAAGTATAACCAACACTTGCTAATCAATTAGAAAAGATTAAGAAAAATTGGTGAGATTAAGAACATGAAACCCTAAATCCTAAAAGATTGCTAATCATGGGATTAAGGCTCTAATTAAGCTTCTAGCTAATTTAGATAAATTAAAGAAATAATAATAATAATAAAGGGGAAGAGAAAACCGAAATTTGAGTGTGAAAAGGGTTGTGGGTTTTTCAAAAATAATATCATGATATTTTGTTAATTAAATAATAATATAATTAAGATATTTGTGGAAGAACCAGTTGGATAAATGAGAACCGATAGAAATTAAATCCTACCTAGAAAACCGTGAACTAAGTTTCTTAGGTCGACATATTACAAACAAGTGAATTTTTGTCCGTGAGTGGGTGTTAGCGGAAGTCATTTCCGTAACCGGCGGGGCGAATAGGGGATCGATGAAAAGATATTTTGTAAACAAAGGGCGATAAGAAAAGTGAGAACCAATGGAAAATAAATCATAACTTGAAATCCTTGAACTAAGTAGAAAACAACTGGACATATTATGAATCGTGGATTTTTGTCCCGAAATTAGCATTACCCGAAGTAATTTACAGAACCGACAAATACTGTCGAAAATGTTCAACGTACAACGGAATACCCTTAATGGGATCAAAAATTTAGTTAACTCGAGATATTTCCAAAGAGGAAGAATAGAACTTCAAGGTGTGTTCCGGATTTTTGAGATTTTCTAAGATTACGCGATTAGAACACCGAACGGGGACTTTATCGAGAAGTTCATAAAGCATAATCCATGTGAAATTTAATCCACCAATAAGAGCAAAGAGTTGTGAGTGTGTGCGTGTCTAGTATTCAAGAGAGAGAAAGAGAGAGAGAAAAAGAAAATTAAAGCAAATTTGATAAAGTTTGAAATCCTAGAGTAAATTGGATAATGGTTTGAAATCCAAGAAATATCCGATGTACACGAAAAACTCAAAACAACAAATAAAGTGAGAATTTATACAAATTTAAATAGTTGTGAAGAAGTAGGAACCCCGGAGAAAATATAAGGACTTATCTTGAATCCACATAATTTAACCTCGAAAGCAAGCCTAGTAAAGGCTATTTTTGCAAACGTTGAAGAATAAGCTTAGTACAACCAGGGAATCTAATTAGACCATAAATCTTGATATTCAACTTGCTAATCAAAAAGCATACTCAGAATTTAAAGGTATTAGTGATTGATCGTGCAACCAAAAATGAATTTCGTTAAAGTAAAACCGAAGACTCAGTTGGAAGAAACTTCTTCATTAAGTATGGGTCCAATGGTTAAGATTAAAACTTCTTTACTAAGTTTAGATCCAAGGGTTCATATTCAAGATGAATTAAGTTTGGAAAAACTACCAAAATGCCATACCATTTCCCTATAAATAGAGGGCTTCCCTCTTCATTCTCTTCACACCAAAACCATTCTAGGCAAGAATGGAGTGAAGCAAGAAGGAGGAGGGAGTAGCAAGAGTCTTCAATAGGTAAGCTTGTTTTTAGTTTCTAGTCTTTAGTTTTATAGTTCTTAGTTGTTCTTAGTAGTTCTTAGTATAAAGGTTAGTTTGATCTTTAAATCTTCCAAGAAGTTTTGATTTCATGTTGTTATGATTAAAAATGTCTTTATTTCGAAAATATGGTGGAAAATATTGTGGAGCAAAATTCTTGGAAGTTAAAGATCAAAGTAGCGAAGTTACGCGAAATTTTCAGTAAAATTTCTGGGCAAACAGCGAAAGAAATGCTAATATTTTATGTTGGAAATGAAGCCCATAAATCACAAAAATTTCCAGAAATAAATTAGATATGTAGGGATTTCCGAATATATATAATATGTAGCGTTTTGATTCCTGTACAAAGAGATACAACCAGTTGAAGTTAGGCCAGATTTCTGGACGAAATTCTGGGCAACGTTGAGAAAAATGAAAACTGGGAATTTTTCATAAATTCTGGGTATATAAAAGTATTTTGCCTTGAAAATAGACATCCTAAGGAGTGCGGAGAATTTTACGGATCCTCGTTTCGATTTTTGTAGATTTAATTATGATTTTGCGAAGTTAACCGAAAATTCTGCCCAGAAACTCAGCATAGCGTTTTTAATAAAATGTAAGGGCAAAATGGTAATAATAAATCCACCAAGGGTAGAAAGGTAAATTAAACCCTTAGGATATTATTCTAAGCAATATGATATTTACCAAATATCATATAATAATCTGACGATAATGTATAGGATATCCGGGAAGTCCGGAGTCGGTTCAAAGGTCAGGCATGTTGGCCATTACACGGTGAAAGGTACGTTCGCGTCCGTAACACTAACTCGATGCTTATTGTATGCTATATGTGATAGATGTTTTCATGAAGTGATGGACAAGACTAGGTCTTGGGCCAAGCACCGTGACTAAGTTATGGGGCTTAGATCACCTATTGTCATATATTCACTTTACACGGGTTATAGTCTTGATAATGCCGTTGAGTTTTCCTAGCGCCGAGGACACGATGGGCCGTCGTGGCACTGGTGAATAGTGCAGACCGTAATAACATTCATATGCAGTGGCTGTGTTTTGTTATTATCTTTCATATGTGAATATTGATGTGATGTCATGAATATCTATCATACATAACTATTACATAAGCATGAGGTTAACCGTTACCTGAGATTCAATGGGCATTGAACCTCAGCTCTTTAACATAGCGTCGGGTCAAGAGGACCGAGGATCGAGGAGAAAGGCAAGCGGCACGCATAGGGACTCAGCCAAGACCTTCTTCTTTTGTTATTTACTTTGAAAACACTCGGTATAACGTACCGCTATCAGAATCGACCCGACTTACGGCATTTTGAATATAAATATCGCTTACTCAATCGCTCCGATGCTCTACTCGATGAAAAAAATATATACCGCTTTTGAAAATGGGATGTTACAATAAATATGTTTATTGATGTAATTTCTTATGAAGAATAAATTAATTCTTTCAATTATTGTGAGATAAAGAGAGTTTGAGAAATAGTTTGTTGTGTATGAGAGAGAGTGAGAGGAAGGAAGTGGGAAGAGAGTGATATAGTGTTGTTAATTGTTAGAAATTGGTAATATTCTAGTACATTTATTTTCTTTTTAACATTGCATTGTCACATTAAAGTTGTTGTTTAAAGTTGATTTTCATTAATTGTATAAAGAGATCGTAAGTTTTAATGAAAAGGGAAATTTGATTTTGAGTTGAGAAAGTTTTCTCAAGTGCTTTTGAAACTTATACTAATACATATATTCATTGAAATACTATTGGAGAGGAAATTGATCTAGTTTTATGAAATGCAAATGAGAGAAATAATCATGAGCTCCATTTAATCATTGAAATCAAAGAATCATTTGCTTTTATCACTTTCTAATCATAAAAGTAGTGTTTCAAAATTCTCTTCCCACATTAAATTTTGTCATGACTCAACTTAATTGAATTTACTAAGCCTCTTATTTGATCATTTGTTAATCAAATTTTCGTGGAAACGATTTCTACTTGTCACTTTATTACTTGGTGCGACTCGTGCACTTGCGATAGCGAACATGTGTGTACTTAAGAGAGATGATAATTATGTTTGTATTGATATATATATGTGTGTGAGAGATGAAGAATTAAAAGATACAATGTATGTGTGGGGAAGAGAATGCAACCATCAGAGAGGGGATAGTTTGTAACATAGAGAGAGGGGAAGTGAGAGATGGAGTATGTGAAAGGGAGCGATAGTTTGTAAGTTTTTTTTTTTTTTTTTTTTTTTTTTTTTGGGATTCCCTCCCCCATCAAAACGAAATACCTAAACTCGCTAATTATTGCTTCGCATTTGATTACTGTAATTAGGCATAATCATATGAGTTAATTTAGGATTTAGAATTATCACATTTTAAGCTCCTTAATACTCCTCTTATTATTTTTTGTACAAACCCTTATTTAATATACAAGTTATTGAGATTATATTTCTTATTATGCTTACATCTTGAATTTAGTCTTAAAATTTAAAAAAATTATAAAATGAAAATTTAAATTAGTATGTAAGAAACCATGATTCTCCTTTTTTTCTCAATAGAAACCATTATTTTTCCAAAATATAGCTTTTAACAACAATATAGTCGCCCTCGAAAGTAATACTTTCAACGGCGACATTTTTTAGTCGTCAGCGAAAGTAGAACTTTTGGCGTGACAATGTTTTGTCTCCGCCGAAAGGGTGTTTTGGTGGGACTTTTTGTCGCGCCAAAAGTCCAATTTACCTGCACCCCTTTTCTCTAATCCAGCGCCATTTTTTCTCTATCCCAGCACCATTTTTTCTCTACCCACGCGTACTCCTCTTCTCATTCTCCACTTTCTTCAACCCTTGCCTCTGGTCGCTCTGTGTTACGTTGTATCGTCTCTCACTCCACCGTTGCCCTCTCTATCCTAGCTCCTCCGATCTCCGTCCTCCTTCTCTCCTCTCTCAATTTCCGCCTCAGAACAAAATTTCTTCGGGGTCTTGGAGAGTCCACAGCTATGAAAATAATGAGCTATGAGAGGCATCTCGACATTCCGACATTGCATCCATGTTTATCAATCTCGGCGGCCAGCACTAGATCAGTCGTTCGAGAAGCTTTCAGTTCTGAATAAAGTTAGGTATGGTCCCATTGAGGTTGTTATCATTTATCGGCATTCCGACATTGAATCTGCGTGACTCCAACTGTATCAATAACCCAGCATGATTAAAGTTGCACATTTTTACACCATTTTACAATTATTCATGGTTTATGACAATGTGTAGATTAGCACTTCAAATGAATGCATAGACATTCCTATCCCCATGTTTGCCTCAACTTTTAATTTGTACAGGCATTTTGACATGGGAGTTCAAGTTTTTTAAGAAAATGGTATTGCAAATGTGTATGTCCTCATTTTGCCTTAAAAATTTGTCTGCTACTATTTGAAAATTTTGATTATAGGATAGGTTATAAATAATGTTTGTGATCCCTCCACTCTTGTGCTTTTTTCTTGGCATTAATAATTAATAATAGAATAATAACAATATTGGTATACAAAAAATATTGGAGCAGCTAAGACATTGTGCATCACAGAATAGACATGTCTCTTTGAAATTGACTGGTTATAGTTAGATGCATGGCTTATTGGGTTGAGTACGTTCATATAAGAAATGTTGGCAATGCGTGATTTACCTTAGGCTATACAAAAAGTGCTCGTGTGTAGTTCTATCATTTTTAGTGGTTGCTCAGTTTGTCTTCTTTTCATGTTCTTGGATTAGAAATTTTAAGTTGTTTGTCAGTTCTAAGGATTGGAAATGTTAGATCTGTACACTGAAGATGAGTTTGGTAAAATTAAAACTTTCCATGTTATTGGTTGTCGGTCCTTTTATTGAAATATATCATTTATTAATGTACATTAACTTCAATTAGTTTCACTTTTCTTAACGATTCCGCTCTGCTCAATTTGTATTCATCAAACCGTTTGTGTCTGCAGATTGAACTAGAGTCCGTCAGGAATGAATATACAAATGCACAACTAGAATGTAATGCTGCTGATGAACGTGCCAAGTTATTGGCATCTGAAGTGATTGGTTTGGAGGATAAGGTACTTTATTTTCTTGGTATGTTGAGCCTTTAGTTATTTGCTTGTTATTTGCTTTTTATGCTGCTGATCTGTAGAAAAACATGCTTCTGTTAATGATCTTAGAAAGTTATAAGGGTTGTCTGATGGAATTTAAGCAAAGAGGAGACGATGGAAACAAGGGAAAAGGGATAACATCTCATGTCATATAGAATTGGATGTTGGACCTTCCTGAAAATTGGAGTTGGGCGACCACACTGAATTGTCCCGTCAATACTTCTACGCATCCTTAATTTTAAAATTAATTTGGATATAGTATATCTATAACTTCAACAAGGGCGAGGGTCAGCACAGGGGCAAATGTGTAGTTATCCTTTTTATTAATAAGGTGTAATTAAAAGAGCGGCCTAGTGTACAAGGCTTCACTAGGTAGGGTCTGGGGAGGGATAGATGTACGCAATCTTACCCCCACAATTGGAGAGACTGTTTAATAAGGTGTAATTATTCTAATAAAAACTTCAGTAGTTAGGCTATTGAATGTTTGTTTAGTTGCATTTATTACATTCCTTGTTCTGAAGTTGATTTGTTCTATGAACTCTGTAGGCGCTTAGACTAAGGTCAAGTGAACTAAAGCTTGAGAAGCAATTAGAAAATGCACAGGCTGAAATTACTTCCTACAGGTAACCTTCTGTTTTCAGTCATGAATAAATAGAATCATGGATGGCGGCATCAAAAATTATGCTTAGCCATGGTTTCTGTATATATAGGTGTCATTTATTTTTATGACTTTATTGAGATGACTCATTTCATTCAATCTGGACCTTCAACCATTATGATACAACGACAACAAAACCTTATCCCACTAGGTGGGGTCAAACCATTATGATAGATAAGACAAAATTATGAGTTTCCAGATTAAGAGGACTATTGAAAAATGAAATTCTAAGAAGCATTTATTCCCTCTAATCTAGACAATATGGCTGCATATCTTCTTAAAAGCTACCAAAGGGTGAAAATAGTATATGCTTTGAAATGATTTGGTTTCAGTCTTGTTATCTCACCTATTTTTTCACAAGTTAAACTCTCAATTACCTTGTGCCAAAGAGTGAGGTTATCTGGCTTTTGAAGACTTATGCTCTGTGAACCATTACTGATGCATTGAGTTTTTGTGAGTTCTGTGATAGATTATATTTATAACTATTAGAAGTGGTCAGTGGATGATTTTGAATACCTGATGTGGCAAGAGTAATTCTTTTTGAAAAAAGAAATCATTCTTTTCCCATGGCATTTGATTTTCTATTACCTGATTTTTCCTTCCATTGTTGATTTTCTTGCTTAGTTAAAGTTCATTGAAGATGATGACAGGGCATATCAAAATGACAATTCATAATAATTCTTGCAAAAAGAAAATGTCCAGCCTCGAGAAAGATCGCCATGATCTTCAGTCAACCATCAGTGCTCTTCAAGAGGGTAATCAGGCCTTAATTGTGTTTTATTATGCAGTTTCAATGCAAATTATTTGAGCATAGACCATATTTGATGTCGTCATTTTAATCTTCTTCTAGCTCACCTATATGTGATGTGTTGGTAAGCCTAGTATCTTTTTTGAACCATATAAAAGTAGGGAAAAACTAGGACTTCAAAGGGGCATCAAGTTGATTTGGAATAGAAAGAAGACATTGTTCCTAGCTTTTTTCAAGTCATTCTGCTGATCTGTAGTTTGATTTTGCTAACCAGTTCCTAATTTGGAGCACTACAAAATTAATTATGATGCTTTGAAGTAGAATTTTTTTTATAACCTTTCTTTGGTCCTTGGCTATTAGTCCTTTTTAGGTGTTCTTTGTAACAGATATGTAGAGTGACCAAGAGCTTTTCTGCCTAAAAGAGTTATTTGTTTTTTATGTCTTTGATTTATGTTTCTTTTGTAAAGGAGCTTATGAAATCCTCATTATTCGTACACTTTCTATCTTCCTTTTAAGATAATTTCCCATTTTGTAAAGTATGGTAGACTATTGCTTGGCCGGTTCTTGTGAACTAGTTCTAGTTGAAGTCATGTGCAAACTTGGAGGATCCATGTTCATTCTTTTCCCTTACATTGATACAGAAAAGAAGCTGTTGCAGTCCAAGGTACCGAAGGCTTCTGGAATTGGGAACTCTATTGAAAATTTAACTAATAAAAAGGACGTTTCTACATCTACAGAAGACATAGGTACAGATACCTGATCAATTAGTTTCCTTAAAAATGAGAAATTAAAAGGACAATTGTTACGTCACCTTGTCACTTAGTCCTGTTTCCCAGATCCCATAGATATCAATTTGATATGTTTTGTAATATGCAAGATGATATATATTTATTGATGTTAGAAACATGGGTTTTGGTGTTTTTCTTAGCTCTGATATTCTGTTCTTGTTTTTGTTCAATGGTGCTTCTTGGAGTGCAATTACATCTAATTTTCCCACCTCTCATGATCCTACCTGTGAATTACAGTGAAGTGTCACCGTAGCTTGAAAATATGAAGTGCCTAGTTTTATTTTAATGTGCACAATTGGTCTTGAAAGCGACCGCCCAACAAAGAAGGGCCAATGGTATCATTCTTGGCTTTAATTTGTTAAAGTTGCATCTGGATCATTTGGTGAACTGTGAGTAATCTAGAAATATTTGTCTTCCTTTATGACAATTTAATAGATTTTTTTTTTCACATCATTGTCAGATATTGTTTTATTCTTCAAGTAACCAACTCTTCCATTTAAAACAGGTTTAGAGGCACATATTGTAGTCAGGACGTGGCCATTAAAGTTCTCAAGGCTGAGAATGTAAGTTCAGATTGGAAGAAAGAGTTTTCCCAAGAAGTCTATATCATGAGCAAGAGCGTGCACTAGCAATTGTAGCAATTATTTTGAAGAAAATTTATGTTTCATCAGCAAGTTTGATGACAATATTTAGGCCTCGCTTAGAAAATTTAGGGTGCAAGTTTGAAGGACTTGTCTCATCGCAAGTCCTTCATAGTTTTCATGTTTGATGACAATATTTTGGCCTTAGTTAGAAAATTTAAATACTTGCTATTAATTTTTTTGAAGAATATTAGTATCTTTGCTTGTTAATTTTGAAGAATTTTAGTATTCTTGCTAATTTAACATTATTTTGATCTTTATCCTTACATTTCGGCTAGGTTTTAATTGTAGCAATTTATATGCAAAAAAAAAAAAAAAAAAAAAAAAAAAAAAAAAAAAAAAAAAAATTGTTACTTTCAGTGGCGACAATTGTCGCTGCTGAAAGAGGAATCAGTGGTGACAATTGTCGCCACCAATACCCTACTTTCAGCCGCGACAGAAATTTTGGCGATATCTCGATATACTTTTGGCGGCGACAAAATGTCGCGCGATTGTCAACTTTGAGCGGCGACATAGAAATGTTGCCACCAAAAATATTGGCGACGTAGTATCCGCAAATGACAAATTGTCACCACTGAAAACCATTCAGTGGTGACATTTAGACTTTCGGCGGCGACAGTCTCTTTTTTTTTGGTGTAGTGATTAAATATACTTATGTGGATGCTGAATTGGTAAGATGAGGTGGAAAAATAAATTCTAAAGCTTGTCTAACCAAAGATGAGGGGGAAAAACTTGATTAAAACAACTTGGCCAAGAAAAAACGTTAAAACGCAACACAACAATGCATAACACAACAACAAAACGATGACTGGAAGTAGGAAATCAACCCACAATAGTGACTTGAATGGATTCTTTAGTATTGTATCCGATGGATTTGGGTGAATCTGATGACCAATGTTTTGCCGCAAAATGTGTGATTAGAAGCTTGACTTG
Source organism: Acacia acuminata (assembly GCA_019022655.1). NCBI lineage: Eukaryota > Viridiplantae > Streptophyta > Magnoliopsida > Fabales > Fabaceae > Acacia > Acacia acuminata. Next base: position 513,806 of record JAFJYI010000376.1, on the reverse strand, counting down.
TAAGAGGGAGAGAAGTTGAAGAAGGGACAACGTTAAAGAGACTACAGAGTAAAAGGTAGAAGACAAAATAAAAAATCGACTGGGTCGTATCATGAAAGGTATGTTTGTGTATTGGTCCATGAGTTGTCTCTCGGAACTATAACATAAGAATTCTAAAAGCCATATAACAGATTGATTTTCTAATATATATACCCATACTATATTTCTCATGCCGATACATATTTGTTAAAGTATACTTTTGATTCTTTAAGTTTACATGAGGTACTCCCTTAGATTCTTTTAGAACTTAAAATTTGAATTGTCTTGATTTTTTTTTAATAAAAGTTCAACAAGAGTTGTTTCAATATCTAATGACTTTTTTTCCGTTTGTGCCCCTCAATATTATATATATATATATATATATATATATATATGTTGCATTAATTATAGGTTTGATAATACTTACGTGTATTCTATTGCTCTCTTAAATTACCCTTATAAATAAGGGTATATTTGGGGGAAAAAAGTTAATTTCAAGACATCCTAATTACTTTTAACTTAATTCAACCACTTTCTTAAACCGTGTAATTTGGTTATGGGTTCTTATAAATAGGACCAGATGGGCTCCTATACATTAACAATGGAATAATATTCCAAGACCTTTCTAAAACAAATGTGAGATTATATATACTTTTAAGAAGAAAAGAATTATTGCTCACTTTCCCACTTGATTTCTTTAACTTTTTTCCTCTCACAAGAAACAGAACTTCAAACAGCATACAATTCATTTCAAAAGTATACTTTAACATTCAAACAATAAATATTAAAATCAAAATCAATTAAATAAAGGGTTGTTCTCCATCCATTCTCACATCCTACTTTTTCATTATGTACAAGAAGTTTAGGAGTCAAATGGAGATAGCTGAACTCAGGGTTGCATGGTTCACGGGACTCGGATAATTAATTTGTGCATTGATAAGCCACCTATGTTTTTTGTTCAAACAACAGAGATTGATAGAGCTTGACTCAACACCTTAATCCCAACCTCGTTGATGCCAAACTCGTTGTTAAACCTCCGTCTACTTCAAGGAAGCAGGCTCCATAGAAAACTTAATGGTGTTAATGACAAATCATCAGACTTAACTATAAATGGAGGAAATCACCAAGAGGGAGGGTGAATTGGGGATTTAAAATTCTTTTTGAAAGCTTCAGTATAAAGGCTCACAGAACAGGGTATAACAGAGATAGAGAGAAAGCAAGACACAGAAGATTTATACCGGTCCGGCCCTAACTCTTGACCGACGTCCAGTCCTCAGATACTCTGGGATTTTCACTATCACTTTAATAAGATACACACTCTATACTCGAAAGTTATTCTCTCACTAGGATACACTCCCCCTTACAAGTTGTAAACTGATAACCCAATCTCAAAGTCCTACAACTCTGAAATTCTTACAAAGATTGATAATCAATGATAAACTCTCTAGAAGAGCGGATCAATAAACACCGAAGTTTAATGTATCGATGATACTTTACATATGAGTAGAAAACAGTAAATGCAAGTAACACTTTGATCATTTTTCGTTTTCTAAAATCTAGTGGTTGTTGAGAATTGAATGCTTCACCTTATATATGTTGGAAGCATTAAATGACTGTTAGAAACATTAATGTAACCGTTGGAAACATTAATGAGACTGTTAGGTTGCAACTAGATCCATTCTCACTCATGCTTTGATTTAATCCAAATGCTCAGATATTCTTGTTGACTTACATTGAAATAATTTTGTTGGATGATGTGGCTTTCAGATGAGGAAAGAAAACATTTAAACCTTTGGAATGTGTAGAGAATGATTTGCCAAAATGATGCTAGGTTTTCTAGGCCAGCATTTAATGTTCTGGCATCACTTTTTGCTTTATGCTTAATCTTCAGTTTAATACATGTTTGATTATCTGAAACTCACTAACAAATTGATTAAACATAGTTAAGAGTAGTAGTAACAAATAGAGTGAAGTATATAGATCATATATAAAGATTTTGCAAATTTGAGCAAGATGATTTGAAAAACAGCGCTTTAAACTCAAGTTTCTTCAAGCAAATCGAGTTCTAAACTCGAGTTTACGTTTCTAGACTCGAGTCTTATGAATATCTTCTTTGGAAAAGATTTGAAGTTGAAACGAAGATGTCTATGTAAGACTGAAACTGAAGTTTAGAATACTTTACTCAAGTATATGACTCGAGTGTAATTCCCTAAACTCGAGTTTAGTTCTTCTTTCGAAATGACCACCACGATAGCATTTGAAATCGATGAAAGCTCGAGTCGTTAAGTGACTAAATTGAGCTTGAGACTTTTTAAACTAAAAATGAGTTTAAGTCCATAAAAATTCAAACTGGAGTTTTAAGAAATAGGCTCAAGTCACTTTAACTTCAAAATTCCTTGAAAGCTCTCGGTCTAGCGTAAACTCGAGTTTACTAATCCAGGCTCGAGTTTACATTACATAAAAATCTTTGAGAACTCTCTGCCAAGGATAAACTCAAGTTTAACAACAGCCGGCTCAAGTTTCCATAACCAAGCTCGAGTCAAGCTAAGCTCAAATAACTTGTCTTACTCTTTATCAAGTGCAAACTCAAGTTCATCAACTCTAGGCTCGAGTTTGTCTTTAACAATAAGTTTCTGGTTTAAGTTTCAACAAGAATCAACATTTCAAAACTTAACCAAAACAAGCTTCATTCAAGTTTACAATTTTCAGTTATCATCAAAACACATAGAGAACTAACATTAACTACAGGAACTAATAGCTTTAGACAAAGTAAACTTGAGGACCAAAACCATCTATTTAAAATTGTATGGATCAAAACCAAAATGATTGCAAACTATAAGGACTAAAGATGACATTAACCCTTTTTATTTTGATACAAGAGAGCCTATAACATTATGTTGAGCAAAACAAATAAAATTGGAAGTATTTATTCTCCCAAAGGGATCGGAATTATTTTTTATTGGTTTGTTTCGGGGCTATATATAAGAGAGCGCCCAAAAATGTTATATCAGCCACTAAAGTTAGATATCTCTCTACATGATTTATTTATTCTTGTTTTTAAGGACTATATATATGAGAGCCCAGAATATTATGTGTGAATGAATCTTGGCCCAATAATTCAATGAAGAGAACAATGTAGATTACTTGTCATCTAATTAAAATTCCAACAATAAAGCAAAAAAATCATGGCCCCATACTCCAACGTTTCATAGAACATTGTCATTTGTTAAGGGAAAAAAAATAAAGCTACAAAATGTAACTTGGAACTAGTGGGGTAGAGAAGCTGCAAAAGAAGAAAGAAGGACCTCAATGTTAATACAATGAGCAAATGATGATGGAGGAACCAAAACAAAACCCAATAGAAATAGAGCAAATGATGATGATGATGAAGCTATGGCATGGAAGATGCTCAATGTGGAAGTAAAGTAACTTGATGGCGCACTGTAAAAAAACTATTTATTGAAGGCATAACACATATCAACTTAATTACACGATATATAACTATGCTTGCTGGGTCCTTATTCAAAATCTAAAACACCCTTTCAATACAACACAAATACAATAGGAGAGGAACACATTAAGTATTAAGACGAGATACATCACACATTACATAGTGATATAATATTATTTTTGGTTCAGATCTCCATCTCATGTGACCCTATGGAATGGAACCAGAAACATGTGATCTTGGCACTACAAGCTCATTGCATACTTGCTCCATGGATGGGCGAGTATGAGGATTTTCATTCAAGCAACTAAAAGCTATTCTTGCAATCAACACCACCTTCTCAGCCATTGAACCTCGCGGATAAGGTAGCCTTTGGTCTAACACTTCCTTCAAATCCAAATCATAACTAACTATTGTTGGTGCATCACTAGAAGACATTATGAGATCTCTTGGATGCTTTCCCATAATTATTTCAAAAGCCAACACTCCAAAGCTATAAACGTCACATTTTTCGGTCACTTCCATTGTATAAGCAAGTTCTATAACAAAATCAAAATGATAATCATGGAAAAAAACATTGTTAGAGATAAAGTTTTAATTGACAAAAAATGAATCACGAAATATAGCATTATATAATTCATAAATAAATAAAAATCACTATATAAAAATTAAAATATTCTTAACCTGGAGCAAAGATAGCCGAAGGTGCCAGCAAATGAGGTCCAATTGTTAGAATCTGATACAAAAGCTTGGCCGTCCCGAAGTCAGAGATGTGAGCCTCATAATCCGAGTCTAAAATAACATTTTTGCTTGATATGTCACGATGAACTATCGGAGGTGAGCATCCATGATGAAGATAGTATGAAGCATTAGCCACACCTTCAACAACTTTGATTCTCTTATTCCAATCCAACGCAATTGCTTGCGTTTGATCACTTAGTATCTTATCCAAGCTGCCCCTTCCAAGAATTCATAAACCAAAAAGGAGAACTTTGAATGCCAACAAAACCCATATAGCTTGATGATATTGCGATGCCTAGTTTCGTCAAGGCTCGAATTTCACTCATAAATGCTTTTTGATGACATTGATCCTCTCTCGTAGAAAATGGAGCTTCTTCACGACCCACAACTTGACCGGTGGATAATTCAGCTTTATAGACGCTTCCAAACCCTCCTACCCCAATGAGATATTTTTCGTTGAACTCCTCTGTGGCTTCAATGATGTTTTCATATACTAACTTCCCATCATAACTCCAAATAGAAAACAAATTTTGAGTTTGCACTTCTCTTTCTGGACTTTTTGCTTTCCTTTCATCGTGATGGTAAATAATATATGAAATTCCCATTGAAACTATTGCTAGCAACACAGATCCCAAACCAAAGAAGAGAACATAGATCACCACTTTCTTTCTCTTTTGATGCATTGGATCGTAACTTTTTGTTGGGCAAATTGGCAAGCCAGATACATTTCCACATAAGTCTTTGTTGTCTTTCAATGTCTCAATTGAAGCGTGACAAAAGGCAAAATTATTTGGAAGTGGACCTTCTAATTTATTGTGCGATATGTCAATCATAGTCAAGCCTTTCAAGTCACCAAAAAATGAAGGAATCGTACCAGAGAAATTATTATGCGAGAGGTTCAACATTTCCAAACGTTGTAGCCCTTGAAGCATTGATGGAATTCCACTTGAAAAGGAATTTTTACTAAGATCAAGGTATTCAAGATCTTGTAATTGGCTAAAACTAGATGGAAGGCTCAAGAACTTATTTCCACTTAAGTTCAATTCTCGTAACTTGATCAACCCTCCAAACTGTTCTGGAATTGAGCCATTTAAATCATTGTTTGCTACACTCAACAATTCAAGGCTCTTCAATAATCCTATATTGATAGGAATGTTTCCAGAAAGTTGATTGTTGCTCAACCCAAGTTCAATCAATAATGACAAGTGACTCAATTCCTTTGGAATGTTTCCTGCCAATTGATTTGATGAAAAATTAAGTTGATGTAACTTTGTTGCCTTACATAGTTCTGGCGGTATGCCCCCCGATAAATTGTTATTAGAGATCAGAAGGCTTACAAGGTTGTGGCACTGCCCCCATGTTGGTGACAAGTGACCATAAAGTGCGTTGTTACTTAAATCAATGTAGTACAACTTTGGACATACACTAAAAGCTTCTGTGACATTTCCTGTTAGCTGATTGTTTACAAGCCTAACTCTCATAAGGCTAGAGCAATTCTTCAAACTTCTAGGAATTGGACCTGTGAATTGATTGTTACTTGCAGAGATGTTTGCAAGTAATCCTCCACGACAAATGTCTTGAGGAAAAAGACCTTTGAAATTATTGTCTGAAATTTGCAAGGATTCTAATTTTGTAAGGTTATTAATTTCTGATGGAAGATTGCCACTAAGTTTGTTTTGATACAAACTTAGTACGGAGAGCTTAGTCAAGTTTCCAATACTAGAAGGAATAGATCCAGTAAGGTTGTTTATACTCAAGCTTAATATGGAGAGCATTGTCAAGTTTCCAATACTTGAAGGAATGGATCCATAAAGATTGTTTTCGAGAAAACTTAGTTTGGAGAGCTTAGTCAAGTTTCCAATAGTAGAAGGAATGGATCCGAAAGGCTGTTTTTTCCCAAATATAATGTGGAGAGCTTTGTCAAGTTTCCAATGCTAGAAGGAATCGATCCAGAAAGGTTGTTTTGAAAAAGGTGGAGGTTGCTTAGATTGACCAAGTTCCCTATGGATAGTGGGATTGACCCCAACAGTTTATTGTATAGCAATTGCAATACTTTCAAAGAATAGAGTTTCCCTATTTCCTGTGGAATTGACCCTGAGATTTTATTGCTATAAAGATAAAGATATTCTAAACTAGACAAGTTTCCAATAGTACTAGGGATGCTACCAGAGATATTGTTTTCTGACATATCAAGTTGCTCAAGCCTCTTCATCATTCCAATTTCAGAGGGGATAGAACCAGTAAATTGATTTTCTTCAAGTCCTAAGTACCTGAGGTTAGCCATCCTTCCAATCTGGGGAGGAATGTGGCCAGAAAAGTAGTTGAAACCAAGCTCCAGCCATGTTAATTTGACTAAAGTTCCTATTGTTGCTGGAATATGGCCAGAAAGTTCATTGTCAAATAGATCAAGCTTTGATAGGTTAGTCAAATTTCCTATTGCTTCAAGAATGTGGCCATTGAAATCATTATAACTTAAGCTTAGAGAATTAAGCCCAGTCAATTGTGTGATCCCATCTGGAATTGCTCCGAAAGAGAATTTTGTTGCAAAGAAACAAATGAGAGTGCGGACAAGTTGCCAATACTTGTTGGAATGCCACCAGATAACTCATTATAAGAAAAATCTATAACACTAAGCTTGGAAAGTTCACCAATATGGGGAGGGATAATCCCATGAAATGAGTTATTTCGCATATGTATGAATTGGAGATTGGGAAAAGATGAGAAATTGAAACTATCAAGTGTACCTCTTAACCCAAGATCTCCAAGAGATATATTGAAAACGGAGTTGAACTCATTGCATTCAATTCCAATCCAATTGCAAGGATGACTGCTAGTATCTCTCCATGTTGATAACAGAGTTTGGCTTTGGTTGTCAAGGCTGGCCTTCCATTTTAGCAAAGTATTTGCTTCTGGTGAAGTAATGAAAGAGGAAACATGAAATGGGAACAAGATTAAATAGACAAAAAACAGTACCAACCAAAGTGTAAGCTTCTTCAAAAATTGAGGTTTTCCGAAGAGGAATGTCATGGCTATCAAAGAAATTTTAAACAAAAGGATAATGGCGTAGTACACAATGGATTTAAGAGATATATATAAGCACATGAATCAACACTTGACTGTCATTTATTCACGGCTAGGTGTAGACAAGAACGTCTCTGACGGTGTGAAAGGGGTTCAAATCTTCTCCTAACTTATGAATTGGTCAATATCAGTGTAGTTAGTAAAGTTAATATTGAAAATCATTTGTGTTTTATGACAATTTTAATGTTTTAAATTGTTTTTATTAGTATGTGAGAATTGGTAGTATGCCTTATATTCCCTCGGATTGTATTTATAAGAGCCAATGAGTATGATTAAATTAACCATTAATTATTCATCAAAACAGTCAATTGTCGTCAAATGTGGAAGAGTTTTAAACCATGGTGATAGTTTCATGTGAATTTGTCCAAAAAATAATGCAACAGCAAGAAACGTACAAAATCTAATTATCTAATTGATGACTTTATTTCTTTGAACAAGGAGGTTGGGATAACAATAAACATAATTGTAAAAATCAGCTCGTGCTGGAGATGACAAGAGACCATTTTCATTAATGATAAATACATTTCAATATACTCTCCCCTCTTGTCTTTATTATAAAGCATTAATTAACAATTCTCACAAATCAATAAAAACAGTTAAAAACAATAAAGTTGCCCTACAATTTAAGTAACTTTCAATATTACCCCTACTAATTACACTAAACTCTACTATTATATTAATTATTATTCTCACCCACTACACTTATTAATTAGGGGCATATATGAAAAAATTAATTAATGCTCATTGGGAACAAGCAAGTGCCTTATAAAAAGGACCTAATACACTTACTAGTTGATGCCTCATAATAAGAACCAGAGGAGTACATCATATCCAAACCAAGTATCTCATTTTGCTGAATATTTTTTTATTTTCTATTTTTTTAAATCTTCTCTTAGTTCTTGTGCGTGAAGAACACAATGCGTTAGTAATTTTTGAAAGAATTTTTTCTGTCAATAATTCTATCCCTAATCCTTTTTTTCGTAGTAATGATAATAAGATTAATTTGATTAACAAGAATAATAAAATAATTAATAACTTATTTTATTGAGAAATCAGATATTTAAAATTTTAAAATTTGAATGGTAACTTTTTAAATTTTTTTATATGTAAGGGGCGGAAGAAGTATTTGACATGGATGCAATTTAAACTGAACTATTTTATCGTACATTCAGCCTGCATGTTCCAGGATGGGAAGGGGTTTGGTTTCTTTCATTATCACTTTCTCATTATCCCTCATCATCTCTAAATCATATCCATCCAATCAATTACAATACTACTTTAACCTTTCTCTCACCTTCCCAATCAATTATCTAGATGATGCTAATGAGGGAAAATAAGAAAGAGGATTATGAGAGAATCCTCTTCCGATAGGAAGGGGACAAAAAATGCATGGCCAAAGAAAGGGTCAAGAGTCAAGACCCTACGTATCTTTTTTTTGGTCAAATAAGACCCTACGTATCAGGGTTCAGATTACTTTTCACATTTCCCACATCTCTTTCTACTATCCAGCTTTTCAGTCTTCCCCATAACCCAAAAGCCCCAACATCACGTTTCACCCACGTTTCACGCACATCTTACTTTTTCCTACTTCCAATCATGACAGTATGACACCATTAAAATCCAGCATATATTCACAGCTTTTGTTTTACTTAATCAATGGATATTTGTTTTTATTATAAAACATTAATTAATAATTTTCATTTAAATTAGTAAAAATAGTTAAAGTTAATAAAATTGTTCTATTTTTTTTTAGTCTTTATTATAAGACACCAACCCATAAATTTATTTAGTCCTTTTTATAAAGTATTTATTTTTTTCCAAGGGATTTAATTAACTTTTTCTATATATGCCTATAATTAATAAGGGTAGTGGGTGAGAGTAATAATTAATATAATATTAAAATTTAATACAATTAGTAAGGGTAATAAGTTACTTAAATTGTAGGACATCTTTTTAACTGTTTTTATTGGTTTGTAAGAATTATTAGTTGATAATTTATAATAAGAATCGAGGGGGTATTAATTATTACTCTCACCCACTACCCTTATTAATTATGGGCATACATGAAAAAAACTAATTAATATGCTTTGGAAACAAGCAAGTGCCTTAAAAAAATAACCAAATATAATTGCTAGGTGGTGCCTTATAATAAGAATAAAAGGAAGTAGTTGAAAACTTTGGGATAATTGCGTGCCTTATAAAAAGGACCAAATATAATTGTTAGTTGGTGCCTTATAATAAGAACAAGAGGAAGTAGTTGAAAACCTTGGGATAATTCTAGTATCAAGTTACCGCTATGGTCCTATTTATAAGTCCTTTTTTACCAAAAATGTTTGGTCCTATTTATAAATCCACTTTCATATAATAAATAAGATTGTGACAATTTTACCCATATTAATTGTACTCATAAAGATAGAGAGAAGAAAGAGAGTAAAAAAAAAAAAAAAAATACTCATTTATAAATGAAGGTAAAGTTAAAAATTTACCCTATAATCATTGAGTTAACTACCCTCTTTGATATGTAAGATTTAGTTAAAAAAGACCTATAAATAAGACAAGAATAATACTACTATATACATTACATTATCATATTGCTCTTTTTTCAATTATAAAAATGTTTGATGGAAAAAAAAAAGTATAAAAATATGTTCAACTCCTTAATATGTATGTTTTTTTTTTTTTACTGAATCAGTAGACAAAATTATTGATAAAAAACTTTAAAATTCTAAAACTAAAAAAGGTTTTGGATATTTATAATCTCAGAGATGTTAGGCTCATTGCATTTAATTCCAACCCAACTATAATGATGACTGCTATTATCTCTCCATATTGATAATAGAGTTTGGCTTTGGTTGTCATGGCTGGCCTTCCACTTTAGCAAAGTGTTTACTTTACTATTTGGTGAAGTAATGAAAGAGGAAACATGAGATGGAAACAAGATTAAATAGCCAACTAACGCTACCTACCAAAGTGTAAGCTTCTCCAAAAATTGAGGTTTCCTGAGGAGGAACTCCATGGCCATGAAGGATATCTTAAACAAATTGAGAATGATGTAGCATACCCAATGTTAGGAGTATAGTATAACGCTAAATTAGTAATTTGCTGTGCTATGAGATCTTTAAAACATTACATTAAATTATTTATTATCCTTTATATAAGAAATATTTTGGGAGTTGATTTTGGTTCTAAATATAAGACATATTTTTCAATTTTATTCCTAATTTTCCCATTGATATTCTATCAACAATAATCAAAGAAAATAAAGAATGAGGGAATTAAGGAGATGAATCAAATATTCTAAAAAATAGATGTCGTGTTAATTAATTTAACTAATTCATTAATCTAATTAAATTAAGTAAATATATCTTATATTAAATAGGGTAATATAATTCAAGAAGTTAAACAATCCTTGAAAAATGAAAATGTTATAAGTTGTACTGGATATAGAACAAAAAAGATTAGCGGGTTAAGGTTTGATTCAAATAATTTTTTTTCTCAAATGATTCAAATAATTAGACCAAAGTTAAGTAACGTGATAATTAAATAAAAATAATATTATATACATAAATAATAATATATCAATAGGAAATGAATCATCATCAAATTGATCAATACTTTTCTTTGAAAAAAGCTTAAATAATCCGATTTCATAATTCACCACAATCCAACCGGTCATAATTAAATTATTGTAATTAATTTTTGCTTTCAATTTTTTTTTTTTTTTTAAGTCATTGAATAAATTGGGTTGCCGATTTGGCATAGCGGGTTGCCGACTTGACGTTACTAAGAAAATGCATGGCCCTTTGACCAAAAAACAGAAAAGAAAATGCATGGCCGAATGAAGTGTCAAGAACTGACGTCCCTGGTTCAGATTGCTTTTTCCCACATCTCTTTCCACTATCCAGCTTTTCCCTCTTTCCCATAACCCCAGCCCCCACATCACCTTTCACACACATCTTACTTTTTCCTCCTTCCAATAATGCTTTCATTAAAGATCCAGCATGTATTCGCAGTTTTACTTGACCCATGGATATTAGTTGAAAATTGTATAGTTTCCATTGGGGAAAAAAAACTGTAATACACTACTACAAAAATGTGATATTACTTTCCCCAGAGACGTCCTAAATAAGAAATAGATAGTAACAAATGAGGCCAATGGCAATCTTGTAATTATATATAAGGAAAATGAGCCTTCAACATCCCGAATAATTGTTCAGACTTCTAAAATTAATTTTTGACATCCTAAATTTTTTAAGGACGCTTTAATTGCCTTTGGCGCCATGATATGTACTTTTTATTGAAAAAAATCAATTTTGGCGACGATAATTTTTCAAGACGCCCGAAATCGCTAAAAAATTTGGCGCCAGAGAAATATGGAAGAATATTTTGTTTGCGCGCCATATGTGTAAAAAGTAGGACAATAGGCGACTGAAACATGTTTTGTGTCGCCTATATATCTATTACAAAGAAGAAAATTGCCTTAAACCGAGACTGAGCATTGAAGAGACATAGGGTTTTTTTTTTATAAAAAAAATTGTTAAAAAATTGTCTAAAATAGGCGACGATAATGTTTCAAGACGATCGAAATCTGCCAAAAAATTTGGCGCCCGGAGGGATATTTTGTTTGCGCGCGGAAAATTACCAAGCATTGAAAAAAATAGGCAACCCGAACAATAATCGTCGCCATTTTCCAAAAACAAGCGACGATACAATTTCGTCGCCTATATATGTGCCAATTAAAAAAAAAAATTGCCATAAACCAAAACCGAGCATTGAAGGGGCATGTTGTTTTTTTTAAAAAAAAAAATTTTAAAAATTGTCAAAAATAGGCGACTGAATGGGCTTCAGTCGCCTATATTTGAAAAACAAAGCACTGATCCATTTTCGAATCGCTTATTATTGAAAAATAGGCGACCAAATTGGATCAAGTCGCCTATTTTCAAATATAGGCGACCAAGCCCATTCAAGTCGCCTATAATGGATAACTAAAACCGAGCATAGAAGAGACATGTTGTTTTTTTTTAAAAAAAAATTTAAAATTTGTCAAAAATAGGCGACTGAATGGGCTTCAGTCGCCTATATTTGAAAACAAAGCGACTGATCCATTTTTAGGTCGCCTATTAGTGAAAAATAGGCGACTGAAATTGGATTAGGTCGCCTATTTTCAAATATAGGCGACCTGAAGCCCATCAAGTCGCCTATATTGGATTTTGGGCGACCTGAAGCCCAATCAGGTCGCCTAAAATCTCCCATAACCCTTATTTTGCCAACCCGCGAAGGTATTCTCTTTTATTTTCGAAGTTTCGACTCCTCTGCTTCCCTCGTCGCCGTCAAAAACCCAGTTGATATCTAGGCTATTTCCGTCATCTTCCCTCATCGCCGGCGAACCCTATCGACTCAGTCGCCGTCCATCGTTTCCTCCGTCTTCTCTTTTCTCGGCGTCCGTCGTTGCCGACCTGTCTCTCCGTAAGCGTCCCCACCTTCTCACGACGATCTCTACGGTACGCTCGTAATTCTTTTCTTTTCTTTTTTTATTTTGCTTTCTTTGTTGAACATCTAAAACATGGGATAAGGAGGATCACTATGACTATAGCTCTTGGTAAAATTACCAAAGATGAAAATGATTTATGAGATATTATGGATGACTGGTTACGAAGGGACCGTTTCGTTTTTGTACGAAGGGACCTACGACTATCCCTTGGAGTTGACGTGGCTCGGCTTTAGGTAAATATCGTTTGAAAGGTTAGGTAGGAATAGACTGGAAAAAAAAGCCGTTCTAGAGCCGAATTGTTTTTCGACCGGAAGCCGAATCAAAGACAAAATAATAATTTAGATGGACAAACAAAATCGTATTCCTCACTATTTGATATGCTTAGTTAAGTGTTTTGTCGACTTTCGAACTCAGACCTTGCCGGAACTGAAACTAAAATCTAGATCTAGTTGTAGATAGGGAATGCGTGTTTGCGAGAGACTTCCCATGTTTTCGTCTTTCAAGTTTGTGCTTATTTGGAATTAAGTTAAGATCCCCAAAAGTACTTATTCAAGTAAATTGACACTAAACTTATTTCATTTATTCACTTTCTATATCGTAAATCACAATTAAAAAGATACTTTTTTTTGTGAAGTACATGTGCAAGCCGAGGCTTGAGAAATAGAGGGAAAAAGACTATGAGAGTCTAGCCCCTAATTACGAAAGAAAATCAAAAACTAGGAGTTACGATGAACTGGTTACGTACCATTGGTCATGTAAATACATGTGAAGACAACCACCATCTTTTTTTATGACGTGCATGTGGTGTGTAGGATTATTGTAAATTTAAATGTCTATTTGTTATAAGGATTCCAAGTTATAGTGCTTCATGGATGTTTGAAGCCTGTCGTGATCCCATTTGATGAAGTGAATTTGGAATTTTTTTTTTTCAATGATATGTGGTGTGTATGATTAATGCATGATAGTCAAACCAATGCTTGTTCTTTGGAAGATTTGAATTGTGGCTCTATGTGGTGGATTTCCCTGGACCAAGAGGATTATGTTTTTTGACATGTGTCAAGTGTGTCATTCTCCACAAATTCTTAGAATAAAAATCTCACATTGTGATAGTACCGAAGAGGAAAAAAGGACTGAATTCATTCACGAAAAACATGCAATGGTCACATTACAGTATGTATAATTCCCTACCTATGCCACGTCACTACTAATTTCTCTTTCTTCTAACTAACTCTGAGCAATTCCCTACTATTATTTACTAGAAAGCCCCCTCAGTAGAGATTACATATATCACATGGCAGAGAAGCTATAGCGCGAAGCAAAAAAGAGGATTTTGATGGTGCATTCTTGTATTGTTGCAATTACATTAAATCTTCCCTCTTTTTCAAAACACACCAATTTTTCTTAAAAATAAAAAGGGTCTATGAGTCTTGCAAAATTAGGGTAAGTCTACATAGTATTTAGTTTTATTTGTGTTCATGTTGCTTTTAGTTTCAAAACACACCACTTTAATTTGGTAGACTTGTTACTTCAATAATAGACTTGTTACTTCCTCACCATGCCATATCCATGCTTTCTTCTCATGCTTTTGTAATGGTTGTTTTATTGCTAGGAAATGGAACAAATCGGTGTTGGGGGATTTAGTTGATAAATATTGATCTTATACCGACTACTTGTTTGTGACTTGGCCACGACAACAACCCACAAGAGCTTGAGGGGTCCTAGGGTAGGTATTTTTAATCATGTTGCTTTTGTCATACAATTATTCCCTCTCATATGTTATATCCTAAGTTCAATGTTAGTTTGAATAATTCTAATGTTGTCTTTATTGTTGTTGTCTTTAGGTTGACTAGAGCAAATAAATTTCAAGGAGAGGAATTTAAAGTTGAGGTAATTATAGTTAAATATTGTTTTGTTGTTGATGTGCATTGAACTAGGTAATCTTTGTAGTATGGATAATGATGCTTAGATGTCCATAATTTATAGTTTATGACTTAGACAACTTAGATATATTTTAGTTTTTTGTATTGATGAAATTATTGGATTTAATAGCTGATATTTTCTAAATTGCCTTAGTTAGTAAGTTTTGTTGAATTAAGTTGAAATGGTTTGTTGTTGAAATTTTGGGATGTCTCACCGTTGAGGGGAAATGCTTTTAGAATTTTTTTTTACAAGATTGAGAAAAAACCATGTCGTTATTGAAATTGTTATGAACTTGACCGTTGTTGGAAATGTCTTAGGTGATAAGAAAATGGGTCATAGTTGGATGAATGCTTTGAGAACTAGTGAAGAATATGAGAATGGGGTGGAAGAGTTTATTGAATTTGCTAGAAGGAATGTGGCTACAAAAAATGGGATGTACTATTGTCCATGTGTTAATTGTTTAAATGGGGTTCGAAGGGATATTGCTGATATAAGGGACCACCTAATTTGTGATGGAATAAACCTTCGATACACAACGTGGATATGGCATGGTGAGGAGGTAACTCCCAAAGTGCATCCTACGAAAATGAAGTTGAGGTAGATGATGATGGAATGGAGAGAATGATTCATGATGTTGAGGTCGAATCCTTTGCACAACCGCATGAATATGATAGCGTGCGAGTGATGCAGACACCTTTGTTCCCTGGGTGTACTAAGTATACACGGTTGACTCGGGACCTTACATTTGGTCAACTTAAAGGCAACATGTGGTGGACCGATAGCAGTTTCACGTCGTTGCTTGAATTGTTGTGTGATATGTTGCCGATAATAATGTACTTCCAAATCGTATGTATGAGGCCAAGAAAATCTTATCTACGATGGGTATGGAGTATAAAAAGATACACAGTGCCCTAATGACTGCATATTGTACAGAAATGAGTATGAAGGCCTTAGTAATTGTCCGAAGTGTAAAACTTCACGATACAAAGTGAAGAAAGGTGGTGGTTCTGGAGATCACACAAAAAAAGGCAAATATGAGGCGACCTGAACCCATTTCAGGTCGCCTCATATGGAAATATACTACTACGCTCTCCCCAACGTCCCTAAGAATAAGGACGTTAATTGGGTCTTTTTTAGGTCGTCTTTTAAGTATTTTGTAGTAGTGATACTTTTATAAAGATATCAATTTATAAGTTTATTTGGTCATTTTTATAAGATATTTGCTTATTTCTAATGAGCATTAATTATTTTTATGTCTGTCCATAATTAATAAGGGTAGTGAGTGAGAGTAATAATTAATATGATATTAGAGTTTAAGGAAATTAGTAGGGATAATATTGAAAATTACTTAGATTCTAGGATAACTTTATTAACTTTAACTACTCTTATTGATTTGTAAGAAAAGTTAATTGGTGTCTTATAATAAAGGCCAAAGAATGTACTACCAGTAACATGCAATG
Organism: Acacia acuminata; assembly: GCA_019022655.1. Taxonomy (NCBI): domain Eukaryota; kingdom Viridiplantae; phylum Streptophyta; class Magnoliopsida; order Fabales; family Fabaceae; genus Acacia; species Acacia acuminata. The sequence goes on along the minus strand of JAFJYI010000376.1, from coordinate 497,647 downwards.
AATTAAGAAGCTAGTGGCACACGATTCCGATTGACTTCGAGGTGTTTGACCTTACTTTGAAATATAAATAAGAATTAGAATTTCGGAAGTTCTTAAAAATAATGTTACATTGTTTGACCAGTCACCCTTGAAAGTATTTCCTTTACTAATTCAAGATTGTCTATTTTAGTTTTCATCTACAATAAGAAAAAATAAACACTCAATTATAATTATTAGTTGATTTTCCGTGCTCATTAAAATTAAAGAAAACGAGTTATATATTATAATTTTTAATTTCTATTGATAATAAATCAAATTAAGCTAGCGTATATTGTTGATAACATTTATCAAATCTTTTCAAATAATGTGTTCTTAAATTTAGTACCCAATTTTCAAGTCCTTTTCCCTTTCTATAATACATTATTCAAAATTTCGAGTAGAACGTTTTATAAAAAAATTTCATGTGTGTGTGCCTATATTTATTGGTTTAGACAACACTAATTTTCTCAGTTTCCTTGATATTGACAATTGGACATCATATTTAGGGATAGAGCATTCAACCTATTTATTGAAATAATCCATAGATACAAATAAAAGAGGGTAAAAGCTAAGGGAATTGCAGAAAAATCCTCCATATTGGCAGTTGCAGAATAATTCGTACAATTTATTACCTAAACTATATGAAATTTGCTTAAGGACTACCCAAGTGCAACATATTTTTAATGTGTACAGCTCTTCTTTAACAGTATAAAATGAAAAATATTTGTATATAGGTAAAGAAATTTTGTAATGGAGAAGATTTTTCAAAAATTTTCCCAATGTAAAGTTGGGGCCGTGTATCAACTTTCAACCCAAAGTCTTGATTGTGATGCTAATTCAACACGGCAAGTAAGTTTCATGATGTTGTTCCGCACAAAACAAGGGTATCACTGAGACTTAATTATAAGAGAACATTGTTGTTACGGACTCATACTAAGGTCCAATGCCACGAGGGCCCAATAAGCGACATATCCAATATAACAGTATACCTATAATATAGGAACATCCGGTGATCCGGACTATCAGCATCGTGGGAGCATCCGGACTATCAGCATCGTGGGAGCATCCGGACTATAGTTACGCTATGTGCTCCCCCCACCTACTCGCCATGGGGATCATGCCCAACCATGATCTCCTTCACGGTGACATCTATAAATACAGAGACAGGTTAACCAGGTGCACAGTTTCTAACTCAGACTCATTACTTTCTGTCACCTAATGTGCACACACACCACCCCTATATTGTGTACGGTGACACCCGGTTCCCTTGAGTATCCGCTCCATAGATATTCGAGTCGAGCCAAATCCAATATCAAAGTACCACCCTAGACTGACATCAACATTCTACACTGGAACAATTGTTATAATATATATATATATATATATACATACATATATATATATATAAGAGAACAAATATCTAAGGGAGACACACATATAATGGTTATTTAAGCAGTACATCAAATCCGAACCATCAACCAAGTATCTACTTTTTTGCTGAATATTGTTTTATTTTCTTTATTTCCTTTTTTAATCTTCTCTCTGCCCTTGTGCGTGAAACACAAAAATGAAAGACGACTTTGAAAAGTGGGAGTGAAGGGAACATTATTGAGAAAATGCATGGCCAAAGAAAGTGTCACGAATCTACTCGTCTCAGGGTTCAGATTGCTTTTATCTCTTTCCCATAACCCCCAACACCCGCATCACGTTTCATGCGCCTTACTTTTTCCTACTTCCAATAATAACACCATTAATAATCCAGCATGTATTCGGTGGGAGTAGCAGCCGATCCAGAAAATTAATGAAGAGTAGATATTTAATAAGTTCAAGTACATATATTTTAGTAATAAAAGTATATTATAATAAAAATAATTACAATGTCATTCTTCTAGGCCTTATTTTTTTTTGAAATTCCATCTTAATTGCTTTATTATCAATGCTATCAAATACATCTTTTTCAATATAAGACACTAAACAATCATTCAACCATTCATCTCCCATCCGATTACAAAGTGCAGTCTTGATGTATTTCATAGCTGAAAATGATCTTTCCACAGATGCAGTTTCTACTAGCAAAGTTAATGCTAACTTTACAAGTAAATAAACTAAAGGATATACAATATATTTTTTCTTTTCAACCATCCTCTTGGCAAGATCAGCTTTTCAACCATCCTCTTGGGGAAACTTGAATTTTAAGAGAAGGGTATTCTTATATTTTCGTATCAGATTTCAAAGGTGGGCACTTGCCCCCCATGTACGTCCGCCTCTGAGTGGGAGGGAGAATATTCCATTGGGACTAAATATTCTCAAAGTGCCGAGGTTGGGATTTGAACCCCCACTACTTGGTTTGCCAAAAACATTTTCTATTTACCCAATAAAAAAATTTACATTATCTGTGCATTCACAATTTTTTGTAAAGGAATTTACAACTTTTCATTAGATTTTATCAACTTCCGTTCACCCAAAAGAAAAACAATTTCATAGTGAGGCTATTTACAAGCTTTGTTAAGAAATTCATAAAATTTCATTAGGTTTTACAACTTCATTCACTTAGTAAAAAATTCACACAATGAGGTCATTCACAAGTTTTGTTAAGGAATTCACGAAATTTCATTAGAATTTAATAACTTTTGTTTACCAAATAAAAAAGTCACACTATCATATCAATGAAGAGTTTTGTTAAGAATTCATCATATTTCATTAGGTTTTAACAATTTTCATTTTCAAAAAAAAAAAAAAAAAAAAATCGCAAGTTTTTAAAACTTGATAATGTGACTATTTTAACGAAAGTTGTTAAAACCTAATCAAATTTCATGAATTCTTTAACAAAAAATTGTGAATGATATGATAGTGTGACTTTTTTTTACTTGGTAAACAAAATTGCTAAAACTTAATGAAATGTTGTAAATTCCTTAAAAAAATTTGTGAATCAATTGATAATGTAAACTTTTTACTCAGTAAACAACATTTTTTAAAACCTAATGAAATGTTGTGAATTCCTTAATTAAACTTGTGAAGGAGTCGAGTTAAACTTAAAGATTTAACTTACATATATTTACTCATACAATATTTATTGAAGACCATTGGTGGTCCAATGGGCCACCAATGTTTTTCACAAACCAAGTGGTGGGGGATCAAATTTCACCTTTGACATTTCGAGAATATTTATTCCCCATGGAATATTCCTTCCCACCGGAATATTTCCATTGGAGCTTCAGTGCCAGCCACCAGAAACTTTGGCTGCAAGAGCTTTTGCGAAGGTGGCCAGTGGAAGAAGTATTTCCTTTTAAAAAAAATATTTGAAGGCAATTTGATAATTTGCTTGTAGACAATTTGAACTTAATATCTCTTCGGGATTATGAATATTCAAACACAATATTTTTTTTTTTTAGGATTTTTAAAATTCTTTATTTAGGATTTTCCCTTATATATATATATATGTGTGTGTAATTAATAAGAACACTTTAGTGAAAGAATTATAAATTTCAGAACTAAATTAATCCCTCAAACGAAATCTTATATCAAATACAAGGGGAAGTAAATTTGTTTTTGTTAAAACAAGAGGTAGTAGATTTTAATTCCATCACTTTCCTTATTAAAATATATCTTTTTTATTTTGTACTTAGAGCCAAATGACATGTCATGTTCTCCTCATCATACCAGACCAAATTAAAACATTGAGTTAAGGGGTTAAAATACACAATTTTTTTTAGGAGTGCCCAACAACAAATATTTTTTTAGGTATAAAATTGACTATTAAGTTTGATTTTTTTTTTTGCTAACTAGACGATGGTATGGCTTTCAAGGTGCAAAAATACACATGTGGTTTGACCAAAAGAGCGTCTAACAATAAGTGCTTTTTTTAAGTGCAAAAATATCGTTTGACTATTAATTTGCCTTTATAAAAAAAATCTTTTAGTACCGTAAAGTATCTTGAAGTATTTTTTAGTATCGGTCAAGTACCATGAAATATTTTTTCAAGATCCTAAAATGATTTTTAAGATCATGAAATATTTTTCTGTACTAGTCAATACCCTTAAGTATTCTTTTAGTACCATTTAGTACCATGAAATATTTTTTCAAGATTAGATACTATTTTTTCAGTACCAATCAGTATTTTGAAGTATCTTTTTTAATATCATTCAAGATCCTCAAGTATTTTTTTAGTACCGCCAAAGACCTTGAAATATCTTTTTTAGTACCGTTACTATCTTGAAATTTTTTTTTAGTACCAAATAAGACTCTCGTAATATCTTTTGAAGATCCTAAAATAATTTTTCAAGATCATGAAGTATTTTTTAGTATCAGTCGGTAATTTGAAGTATCTTTTTAATACCGTCAGTATCTTGAAATATTTTTTTGTAACAGTCAATACCCTGAAATATTTTTTCAAGATCCTAAAATAATTTTTTAAAATCATGAAGTATTTTTTCAGTACCACTCAATATCTTAAAGTATTTTTTTAGTGTTAGTTAGCATCTTGAACTATTTTTTCAAGATCCTATATTTTAGGATTCTGACCGGTACTATTTTGTCCACATCAAAAAAGTCAAACTTAACGGTCAAACGATATGTTTGCATCTAAAAAAATACTTGATGTTGGGCGCTCTTTTGGACAAACCACATCTATATTTTTGTACCTTAAAAGTCACATCATTGTCCAGCCAACAAAAAAAAGTCAAACTTTATGCTCAAACGTTATTTTTGTACCTAATTTATAATCACGTAGTCATTTTTGCACCTAAAAAAAAAAAGCACTTAGCATTCGTCGTTCCTCCCAAAAAGCACATATGTATTTTTACCCATTAACCCTATAACATATTATAGCTTATAAGCACAGAGACTAATAATATATATATCTCACGAAACCTTATAAATCCAATAAAAAAATTCAAGAGATCTAATTAAAAATTATATCTAATTTTGACTTTCTCTATTAAGTTTTCAATACATACACTACGTATATATACTCCAAATTTATATCTAAGTTTGATCTCCAACGTATATTGAATTTTTAAAAAATATTATATAAGATATATTAAAGTATACTACCTCCTGTCCTAGTTAAGTCTTAACTTTTATATACGTATATTGACCTAAAGTTGAAGCACAATATTTAACAGTCCATCCGATCTTATATGTGTGGGCGCTGGTTAAAATTTTTCGAAAGCCATAAATGGGTTGTGAATGTAACTTTTTTTTCATATATATCTATGATGAGGGAGGGGGCCGGTGTGAGAAAGGATGGGTAGGAATAGATGGGAGAGAATGAGAAGAAAAAAATTATATGAATGACACATGTAATTAATTAAAAATGAAATGAAAAAAGAGAATTAAATTTTAAGACAAATATAAAGTATAACTTATAAAAAGGATTGGCCAGATATTAAAAAATATATACCATTATGGTCTTATTTATAAGTCTCTTTTAATTAAATCACACATACTAAAGAAATGTAGTTAACTCAATAATTATGTGGAAAATTTTAAACTTTAACCTCATTTATAAATAAGTATTTTTCAACTCTTTCTTCTTTCTCTATTTTCATTGATACAATTAATATGAGCAAAAATGTCACAATCTCATTTAATACCTTAAACTTAGACTTATAAATATAACCAAATTTTTTACTTAAAAAGAACTTATAAATAGAATCAAAATGATACAAGGTGGAGGTAGTATTTGACATGATTGCAATTTAAACAACTTTTTTTTTTTTTTAAATATCGTGCATTATTGATTGTGCTTTCAATCAACCCAATTGTGGACTTTTCTGGTAACTTGGAAGTCGGGGTAATTTGTCAAGAAAGTAGTTTAGAGTCTGCGTTGATAATGAAAAAGCATGTTTATTTAAGTTAAGACGAATTCTTTTTATAAACTTATCTCATAAAGCGTAAATAATGTTGGAAGAATAGTTTCTACCGCTAATCCAAACACACACTTAATTAACTAATGATAAGTTTTCCAAAAAAAAAAAAAAAAAAAAAAAAAAAAAAAAAAAAAAAAGGTGAAAAACGACTTTGTAAAGTGGGTGTGAAGGGGACATCGATCATAACTAATGCTAGATACATTTGAGGGGTATTGTTGTTACCTCACTGGCAGGTCAGCGATCATACATATCTACGACAGATGCGCGTGCAGTATCGTAGTATAATGGTTCTTCAAACAATCAGTATCTCATGTTGAATCTTGTTTTATTTTCTACTTTTTGTATCTTCTATTACTCTTCTTCAATTTTCAATTGTTAAATTCTTCTTAAATTCATTTTTTCCCAGTGATCTGACAACTTGAATGAGTAAGATTAACCATTATTTACAAGGGTTAAATATCATTTTTGTTATGAGAATTTTGCCTTGAGACCACTAGACACCTGAAAGTTTTTTTTTTTTTTTTTTTAGCAACATTACTCTGGAAGTTAAGTTAACAAAACGTATCAATTTTCCTCAAAAGTTTTTAGCTGAAGTGCAGTGGGTATCCGAAAGTTTTTTAGGAGCAATTTTACTTTAGAAGTTTACTGAAACGTAACAAAAGCTTAACGATTAAAAAAAAAAAAGCTTTTTTAACTTCTAGGGCAAAATATTACGTTTTTTTTTTAACTTTTGGGGAAAATGATTTTAAAAAAAAAATTTGGGTGCCTAACACTCCTAAGGTAAAACTTCCGAAGCAAAAATGATATTTAACCCTATTTATAAAACAGTCAAGTGTCATCACATGCAACTATAATGATTTCTTTTTCTGAAGGAGAAGCCATAGAAGAAATTAATTAAAAGTCGCGAATAAGAAAAGGAAAATGTTGTTGTATGACTTGGTCTGAAGAATGAGACAACAAATTAATGACAAACATGTCTGGTCAACCGATGTATGGAAAAGTTGAAGACTTTTAAAAGATACATAGAAAAAACAACCGATGTGTTCGAGTTTAATTAGTAGCGATTTTAATAACTAAAGACAGACACATTTGGGCCATATTATAAGAGAGACTTTTTCACTATTGCAGTTAAGACTTCCTCCGTCAGTTAAAGAGGGCTTTTTACGTCAGTTTGTTAGAGTGATATATAAGAGCTTTAGTGTAACATACCATATTTTGGAATAAAAAAAATTAGAAAAAATAATTGGAGAGTATAAACTGGTCTAGAAATTTTAGAGCCAATATTTTATAGAAGGTAATTGAGAAAGAAAAGTCCTTACATGGTATTGTCACAGGTAAAAAAAGGCTTTTAAGACCAGATCAGCGACGGGTTTCGATACAGGCGTTCTTAAAAGTGTATAACGTTTAAGACTGTATACGAACGGTCTTAAAGAAAAGAATTTAGACCAGACATTAAAATTATTATATCTTAAAAGTCGTAGTATATAGATCTGATATATTTTGAGTTCGGTGTTAAAACCCAACTTTTAAGATCGGACACAAAAATAGGCCGGTCTAAAAAGACCAACTTTTAAGACTAGACTAATAAATAGGCCGGTCTAAAGAGACCAACTTTGAAGACCAGACTGATACAAACACTGGTATGAAAATACCGACTTTTAAGACCGGATGAATAAATAGGCCGGTCTAAAGAGACCAACTTTTAAGACTAATAAATACATCCGGTCTTAAAAGTCAATTATTTCTCTATTCTATTTCTTCATGATCATATACATCCACCACCCAATCCGGCACCTAAAAGACAAGTACTTTAAGCTACAAATTTATCCATTCTGAATTATAAATTGAATTAGAAATGAATACAGATATTATTCACCATGAGTTATGTGGCTTTTTAATGAATATACTATGATAATAAACACATAAATGAATATATACAATAAGATCAGTTACAAATACAAAGTTACAAATACAATGAGTTACAAAGACAACACCTAAATGAACACATATGGCCAATTCACCATGTCTTCATCAGATTCCCACCCAATAACGTAACATTCCTCTTTTATAACATGCCACTTTTGGATCTTACCACAAAAATAAAACAAGAACAAAAGCTTCACAGTCAATGACATTGTTTAAGAACATAAGAAGGAATATAGTTAAGTTTTCAAAGAATTCTACATATGAATATTACCTTATGAATTGTCTCTTTTATAAAGGGATATCCTCCCATATCCCTTCATGATGATCATTTCTAATGCCAGTTCATTTCCAATTCATCTTCTTCGTTCATGTCCGAGAGACCCCTTGAAAAAAGAGTACTCTCAGGAAGACCATAATTTGAATGAATTTCCTCATCAATATCAATGACTCATTTTCCTTATAGAGCTACAGACCACATTTTATTTTCTTGATTGGTGATATAGAACACTTGTTTTGCCTGGTCTGCCATAATAAAAGATTCATTTCCAAAACTTCTACTATTGATATCGACTAATGTAAATCCTAGCTAATCAATCTGAACACCATTATTGACACTAACCCACTTGTATTTGAAAATGGGAAATTTAATTTTAACATAGTCCACCTCCCAAATCTCGTCAATAACCTCATAATAAGGCACGATTGCCAATTTAGGCTTCTTGTCTTTCGAACTGGAGAAGTGCATAGATTTAGCCTCTAACATAACACCACTATTCTGGATGGTGCTCCTATCATCTAGGGACTTCGCGTAAAATGTATAACCATTGATCACATACGAATTCTAGGTTATGACATCAACCTCAAGACCACTTCTAACCATTTTATTTTATCAAAAACTCATTCCTCTCCCTCGACCTTTTGCTTGAACCAGTTTGCAAAAGTTTGTTATGCTCCTTAATTAACCTTTATTCAGTCATTCGATTATTTTCTTTCCTTACAGCTTCTTTATGTGCATCTATGCTATCTTGAACTTCATCAACATTATTCAAGATGTATAAGTGGACTTGTGACAATTCATCAGGATCGTACCCTTTACTGAAGCCCCTCGTCTACCCCCTTCAGCATGCTTACGTTTAGGAAGCCCAATATATGGTCAAATAATTTTGACAAAATTCCATGGCTTCTTTAGAAACATACTTATGAACAATTGATGCTTCTGGCCGGTATGCGTTCTTCACATACCCTTTTAGGAATTTCATAGATCTTTCAAACATCCATCGTCACTGGATAGGGCCACATAACTTTTTCTCGCTCACTATATGAACAATAAGATGAACCATGATATCAAAAAAATGTAGGAAGAAAAAGCTTGTCAAGCTGACACAAGATAAGATATCCTTTATTTTCAAATTCATCCAACTTATCTCAAAAACTTTACTACAAACTGCATTAAAGAAGAAACAAAGTCTAGTCAAGATCATATTCGGCAATGCCTCGAATAGCTACTAAGAGTAGCTGTTGCATTAAGACATGACGATCATGAGACTTTTGGCTTACTAATTTCAAGTCCTTCATCGATACAAGGGTCTTAAAATTTGAAGAATACCCCGAGGAAACTTTTGTGCCACGTAAACACTCACAAAACTTCTTTTCTCATCCTTAGGCAAAGTATGAGAAGCTGGGGGACAATAAGTTCTCTTACCATACGGCCTTGGATGTAAGTCTTCGTATATTCCCATTGCTTGCAAATCCAATCTTGTCTTCATACTATCCTTGGAAGTACCTGGTATGTTAAGAAGTGTGCCAACAATACTATCACATACGTTTTTCTCTACATATGCATGACATCAATACAGTGTCTCACATCAAGATTGGGCCAATATGGAAGATCAAAGAATACAGATCTCTTTTTCTATATATTTGTTTCTTTTCTACTCTTTGTAGTCTTACCGAAGATAACACTGATATTTTTCTCCTTTTCATAAATTTGCTCCCCAGTCAATGCCACCAGAGCATCTTCATACTCTTTGCCACACAAAAAAGCTTTCTTTAATTGACGATATGGGTGGCACGGTCTAAGAAATCTCCTATGTCCAAGATAAACCGTCTTTCTTGCATGTTGAAGTTGATGGTAGCATGTGCCTTCTTCACAAACCGGACATACTTTATGGCCTTTTACACTATACCTTGACAAGTTACCATTTGCTTTGGGAAGTTGTTTATAGTGCAAAATATCATGGCTCGCATTTTAAAAACCTCCTTCTTGAAAGAGTCAAAAACATCGACACCTTCTTTTAACAACTCCTTCAAGTCTTGATCAAGGGCTCAAGGTAAACATCAATGTCATTTCTGGATTGTTTTGGTCCTGAAATCAACATAGACAACACGATGTACTTTCTTTCATACATAACATAGGAGATAAGTTGTAAATAATCAGGAGTACAGGCCATGAACTATGTATTCTGCTAAGGCTACCATAGGGATTCATGTTATCCGTGCTAAGGGCAAGCCTAAGGTTCCTAGGTTCTTCGCCGAAGTTAGAAAATAATTGATTGATTTTCTTCTATTGAGAAGAATAAGCCGAATGTCAAAGCTTTCCATCATAAATCCTCTCATCTCGCATGTCACCTCAGATTTTTTGTATCACTTTCATTAGCAATCAACCGTTTAAACCTTGGTATGATTGGAAGATACCACAATACTTTTGCAGGCCCCTTATTTGATTTGTACCTTGGGGTTTCACATATCGAACACTTCTGCTTCTCTTCAAACTCTTTTCTATACAATATGAAATTATTTGGGCATGCATGGATCTTTTTGTACTCCATCCCCAGTGGACAAAGTATCTTCTTAGCATCATAGTATCGATGCGGTAACACATTATCATCTGGAAGCATGTCCTTAAAAGCCTCAAACATTTCTGAAAAACTCTTGTTGCTCTATCCATTTGTGCTTTCAAGCTTACCAATGTCAATACAGCGTTCAATAATTGGTATTTTTTACACCCAGAGTATAGTGGCATCACTGCATCACTGCACATATTACCAGATGCATATGATTGCTCAAAAGCCTTTTCTCTTACATCACGAATAATGTCCTCTATTCGATCATCCATATCTATGTCATTATCATCAAAGGCCACTTTCCCATATTGAGATGCACTTGGCATTTTTTTCACCATGCCATACCCATACTGTATAAGTCTTACAAAATCCTTCACAAATTTAAATGTGTGTATATAACTTTAGGATTTAGTCGCCTCTCATTCAAACATTCTACGCAAGGGCAATAAAACTTCCAACTATCATCATGGGGGGCATTTAATTTAGCAAATTCTATAAATTCCCTTACCCTATTCTCATATTCAACACTCGTCCGTAAAACATTTATCTAACTGTGATCCATAGTAGAATTCCTATAGACGGAAAGATTTAACATATATTACCGGAAAAATTTAAAAATTGCATTAAATGCATCGTGAAGAATCGCTCTTGGTCATAAATGTATCACGGTGATTCCAAGAAGAAAAATAAATGCATGACGAGGAAAATAAATGCATCATTCTTGTGGACTCACCTGTACCATATAAATTCAAATGTTTTTGCTGAGGATTTCTTCTCCACAAACGTTGCTTTTGCAGACAACAAAAGTAACCCTAAAAGCACTTGTTGATCAATTGATTAGGTGTCAAGTGCAAATATAATATTGAAAATACAATATTCACTAACTACAGAGGAACCCACAAGAACATTCTCTCTTCCCCAATTCCTTCTTTCACTACTCCACATATACCCTCTGCTCCTCCTACTATTCCCTGTGCCTACCTCTCAGGCTTCTACGTGAGGATCTCGGTCTCGGGGACACTACTTATCTTTTTCATGAGCAATCATCTGCCTCATCTATTTCCCCTCCATTTTCTCCTAAACCATCTTCACCACTACCCGTGCCCTCTCTTTCTCGCTCCACCATCTCTCTCTCTCTCTCACCATTTACTCTCCTTTGCCTATTCTTCAGGCTTTACGTGCTTCCCTGGCCTCTGATTCTCCCATTTTGCCTGATGAAAAAACGGGAGAGAAAGAGAAAAGTGAAGTGAAGAATGAAGATTCTCTGAAGAAATGATGAGTTGTAGCACTATAGTTTATATTTTTTTTTTAGTTTTAATATCTTGTAACAATTTCTTGTTGCATTTTGGCTTGTGGTACTTCGCTTCTTATTTTGGCACTTAACTGATAAGTATCTTCTTGATTGAATGAGTAATATGAGTACTTTGCTTGTCTAGTTTTTCATCTTCATTCTTAATGTTTCTCAAAATCTTTCTCTTTGATTTACAAGTCTTGTCATCATCAAAGAGGGGGAGAATGTTAGTTCTCTATGTGTTTTGATGATAACTAACAATTGTAAATTCAAGAACTGTTATTGATTCAAGCCAAAAGTGTTTTTAAGAGAAACTTGGTTCGACATCATCAAAAGCCTCTGTGAAAGCCATGACTCGAGTTAAGCATATGTGACTCGAGTGACAGCCTTTGAAATCTCCAAGAATGAGTTGTTGGTTTTAATGACTCAAATTATTCTTACATGACTCCAGTTAAAGCATGTGCGAAATGATTTATGAAAGGTATTTGACTCGAGACAAATCAATCGACTCGAGTCAATAAAATCTGTTTTGAACTTAGCATTTTCAAATATTGAAAATGACTTGAGTTAAATCATTTAATGACTTGAGTCATTGTGTTTTTCCAAGCTTATTCAAAACCAATCCCGATGGCTCTCGCTCATTTGAAAATGAAGTGACTTGAGTTAGGCGTGTATGACTCGAGTCAAGTGTGTTACGAGAGGTCCTCATGGAAATTTGAAAATAGTGACTCGAGTTAAGTCCTTATGACTCGAGTCAATTTATTGCTAAAAACTCTTCTTTGTTTGGAAATGAATCAATGAGTCAAGTCAAATGAGTATGACTCAAGTCACGCAACTCGAGTCGCATTAGATGAGTCGAGTCGGACTTCCGGTATATTTGAATCTCCATGTTCGTAAACTTTAAATCTTTGATTACGATTTGTGTAGTTATTATTTTCACTCATTAGTATTCCTAACTATATTTAATCAGTTTGTTAATGAGTTTCAGATGATTAGAACATGTATTAACACCAAATTTCATTAAAGCAAAATTGTGTCAGAATAGCATTAAATGCTTAGCAAAGACACAGCACAAAAAGGGAAAATGATCTTCGAGCAATCATAAAGCCTTTCGGCCATTTCCATTATTCACTTATAACTAAGTCTCAACGGACAAATGGAACAAGGAATAACAACGAACATTTGAAGAATACAAAGAGCCTGAGTAACGTTCGACTTCAACGACTATATTCATTACACTCAACGGTTCATTAAATTCTCTTCAACCGTCTTTATTGCAAGCAACTATAAAAGCCAGAAGCATTCATTTCTCCAACTATCAAAACTCTGCACATTCAATTAGCGATATAAGCATTTATTGTTTCTACTCATTTAGATAATATCTTCGGATATTCAAATCTTCAGTATTTATACATCTACTCTTTTAGAGAGTTCATTATTGATTATCAATCTTTGTAAGAATCTCAAAGTACTTTGAGATTTGAGTTTATTTGATTACAACTTGTAAGGAGGAGTAAGTTCTAGTGAGAGAATTACTCTTGAGTTACAAGTGTGTAATCATCTTTTGAGATAGTGAAATCCCAGAGTGTCTGGGGACTGGACGTAGGTCAAGGATTTGGACCGAACCAGTATAAATTTCCTGTGTCCAATCTTTTCGATAGTTAGTTTTAAAGCATTTCAAAGAAAATTTTAGATCACTCAATGTACCCCCTATTGGTGATATTCCATTTTTCATGATCCATGCCTTGGCATGAGCTTCATAAGAATTGTAGTCCCGTTGGATTTGGGCCATTCGCTGTTTAAGACAGTTGACACGAGCCTCAATAAACTCAAGACACTCTGGGGCCAGTAGGTTGGCGAATATTGGCAAAAGGATGGAGGGGGGAGCGAGAACCTCTTTAATGTGTGAAGGCTGGAGGGGGGAGCGAGAACCTCTTCAACGTCCGAAGGCCGGAGTGAGGGAGCGGGTATGTCTTCATCATCAGAAATAACAATGAGTCCCACGACACGGGACTCATCCGTTCTATGTAAGCCACAAGCACCAAACATACCCCTGTGAGCGGTTTTCTTGTATCTAACCATGGTTTGAGTAGAGATGACGATTAGGGACAGAGAGGATTATCAGAACAGGGTGAGGAGTTAGGGCAAAAAGGTACGAAATGGATTAAATGTGGAATGAATGGGAGTCAATTAGTTTTGAAGTGCAAATTTGTAAACACTTTTAAGACTGGATATAAACAGTGTCTAGTCCTAAAAATAATTTTAAGACCGGCGTTTAAAAATATACGGTCCTAAAAGTATAAGAATTTTTTCTTATAAAAAATATATGTAAATACTTTTAAGACCGCATTTAACCAATGTTCGGTCTTAAAAATAATTGTAAGACCGTCTTTTCAATATATCCGGTCCTAAAAGCCTATCCATAGTTTTTTTAAGTAAGAATTTTTTCTTATAAAAAAATCATATTTACAAGACCGGGTTTTTTACAATATCCGGTCTTAAAAGTTCTGCCATTTCAAATTCTTCGAGATAGAGTCGTATCCTTACACTCTGTTCAATGCTTCAGATCGAGGCTCTTTAGTTTCCAACTAAACTTCCTAACTATGCGTCTCCTCATATTTTGAGGCCACTCCAACTATTGTGATCTATTTAAGCCCCTTGTTACTTTAGTTTCTTCACATTCTTCTCCATTTCCTCCTTGTCCTCTACAACCTCCACGGCTTTCTCCATCGCCTCCACATAATGTCTGGTGCACCTTTTCCTTCTCCTTCTCCTCAACTAGGTCCTCCTTTTCCTCCTCCTCCTCAACCTCAAAGGCCTCCCCCACTGCCTCCAAATCCATCTTCTAAGCATATGCTTGAGCATTTGCTAGCCCGAGTTAATCACATAGATTGACGCCTGGGCAAATTTGTTGGGCTTATGCATACTGTCAACTGCAAGCTCAACATGGTACTCCACAAGAATGACGTGGAGTACCATTCTTCTCAAGAGGACTCCTCTAACGCGCCCTCCTCTAAATCCTCTAACGCGCCCTCCTCTAAATCCTCCTCTTTAGGCAATGATATGGAGGATTGAATATTTTTTTATGTTATTTTTTTATCTATGTACTAGATACAGCCCTTTATCGGCCAGCATAAAAATATTATGAATTATTAAATAATTTTGTTCCATCTTCATTTTTCAAGTGGTATGGAAACAAACAAAACAATGTCGTCGTGTAAAGAAACAAACAAAACAATCTCCCAATACTCATCCTGTAAGATTACATTTGACATTTTTCATTTTGTTCCACACACAGTAGTAAGGAAACAAACAAAACAATGTCCTTGTGTGTCATCGTTTACATTGAAAATTTGCAGAATACAACGTTAAGAACATACAAAACAAACTTTACGTTGTTCAAATAAACATACAAACAACTACATTGAGGTTTTTCTCAAGGTTGGACCCTTGTGTGTTCTCACTTTGACCTCGCCTGATTTAGATCATTTTCAGTATCCTTTTTCTTTGTCTTTCTTCTTTCTCTGAAAAGAGAACAAAGACAAAGAAAAAGGAGACCGATAATGATCAAAATCAGGAGAGGTAAAAACGACAACACCCAAGGGTCCTACCTTAAGAAGAACCTCGGTTGTCTTGAACCCCCCTACGAGCGGTTGTCTTGAACCCCCCCGTGAGCGGTTGTCTTGAACCCTAGGGCATTGTTTAAAGAGAGAAGATGATTACGGGTTTGCCATAGTTTAAATATATTGACTCTTAAGACTGAATTTTGAAACAATCGATCCTAATAGTTATACTTTTTAGACTGGAGTTTTAAAGACTGTTTGTTTTTTGTGATCTACAATCTATTTGACTAGTTGTGCATGCAAAACTTGTGTTCCACATATTCGGGCGCATGCATTGAGGCTTTTCATCATTCCTATACCAATGGATTTGTGCAAAATTCCTTTTTGTAATTCATTGACCAGATTCGTACCGCGACGTATAAGAAAAATCTATGAGACTTTTTTGTGTTCGCACGAGCGCAATAAGCTTCGAAGCGCTAATCATTGCAAGTCATAGTTAGTTTCAGAAATAGAAACTTGATAAAATTGTTTTTATCTATAGTCTTTATGATTCACGAGGAACAAAGGAGTTAGCAAAGTTGTCGACGAGAGATAGGTGTTGGGACGAATCATTAGAAAGGAAAAGATTTTTGGCCGCTGATTGGAGTTCATTGATCTCATCTGGTTGGAGTGACTTGTTGATAATCTTGGACCGAGATGCACCTTCCCTTGGCCTTTGGACTTGGCTTGAGAGGAATATCTGGGTATGTATCCATGAAGGGTTTATGCTTGGGATGAACCAGAGCAGGTAGAGGTGGGGATGTTGGCGTGAGGGGTATTATTGGAAAATAATCAACATTTAAATATTTTAAATTTAGTTATTAACTCAATCTACGATTTGTTGAGTTTACCGACATTATATAGGATTTTCTTATTTCAACCATCTTTAAATGTGATTCTCCCCTAATTTTTCTAGTTATATGAACAAGCTAATTTTCTCATTCAAGTGCATTAAATTGTGAGGAAAAAAAAGCTTTAAAACGAAGGGTGGGAACATTCAAAGCATGTGTAAAGTGGGAAATTAGCCACAGAATTTCGTGGGAAATTACCCACGCAATTCCGTCTAAAATTCCATGGCAAATTACCCACGGAATTCTCTCTGAAACTTTGTGGGGAATGTCCCACGGAGTTCTATCTACCATTCTATAGCTCTTGACCCACAAAAATTGCAGACGGAATTCCGTGGGTAATTTTCTCACAGAATTCGTCGCTAATTTTCTACGGAATCATTCCTCTAGAAAATTCTGTGGGAAAATAGCATGGAGTAAAATTACGTCAGAAAATTTCTTTGCCACAGTTTTTTCTGCCATGGATTTTGTTCCGTAGGAAATTTATAACCGACAAAATTCTGTCGGTGATAGCGTGTTCTTTTTATAGTGAAATGTGGAAATTTTTTAAAAGATGAAAAAATCAACCTATAATTGAGAATTTTCCGTTGTAAAACGGAATTAGGGAAACAATTATTGATAGAAATTTTCAAATCTAATTATAAGTCTAATTATCTTTTCGTTGTCATGCTATCTTGTTACTAATATCTTTTCCTAATTATTGTTTCTGTCATTAGTTAATGAACAGTAATGACTCTAAAAACTACTTAGTTTTCATGAAAACTATTATAATGCTTGAATTCACAAAAATTTCCCCAATGACACTCACTGATAAATGATGAGAATGAGACACTCTTATGACATTGAATAATAATTACAATAATATATAAGTATTACATCGTGTTTCTGCTTTCTAGCTCATTGCTCCACAATAAAGGATACCAACCCTTTAACTGCTTCATTCGTCTCCACAACCACCACATTATCTGACACATTGGTCACACAATGTGCCACAAAAATGAATACTGAAAATGGCTAATCCAATTAGGAAATACGAACATCCCAGAAAATTCAGCCGTCCATTTGGTCCCATTTCCTCCCACTTTTAACTTCACATTGTTCTTATCAATCACCACTTGATCAATATCACCAAAATGCCCATCGAAATTCACAATTGGAACCTTCTTATTTGTCTCCCCAGTCCCCACTGAACACTATATTTAATCCCAAGATTTGACCTTTGATTGACTTTAGCACAATATTGGCATCACCTAAGAATAACCCATTAGTGACATGAACTTGAACCGGGTCTTCCACTACTATACCTCTATAATCCAAGTAGCAATCATCAATTCGGGTTTGTGAATTTTCTGCTTGTTTCACTAGTATGCCTATACCACCAAAAGATAATTGTCGTGAGAGGGAGGAGTGTGAGTATAAGTCCATGCTGCTAATAATGGAGTGATGAGTGGCGTATGAGTAAGCACCCATTTGGAGAGTAGCAGCTGGTCGAAAGTGAGAGGTGCAGTGTGTTTGAGAGAGACATGAGCATGTGCTGTCATGCATGAGAAAAGGAATGAGACGTGTGTTGGCCTAAAGTAAATATGTGTGCATGCATCGTCAATATCCACCGAAATCAAAGTGGAGTGCTGACCGAAAATGTGGTGCATGCTGTCATGTTTGTGTTCCACCGTTTTCTGTCTTGGCTGGAAGCTGAAATGACGAAATGGAATGTAATGTGTGTTCTGGCTGACTGGATCCAGCCGAAAGTGAGTAGAATGAGTGGCCGAAATGCATGATAATGAAGAACAAATGGCATATAGGTTGTCCCATATGTCTCTCTTATGCGCTGAATGATATTAGCGAGATAAGGAGTGTGTGTGTTAGATTTTTGTGTAATCCCATGGGTTATGAATAAGAAGTCGTGTCGGTTCGCTACGGCCGGTCGCGTTGGTTCACCGACGGGACTCCATCTGATTGTTTCATCGTCTATAAATAGACGTGCGTGTGGCAGAAAAATGATCTTGTTTTTTAATACTACGCTCTCATACATATAGTTTAATACATTTTGCTATAAGTCATTTCTGTGTGATTCTGAAAGCAGACTCGTTGGATTCGCTTGGGCTTCAGATTGAGAGAGTCATCTTTCTGAAGACGAATAATCCGCTCTATCCTGAGAGACAATTGATCATCATCCTTGGGCATCCATATAGAGCGAGCAAAATTGTCTTAAGGACACAACGAAAGTTGGGCCCGAATTTCTTTAGAGTTCATTATCATATTCGGCAGTCTTGTGAGTTTTTTCTGGTTTTCTTCTTAGTGCAGTAATTTGTATGTTTACAAATTATGCATATTAATTATATAGATTCTTTTCTTAGTAATACTTCTATCTTGAAAGTATTTTCACCAACAATCTTAAGACAATTTTTGTTTGATTTGAATCTGTGTTAAAGTAAAACAAAGAATTGAATAATAGACACACTGTTTTTGATTTTGGAATATGCAAAAACTTATGAAGTCTACAGCATGTTCTTTATTGTCATAAATTGTGTATCGTATATGTGTGTATATATACAGTTTGTGGTTCATAGCCGTATGCCTCCTTCGTTTGTTCCCCAAATCCTTTTATAGTTTTATGCGGTATAAAATTTGAGTATGAGAAGTAGATAATTTTGTTCAAAGTTGATTATCCACTGTGTAACGTTTCACGGCGTATACCTATATATTTTATTTGAATGGATTCTTGATTTTGAAAATTTTAGAATTATGATTTCTGTGGGTATATATATGTGGATTTGTTTCACATACGGATATATTAAAGTTCTGGGAAATTAGGACAGAAAGGGAATTTTGATTGTGTTTTTAATTGCGGTGTTTGCGTCGGTGGGTGTTTGGCCTTTATTGTTTTTGAAGTTGGGTCACTCAAAAACAGTATTTTTTTTAGACCATAAAAATGGTGTCATTGTGTAGATCTCGAAAAAACGAAGAGATAGACACCAAGAACGTGAAAAACCGACGTCGGAAACGTTGGTTTTGGCTGAAAGAAGAGTCGGGTTTGAAGGACTCGACGTACAAATCTGTACGAGCTGTGCGACCCGGCTGGAGGTACGGGATGACACCCCAATCTCAAATAGCGTCTTTTTATATTTGTGAGAGCCACCCCTTCAATGAAACGATGCGGCGCAACTGGTAGAAGGCCATCCTTCAAGTTCCATCGTACTCATACATTCTAGGTTCGAACCCCCTCGGTTTCATTTTGTGCAGCATGTGTGAAAAAGCGTTTCATTGGTTTTTAAAAGAAAAATCGCAGAAACGCACCAGCACGTATCGAACTGGTATCCCTTCCCATTGAACCTGATTAG
Source organism: Acacia acuminata (assembly GCA_019022655.1). Classification (NCBI taxonomy): domain Eukaryota; kingdom Viridiplantae; phylum Streptophyta; class Magnoliopsida; order Fabales; family Fabaceae; genus Acacia; species Acacia acuminata. Next base: position 477,908 of record JAFJYI010000376.1, on the reverse strand, counting down.
AAGTGGGCCATAATATATTTAAAGTATAGTTAGCGTTGGGGCTCATATGTTGGGCCTGATTGGTTTGTTTGGGCCGAAGTTCTTTAAATAAAAATATGTTAATTGCGGGCCTATTACGTCCAAGATTATTGGACTTGATTTGGATATATTTTTATCTTTCTCTTTTACTATTTCTAAAACTTCTCACAGCTTTATCTTTATTGGTCCTACCATCATTGTGATTTTGTTTTTTGTTTTTTTTTGATACATAAGAAGGGGGGGAGGGGATCGAGCCCGCGACATGGGGGACGGCCAACTCCTAAGCTGGCCCTAGGTGCCAAGGGCGCAATTAAGCGCAGGGCTCATTGTGATTTTGTTTGACTTATCACTGTTATGGTAAGAATATAAAAGAGGACGTGTTTGTACATATTTAATTATTTGAAAGGCAATTAGGCCTCATTTAATTATTGATTACTTGCACAGAAATTTAAATCCGTTGAAAATTTGATAATCTTTAGTTAATAAATATATTAGATTTTATTGATAGGGTAGTTAATAAATCTTCTACTATCTTTTCTTATTTTAATGAGGATTTGATGAATATTAAATTCATGAAGTGAAGATAATATGTCTTCATTTCATTTAGAGATTTTATTGATTTTATTAAATATTGTACGGATATGAATTGATTTCATACTTCTAGTTGCGTAAATTACATATATTTAATAGTTAATTGATGAGCCTTATTAAAAGTCCTAAATTTTAGGATGAGAAGGAAACTTGGCTTTATTATCAATAGAGATATTAATTTGTTTAATAATTTATAATCTCATATCACTACTAGAAAATACATAATTTGTGATGGAATTTGCGAGGAAAAAAATTCCGTCGCAAATTTGAGTAAATTTGTGAGGAACTAAGTTTCCCTTGCAAAATGATCAATTTTGCGAGGGAAAAAATTTTCCCTCTCAAAATGACCTTTTTTGCGAGGGAAAGTTAGTTCCCTCGCAAAATGGCGTGATAAAAATGAATTTTGTGAGGGAACTAAGGTTCCCTCGCAAAAAAAAAGTGATATTTTAAGGTGATTTTTGCGAGGAAGATTTATTCCCTCGCAAAATTGATTCAATTTTGCGAGGGAAAAAAATTTTCCTTGCAAAAATCACTTTTATGCGAGGGAAAGTTAGTTCCCTCGCAAAATAGGTTATTTTTGCGAGGGAACTCTTGTTCCCTCGCAAAATGACGTGATAAAAATGAATTTTGCGAGGGAACGGGTTCCTCGCCAAAAAAAGTGATATTTTAAGGTGATTTTTGCGAGGGATGATTTATTGCCTTGCAAAATTACTTATTTTTGCGAGGACAAGATTTTCCCTCGCAAAGAGGGCTTCATCTTCCCAATTAGGGCTTCAATCCACCCCGATCTTAAAATCGTTCAACAGTTAACACCGTCGTCTCTCACCTCTCGACGTCTCGGCTTTCACCGTGTGACCGGTGGCGTGACACCGTCTCACCGACCACCTTCACCTACTCCGTCGACCGTCATCAAGTTCTCAACTCTCCTCAAATCTCGATCTCAACTCTCACCCACTCGCGGTTCACGAATCGGCCTCCGCCGTCGAATCAACTTAGTCCCCGCCACTCCGCCGTTGAATCAACCTCAGTCTCCCTACTGGCCCATTCTTACCCAAGGTCTTGATCCCTTCCCTTTTGGCCTTTCAATTATGGTTTTTATTTTTTTTTTCCACCGTCGATTCATGGAAATGCAGAGTATGGTTTTAGAATTTAGATACATGCAAGTAACCCCCAACACTTCCCCCAATGTTTAATCGGTAAGCCTCGAACTTCCCCGGTTAGGGATCCAGTTGCCACACAACACACCACTCGCCGACGTCGTCGGAAAAAAGATTGATTTTTAGGTTTCAAAGCATACGTTGTTGTCCTACCGCTTTGGCTTCTTCGCAGGTTGGGGCATTAAAATCTCTCAAATTCCTAAATGAATTGAAGGTGGATGAATAATTTTTTATGTGCTTGTGATCATTTGATAAATGAATTGAAATCGGCTGTATATTTTTCTGGCTCTGCGTTCGTGATACGAATGTGATATCATTCTTGGTACCTGAACTATATATAAAAATTTTCCCGGTTTAATTTGCTGATTCTTGTTTACAATTTGATTCCCTAGTACACGAAGAGGCTATCCAGTTTATTGATATCAATGGCGGCAAACCATCACTCGCTTCCCTCTTTGCATATTTGTGTGGATGTTTCTTAATTCTAACCTTGTTCTCTGTTTTGTCGGGGAGTGAAAGAAGAAACATGGGACGCTCTCATTCCCGATGCACTTTTTCTAACCTTGTTCTTTGTTCTTATGGTAATTGAAAACTTTCCCCAGGACAAGCAAGCAATGAAATATCCCACATGTTAAATTATCTTTTTATGCTTATGTTGCTCTTGTGGGCATTTCCATGTCTTAACTGAATATTTTTCAGATTTTCCTTTTTGCCCTTGCCTATACAATGAAAACATTTATCAGGTGTTTTCTTTACTTTTATTATATCAAGATATCTCTCCTTCGGTCTTAGAAAACTGATTATCTTTTCATTACATCATGCTAATAAGTCCAAGTAACACATTGCATGTTTTCTGGATGTCAATCACATAAACTTTATCATGCTAGAATAACACCCATGTTTATAATATTGTTTTGTAATGCGGTGTTGCATATCTTGACCCAAAGAACCACCATTTGAAGAATCGGGTAGAATTGCTTGTTTTTTATGTTTGTTTGCTTTTATGCACAATTAATGATTCTTGAGCCTTTTACACTTGAGATTTCAGAATTGAGAATGCCACAAGAATTATAAGAATGCCTTGCCTTATAATGTAATCATCTAATAAATTCTGTTTCTATTGAATTTATTCTTCAAGGTACTTTTAACAAGTTAACACCATTGCAACTCGGAAAGCTTGGTCAATGTGAAGGGATAACTTCAAGATTTTGGGGTAAATTGAAACGGAAGTTCTTTATGAATCTTTTATTCTTTTTATTCAATGATCGAACAGGTTGAGTTTTGGCCTTTGCCTTTGGGTGTTACATTGACATTTTATGCTTGGTTTGGGAAAGCTAGTAGTAAACAAACCAGAAGATGAAAATAAATTACTATATGAAAGTTCTCTCTCATTTATATAAATAAACATTTTTGGGGTCCCAAACGTGATCACCAAATATTTAATTAAAGAGATGGATGAAGCAATCAAGGTTTGAACCCTAGCGATCATGTTGCGGAATCTTAGTCCCGAGAAAACACCCTAGTGATGGTTTTGATGATCCTCGGGTAGTAGCTCCAAGTGGAATTTCCATGATGGGAAAGAAGCTTCGGAAATGGAATGCATATACAATTACTTTTAAGTCTCTCGGTGCATTATTTTCTTGATTGAATTTCTTCCTAGGCTTCTTTAGATTCTTTACAAGGATGACTGTAGATATTGAGAGCACATGATTGGGAGAATAATTCTAGTGTTATTATAGTTTTTGCAATTGATTCACTGCCTATATGTGTATCCGTTGATTGTAAGTTTGGGTAGGAAGAGAAATTTGTTCATAAGGGTGGAACTTAGAGAAGATGATGGTGATCTTAAACGGCCATTGGAGGTATTGTTTTTCATTTTGTTTTTGGTCTTGTTATTATGCCTTTTTTCTTAACTCGATCTTGATTCTTGTGTGTGACCATTACGCCCGATTGGAGTGTGAGAAGCTATCAGGCATTTTCGTGCCCTTAATGGAGCTGCACTTAATGGAGATAAATTGTCTATCAAATAAGAAACTTGATGTTAGTCATTTGCTGTAGAGCTATGCATTTGATGTTTTGAAAGAAAAGGCATACTTGTAGTTCTTCTTGTGAAAGGGACATAAAGATTGTATGCTTTTACTTGGCTTATAATTTGTAATATTTTGTTTTTGCTATGTAAACTCTTACGATTGTTACAATTTATTTTTATGATATACAAGTTTTTTTATTTTCTAATTTTTAATATTTTTGTATGTAATTATTTTATTTTTTTTTTCTGATTTTTTATATATTTTTTTTGAAAAAATTCACATTTTTGCGAGGGAAAAATGTTTCCCTCGTAAAATTTGAACATTTTGCGAGGGAAAGGCTTTCCTCGCAAATTCCGGATTTGCGAGGAAAAGTGTTCCCTCGCAAATTTCTGAATTTACGAGGGAAAAAGGCATTTTTGCGACGGAAATTGGTTTGCGTGGGCGATTTTTGCGACGGAATTTTTTCCGCCGCAAATCGGTTTTGCGACGGAAATTTGCTCTTTTACGAGGAAAAATTCCGTCGCAAAAAACTTTTTTTGTAGTGTATAATCTCTCCTAAAAATCTTGTAAATCTTTTTAAATTAATATGGTTGGATAAAAGTGAGGATTTGTTGTATTTAATGCAACAATAGTTGGAAGTTGAAACAAAATTTTGTTTTAATAAATCTAGTGATATTTTTTAATATCTTAGCCACTATTTAATTTATCAAGAAGGATTTGTTAGGACGATTAATGAATAAACATTATGAAATTGCCATGTGCTATGATTAAATCAAACGAAAGGGTTTGTTATTTGCTATTGAAAGCAAATTTTGTGAATTATTAAATATTTTGTGTGACAAGCATATGATAGTTATATGAAAATTTAATCATTTATCTAGTGTAGAGATAAATGTGCTCTGATTTCTCATAGTATTATTATTTCTCTTGGTATAAGCATGAATGGTTTTTTGTATTGGTAGAAATGCATTTATAGCCTTGATTTTATAATTATGGATAATTTTGTGGCTATGATTTTATGTTTTTTTTAATACTGTGAACAACAATGATATGAATGTTCAATATTTAAGTTTTGGAATCAAGTGTGGTGGATTTATGAATCACCAAAGTGGTCAATTCTCTTTGAATTATTTTAATCTCAAATATTATGGTAAGAATATGATTGATTTGTTAGTCACCAAAGTAGCCATATCTTTATGAATTATTTTAATTCCAAATATTATGATGACGTTTGATTACCCATAATCTTGATGCTATGATGTTATTAAACTTTGTTATAATAAGGTGTTTATGGATTAACCCATAGGTTAATTAATTATTTTTATAGTTATTGAACATAAATGTTGGTTTTATTTAGACACCCAAAGATAATAAATATTTTTAGTTGGGGTATGTATCACTACCAAATTATATGAAATCTTTACAACATCATTGTAGTTGAATGTTGTATATTGAAAGAAATTATGAATGCAATGTTGATTACGTCTAGTTTACCACATAATTTGTGGGGAAAGCCATTTTAACGACTAATTTTTCTAATTAATAGAGTGCCTCACAAAAGGATACAAAAGCATACCATACAAAATATAGAAAGGAAAGAAAGCTTCCTTGAAATATTTGAAAGTGTGGGGGTGCTTGGCTAAGGTTGCGATTTCTAAACCCAAAAGGTTGAGAGTCAAACCTAAGACAATGGACTATGTGTTTATTGGCTATGCATTTGACAATAGTGCATATCAGTTTTTGGTCTAATGTATCAGTTATCCTGTTTAATACGGTTATTGAGTTAAGGGACATTATGTTCGTTGAGAATGTATTTCCGTACAACAAGGGAAGTGAAGCAAATGGTAATAATGATAACAGTATTGTGCTACTGTAGGATACTACGACAAGTGATAATCCTGTAGAGGAGAAACCTAGACGTAGTACAAGACAAAGGACCATAATATCCTTTGGTCTTGATTTTCTCTACCTATTTCTTGGAAAATGAGCCTCGAACACATGGAGAGGCTATGGGCTCTCCCAAACCACCATTCTCGAAAAAGGCTATGAATAGTGAAGTTGAATCCATTCTCAAACCGCACCTTTGAATTGGTTGACATTTCTTTTGGCAATAAGCTCTAGGTGGGTCTTCAAAAGAAGATGAAAGTAGATGGACCTATTGATATGTACAAAGCTAGGCTGGTAGTAGTAAAAGGCTATAGACAACGTGAAGGCCTAGATTACTTTGATACCTAGTAACTTATTACAAGAATTACATCCATTCGGATATTAATCGCGTTACCAGCATTGAATGGGTTGGAATTACATCAAATGGATGTAAAGAAAGCCTTCTTGAATAGTGAACTAGAGAAAGAGGTCAATCTAGAACAACCTGAGCGTTTTGTTGTCTCAGGACAAGAATAGAAAGTTTGTCAATTGCTTGATAAAGTCCCATTATGGACTAGAGCAAGCTCCGAAACAATGGCATGCGAAATTCGATGAAGTTATGCTATCAAATGACTTTAGTATTAATGAATTTGACAAGTGTGTCTATATTCGGAATACTGAAAATGGGTTTGCCATAGTCTGTCTATATCTAGATGACATGTTGATAACGAGTAGTAATAATCAAATGATTAAAGCTACTAAGCGATTGCTTACCAGTAAGTTCGACATGAAAGATATGGGTCTAGCGATGTTATTTTGGGAATCAAAATCCATAGAACATCTCTGTGGGTTGGCTTTATCACAAGAACATCTATATTGCTAAAATCTTGAGAAATTCAAGAGTTTAAACATAGCTCTTGTGATTTAACCCTATAGACTCTAGTCTTTCTCTCGTCGAGAAATACATCGGCGAAGCTGAAAAACAAAAGAAGTATGCTCGAAAGTGTTAGGCCTTATGTATGTTATGAACTGCACTAGACCTGATATTGCCTACGCAGTAAGCATGTCAAGTCGCTTTACAAGTAGTCCAAACGAGCTTCATTGGAGAGCTATGATAAAAGTTTTTGGTTACTCAAAGCAAACACAAATTTAAAAACTTTGCTTTGCATTACAAAAAGTACCCTGTAGTTTTAGAAGGGTATTATGATGCAAATTGGATCACCAGCTCTAATGACACAAAATCCACAAGTGGATATGTATTCACCCTTTGTGGGGGTGCTGTGCCTTGGAAGTCATCCAAGCAGACTTGCATTGCAAGATCAACTATAGAAGAAAAATTCATTGCTTTAGATAAATCTGGTGAGGAAGCCGAGTGGCTTCGTAATTTTCTTGAAGACATTCTTAGTTGGCCAAAACCGATACCGGCAGTGTGTATACACTGTGATACTGATAGTTGAGCAGCTATTGGTAGGGCCAAGAATGTCATGTACAACGGTAAGTCTAGATGTATACGACATAGACATGATACCGTTAGACAACTACTCTCGAATGGAATAATCTCAATTGATTATGTAAAATCAAAAGAGAATATAGCAGATCCATTGACTAAAAGGATTCCTAGAGAGTTAGTTAGAAATTTGTCCAAAGGAATGGGTTTAAGGCTGATCCATTGTTGATTATCACAGTAACTCTACCTAGAAGAGTGGAGATCCCACGAGCTAGGTTCAAAGAGACAACTAAGTCTTAATCGACTGTTAACACTATGGAGTTTTAAACACATACTCAATCCAAGACAAGACAGTGCATATATATAAGGGTAAGCTTTTAAGCTTTTAATGGTTTCTTAATCTGATGTGTTCAGATGATGTATGTTGACTTACATCACAAGGAATCACTATGTGAGTGTGAAGTGCGGGCCGCTTCTATGAGAATTTAAAACGGCCGATTCTCTAGAACACTCACGTAACCGTGCGTGTTCGGGGCAAAAATGGACACAGCATGAGAACCAACGATGCTAGAGGAGCAATTGTGTGACTCCTATTGTCTTGGTATACATTAAAAAGGTCGATGGTTCAAGACAGCGCGTCCACTGATTGACCAGTATATCCGATAGGTTTTTACTAGAGAAGGTTCAAAGGTAACCCCTACCTTTCTCGATGCAGTTGCTACTCGTAGACGAATCGCACTTTGTGTACATATTTATTTTTCACTTAGTCATGATGGACTGACTTCTTATCCATGTGGGGGATTGTTAGATTTTTGTGTAATCCCATGGGTTATGAATAAGAAGTCGCGGCGGTTCGCTATGGCCGGTCGCGGCGGTTCGCCGATGAGACTCCATCTGATTGTTTCATCGTCTATAAATAGACGTGCGTGTGGCAGAAAAATGATCTCGTTTTTCTAATACTACGCTCCCATACATATAGTTTAATGCATTTTGCTATAAGTCACTTCCGTGCGATTCTGAAAGCAGACTCGTTGGATTCGCTTGGGCTTTAGATTGAGAGAGCCATCTTTCTGAAGATGAATAATTCGCTCTATCCTGGGAGACAATTGATCATCATCCTTGGGCATCCATATAGAGGGAGCAAAATTGTCTTAAGGACACAATGAAAGTTGGACCCGGATTTCTTCAGAGTTCATTATCATATTCGGCAGTCTTGTGAGTTTTTTCTGGTTTTCTTCTTAGTGTAGTAATTTGTATGTTTACAAATTATGCATATTAATTATACAGATTCTTTTCTTAGTAATACTTCTATCTTGAAAGTATTTTCACCAACAGTGTGTTGTCCCATTCTGCCGAAGGTGAGCTCATGCAATCATGCATGAAGCATATGCATGTGTTGGCGGAAAGAATGAAGAAATGGGTGCTGTCTTCATTTGCGCTGGCTGAACTTTCATGCAAGGAGTGTGAAGGGTGTGCATGCTGACTTGCTGACTGGGATGTGTTGTCGTCTTTTTGCTAAAAGTGCAATGATAATAGAGAAATGAGTGCCATATTAGCTATCCAATCTGTTGAAGTGAGAAGGAGAGTACTCAATAATTCAAAAACAAGCACAACATTTCACTTTTAGCCTTGGACGTTCCTTATCACAATGTCATTAACACCATTTAATTCCTCATGCATATTTGCCGCTGTCGGTTACCATACTTGATAAGGTCTTACCGTTTGGTATTTTGGAAGTTGTTAGTTTTCAACGTTCCAGAAACACCAATATCATCAGTTGACAAACGACTCCAAAACCCATAAGGCCTAACTGGACCCCGCACCAATAAATTCTAGTTTTTCAACCAATGATGATGAAATTTCAATAATCAAAATTTGAAGGTGTGGTCAAAAAATATTTCTTAGACTTTTGGCTCTTATGGGCTTAGCAGCGTTCTTATATCAGCTTTATTTCTAAATTTCTTGTCCTAAAATTTGGGATGTTACACTAAAGACTAGCTAACTTTATTTTAGAAAAGTTAAGAAAGTTTATTAAATTATTTTTAAGCATTTATATTTATCTTTTTTTCTTCAAAATAATTTGATTAACTTATAAACTAATATACTCATCTGGTCCTTAATATAAAACACATTTCAGAGTTGATCTTGGCACTAAATAAAAGACATGGTTTTCATATTTGTCGACATTTTCTTAATTTATTCTATTGATGCTTCTTCAACTATAATCAAAGAAGAGAGTGAATGAGAGAATTAAGAAAGATAATTAGTTTGTTTTAAAAATACATATCATATTAAACTAACTTAATAAACTTCTTTAATCTAGTCAAGTTAGGTAAATATGTCTTATATTAAGAATAAGTGTTTGTTTGGATCCTCTCTTTTTTTTAGCTTGTCTTTTTTTAAGCTCTCATTATTTTACTCTAGGAATTAATTTACTATTTCTTTTCTTGCCTTCCATGTCTTCTCTCTTGCAATTCAAATTCGTCAACTTGTTCCAAGTCCAAAGTCTCCAAATCCAATGTGGTGTTTCCTCCATCTCTACGCCAAATGGTTCGGGGGCCCATCAACGAAGCAACAAGACCATCGACCGCCACCACAATGGCCACCGGCCACCGCCGTCGCCGTCACTTTGTCTTCTCACCAGGACAAGATCCTGCTATCTACGGCGTCCGCCGACGTGACTTGAACCACAATTTCTTAGATCCTTAACCGTACCGATACCGACCGTAGGATTTCAAAGGTGGTCCGGAATGTGCGCTTGTCCAATTTCCAGAACCTGGTCGATTTTGAGTCCTTTGAACCCAATCACACTCTAGGTGTTCGACGAAATGTCTCGATAATTATAGTGAATCATTAGACTCGGAAAGTTCGGATGCAATGAGCGAGGCAGATTTAGAGTCTGCAAATTTCCCTACAAATGTGTTGATTTGAGGAAATCAGGCCCAAGTAAATTCTATTGGCGCAGGTCATTCAGTTCAGGCACCGTCTTCATCATCCAGGGACAGAGCCAGGATTTGGAGTTAATGGGTGCACAATTAATGTAGGGTGCCCCCGATTTTTTTTTTTTTAAAGGAAAGTTTTAAATGTATTAAGATTGTATCGTTGACATTTTCTGGAAGGAAAAAAGTTTGACAAGATTAAAGAACATGTTGCAACCTATAAGAAATCAAAGAATGAAGAATTATAATAACTAGAAGGTGGGCAAGCAAACCAAAATGCTGACTTTGTCTTCAATTCATCATAAACGAAAATCACAAGGTGGGATATTACCTTCGATATTCATTTACTTGACCTTCATCTCGCTAGCCTTGAGTGTGATCAACCTCCAAAAAGATTCAAGAGGATAAAGTTATTTCTTGAAGCAAATCAATTTGCAAAAGAAAGCAGAAAATGAAGCTGTGTCATGCCAATATTCAATACAAATAAGACTTATTATCATGCTTTCACCATAGAGCAAAGGAATAAGAGAAGGATAGTTACAAACCGGCACTCCAACTTTAGCATGCCTGAAAAAAGGCTATCCACTAGAGAGCATGGCACTTTCAATAGGTTCAACACCAAACACCTACATAAAGGAGGAAGGAAAACAATGAGAACACAAATGCATTAACATAGAAAAATAATAATCAAGAATCAACTAACCTTTACATCAGAAGGATTACAAAATCATTCTTCGATTCTTCATTCCTTGAAAATATTCCATTATATCCTCATCATCAATCGATCAAATATATCACGCTCAACAAAAGTTAACATGCATGAGTTAAACCAATCATCACTTATCCAATTGCGCAAGTTATTCTTAACAAAAGTCATTGCGTAAAAAAACCCGCTCAACACTAACAAGCTTGCTACCGGTAGAACGAGTGCCAACTTTATCAACAAATAGACTAGTGGATAAACAATATCCTTTCTCTTCTAACCATCTTCAAAGCAAGGTCATAAATTGTTTGCAAATTGACAAAATCAGAATCAGCCCTCACATCAACAATAAAATTATCGAGACTTGAGACAGAAAAGGAATATCTGCAAGTTCATCAAACTCGAAGGATAGAATCTAGAAAACTCAATCAACTTTTCATTGTTAAAATTAGCAAATGAATCACGAGGATCAAGACAACTCAAACACTCAATCAACTTCATATTGACGTTATCAAATCGATCATTCAACTCTTGAACCTGAGTATCTATCAATCGTATTAAATAAATCCACCTTAAAGTAGTGGAGGAATGTGAATGATTCCAATCTCCGCCTCCATCTCCCTTTAGGACAATAAACATCATTCATATTTGGAATGTCAATATCATATTTATTGGCAAAAATGTTTGTTTCTTGAAGCAATTTATCAAAACCATTATCCCTCACCTCTTGTAAACGAGACTTGACTACCCTCACTAAACCAATTGCATTTAAAAGATCTTGATCTTTTCTTTGCAATGCTTGTGACAACTCAAAAGAAATCCCCAAGATCAATTTCATAAGATGCAACAAGAATGCAAATTCAAAATCCTCCATGGCATACAAAATGGAACCTCGCACGGTTCTTGCAAAAGATCATTTTTCGGATCGTCTTCAATAACTTTCATCAAGGAAATGACTGGAGAAAATAATGAAATAACACTTGTAACCGTACCAAAATGGGAACCCCAACGAGTGTCTTCAGGTCGCTTTAAGGTTGTCTCTTGATTTAAGCCTTTTCCAGTTCGTATTTCACCACTAGCAATTCTTTCAACTATTAGCTGACACTGATTCATTTGAAGAATTTCCTTCCGCTTGCATGAACCCCCCACAATGGTAGTCATCTTTTGAAGCATGTCAAAAAATTCTTGAATCTTCTTGTGATGTTTTGCAACCTTCACAAGTGCCAATTGTAACTGATGAGCAAAACAATGAATGTAGAATGCGGATGTGTTGTCTCCAAAATCAAACTCTTAAGCCGTTTGAATTCACCCCGCATATTACTAGCACCATCATAGCCTTGCCCGCGACATTTAGACAAACTTAAACCCAGTTTAGAAAATAGGCCATCAATGTCGTATCTGAGACATGAATTATGCCAATAAAACGTTCAACAATGAACCCTTTTTTGTTAACATACCGAAGTACAACCGCCATTTGTTCTTTAATTGCAACATCACGAGCTTCATCAACTAGCAAGGAAAAGTAATCATCATCGAGATCACTAATTATTGCTTTAATAGTCAAATCAGCACAAGCTTGGGAAAGATCTTTCTGAATCATTGGTGAAGTCAATTTGTTATTATCGGGGGCATTTTCCAAGACCACATCACTCATCTCTTTATTTGGCTTAGAATAAAACTTTAGAAGTTCAAGGAATAAACCTTGATGATTTGAACTTGGGGATTCATCACGTCCCCGAAAAGGATCACCATTGCGTAGTAGGAATCTAACACAATCTAAAGAAGTTTTCAACCGAATACGATAATCAATTTTTTGTTGGTCAGAAATATTTGACAAGGCAACATCAATATGTTGCTTTTGCTTCATCAAATCTTGACCAGCTTGATAACATCTATTATGAACACTCTTATGATCTCCAATATGAACTTTGATTCTATCCTTCTTATGCCAACTTTTGAACCCCACACCGACAAATGCTTCCCGCGTCGAACCACTACCTCCAACCTCCATATCAAATAGATAACAATACAAGCAAAAACATGCATTTTTTGATACACTATACTCCAACCAGGAACCAAATTCCTCATACTACTTAGGATTGAATCTACGCATTTTTCCATACACATCCGTTTGAGGGAATGGTTTAAGAATTGGTTGAGTTGGCCCCTTGAGCAAATAAGCTCTCCGAATATCCTCTTTTCTATAGGATTTGATGTCATTGAATAAATTGAAGGTCTTTTTCCTGGATCCGCTTCAAGATTTTCTACATTAACTTTTGCTTGAGGTGGTAATTGAAATTGAGATGTTGGTGGTGGTTGGGAGGATTCTTGACCGTTGGAATTGAAATACTGTTTGAAAGTTCCTCACTTTGAGATTTAGGTTCTATATTTGTGGGTTTTAGACGTTTGAAATAAGATTGTATCGTTGACATTTTCTGGAAGAAAAAAAGTTTGACAAGATTAGGGAATATGTTGCAAAGTTAACTAAACACCTATAATGAATGTGAGGAGGCAGGTGTTAGTGGAAGGAAAAAAATTTGAGTTGGATTTAAGAAAATGAGAGAAGTGGGGTTAGAAGTTTTTAACTAACTTTTCTTACTCTTTTATCTTAGTTCTTCCTTTTATTAAAATTTTGTAAACCCACTTCTCCAATTTTCTTAAATCCAACTCATAAAAATTTCCCCTCCCCTCCAAATCCCTCATACCAAACACACCCTTAGAGATGAGAAAAAGGAATGGCAAGTTCAGAAATACTTGCCTCATTTATCTGGTTTTGTAAGAAGGAAAAAGAGAAAATAGAAGACACTTATGTATACATTTTCACGTTAAAGTAATAAGATACGTATAATGAATTTTAATTTTTTAATAAAATGGCATCAAAAAGTTATATTTTCTCATATAAAAAAATCTCCAAAACCAGCTGCAATGACAAGAGAGGTAAAACTCACGGCCCACATCTCATTTCTGTCCCATTCCCCACATAATCATCCAACTAAATAGCAGAGTCACTACTCACTCCTTCCTTCACCAACTACCCTTCCTATTGCCCCAATTCCCCTGGAACCAAAATGTTAGTCTAAAGTCAAGATTTTCATTTTAAGAGAAAATTACCATTTTTAAACATAAATCAACTTTTAAATCAGCCGTTTCATGAAGCACTCAAACTCGACAGATTTACAACTCAAGAATAATAAAAAGAGAGAATATCCGAGAAAGGCGACAAAGGGAACTTCATGTAACATTTTAAAATTGAGTAAAGGTTGCATGGTTTGAGATACAACCAATGTGGGACCTATATAGTCTAACTAAACTAATAACATGAGAAAACTAATAATATTCTAAAAACAATAATAGAAAATGTTCCCACAAACTTATTCATTACAAGAAATCTCACAAAGTAAGAATAAAGCAATGTATGGGCATTAACTTCTATAAGAACAATTATCAAATACCCTGTATGATACACTAGCAGCATATAGACAATGGATAAGGTCCGTACAATGCATACTACCAATACATGAAAAGGTACAACGAGGCAAACAAATCCCAAAAAAAAAAAAAACAGCTCAAATTAATTGAAAATATAAATTCTTACCAAATATTTTAATCCGTTGAGAATAAAACCTTTAGTGTTTTTTAGGTGATCTAAAACATGACCAGGTGTCCCAACCTGCAAGAGATTAACAATTATGAATGCAAACACCACCTAAAGCTAAAAGAAGTTATTTGCATACCACACTAACACCGCTCCTCACATTCACTAATATTCTAAGAAATTGGGGTTTAAAACTCCTCTGGGAAGATTATAAGCTATATAGTTTACTTAGTAAATATTCTACCTAATTAACCAAGACAACAAACTAATGACAATAACTATTACTCTTCAACATTCATCTTATGCCTAGCAGAAACATGATAGCATTACGGAGGAGGAAATGACATGCCATGACATATTGACAATTTAAGGTACTTTTTAGTGATTAAATTACTTATACAAGACTGTACAATAATTTTCCAAAGAAAAGAAAAAAATTGCTTGCTTTGACATGTATGACTAGCTTGACGTTATTAATTAACATCCGATTACAGATTCTAAAGGGAAGGTTTCAAAGGTTTGAGCATGTATATTGCCAATGTTAGGGCCTTTACGATATTCCATTGCATACTAGACTTGATGTTGAACGTGTCATTAAATGTCTAGGTATTATGACTTTTAGTTCTGAGAATTTGGATTCGGCATGTGAAAGAAGTTAAAATCTGAAAATTTCTGAATAAAAAAATGGCAGAGATAAATGATGTGTAATGAGAAAAGTATTAAACCTTACCATCTTGATCACAGAAAACACCAACCTAGAAGCTAAACAAGAGAAAGCAACAGTCAGAAAAACTTACCTATTTGCTCAAACAATTTCCTTCAATTGACAGAAAATTGTCAGTGTGGGGTTCCAGCCAGAACCTACAACTCATACCACAAAATTCCAAAATCAAAACAGGACTAAAATGGATTTGGTTCTCCATGATTAACAATGCCAAATTTTCTTAAAGACACAAATTGAAAACCCTAACCTCTGTGGAAGAAAGGCGACAGAATTTATGGGGGGATCTGGAACGGAGAGGGCCAGAGGGGGATCTAGAAGCACTGATGGTGGACGAGAGGCCGAGATTGGAGAGCAATTGATGGCGCCATGGCGGGATCTAGAACGGAGAGGGGGGATCTGGAACTCTGGAAGTGCTGACGAGAGCGGAGACGGAGAGTGATCGACGGAGCTGACTAGCCGAGAATGGAGTGAGAGAATGAGAGCGGAGACGGAGAGTGATCGATTCGAATGGGGCAAGAAAAACGATGGAGAGACTGAGAGAACGGACGATGAAATGGGGAGATGTCGAATGGGGAAAAAAACGATGGGACGGACGATGAAATGGCGAAAGGGAAAAGGGGAAAGGGAAAAAAAGAAAGAAGGAGAGGACAAGATGGAGGTTCGAACCGACGACCTTAAGGTGGATATATGAAGTCTTAACCAACTATTCTAGCCATACATATTGTTATTAAATTCTCTCAATTTTTATATATTTTTTTATGGGTTCACTTGCCCCCATTGGCACAAGTGTAGCTCCGTCCCTGTCATCATCATCATCATCGGCATCAGCAGATTGCTGGATAGTAGTAACAATAACAATAGATGCAATGGAACGTTGGTGATTGACATACCAAGAGAGATGAATCCATCATCTTTAGCTTCTACTAGCAAAAGGGTGTCTTTGAAGATGATTTGAAGTCACCAATGACTTCTAGACTCCAATCATTCAAGAGGATGTTAAGCATGAGGTTCACCCTCCAAGTCCTAGTTCTCAGATGTGGCACAAACAGGAGGACAAAGCTAGATTGAAATCACTTGATGATTGGCTGAATATTCTTTTAGGCTGGTTTGAGGGAGGGGAGGGGAGGAAAATTTTTGACCAAATTACCCTTAAAAAATTTTAAAAATTACATAACTTTTTTACATCGTTTTTCGCGCATTAACTTTAAAAGTATGTCACATGAAATTATAATAAAATTTTCGAAAGAGATCGAGGTGTTGTTTAGTGCCAAGTTGTAAGTCACCACAAGATCGTCGGTGGAAGAGGAGGGAAAAGAAATGGGCTTGCCGATTTTGCGGATTCCTCCTTCCAAATCAATCACCACTCCTCCCAAATCTGTCACTCCTCTCACCAATTCTCTCTCATCTCCTTCTTCCACAATTCTCTTCCACAACAAATGCCTCTTCCAGAGCTTTCTCGAACGCTTCGCTGCTCTCTTCTTCCCCTCTAGGATCTCCGCCGTACTCCATCAGGTACACCACTCTCGCAGCCCCTTTCGACATTTTACACAAACGCTCACTGTTTGGATACCAAGAAAATTACTGAGAAAAGAAAATTATGAACAAGCTCGAATGTGGCATTCGCATGCTTACCGTCATGATTTCCAAATGAAGCCGACGGAGCGGTGAGTTTCGGTCGAGCTTCGCCACTTGATGGCTTCAAGTAGCTTGTGTGGCGCCGAAACATGTGGGTTCTTGTTGTAACAAAGATTAATAACGGATCCGGTTTCTCTCCTTATCTCCTCTCTACACATCTCTCAATCTTGGACCGTCGAAATCTTGATCTAAAGGCCTGAACATTTAAAAAAACCGCGCGGTTTTTTTTTTTAAATGTTCTCGACCCTTGATGAAGATTTCGACGATCCGATCTGACCGTGAGAGATGATGAGGAGCCGATAATGAGAGAATCCTCTCCGATTAATAATAGGATCCGGTTTCTCTCCTTATCACCCGCAAAACCTACCATTGAGAAGTATCACTACAAAAAAAATAAAAATAAAAATAAAAATCTGTATTAACGGACAAAATCTGTCTAAAGAAAGAAAATCCATTACAATCGGTTTTACGATGGAATTTGCATCACAAAAACTCTTGTTGAATTTGCAACAAGATTACGAAAATCTGTTACAAATTGCGACAGACTAAAATTCCATTGCAAATTGCGACGTAATATGGAAAAAAAATCCGTTGCAAATTGAAGAATTAAAAAAATATATATTAATAATTATTAAGGCTCTTCCACAACAATCATTCAAATTAATATATATATATATATATATATATATTATAATTATTAAGACTCTTCCATAACAGCCACTCTAATAAAGAAAAAAAAATTATGAAATAAACAATCTTGAGTAATGGATTTAAAAAAAGTATATATGAAGAAATATATACAAGTAGAAATCCCAAAAAAATATACATAAACAAAACAAAATATAAACAACAAATAAGTACAACAAAATGAACCAAAAAGCACAAAAATCATAAATAAGTTATACACCAAGTAGGTATATAATGAATAAATTAGAGTTTTACATTCCACAAAGTACAAAAAACCAGATAATACAAATACATAACAGCAAGGTAACTGAAAAATGTTTTATTAATTTCAGGGTACAAGAGACTAAATGCTGAAAGAGGCATTGCTCAAAAAAGGTCACAATTATAAAAATTAATCAAAGAATAGGCCAGGCAGATGTTTCACGAAGTTTTCAGTCATTGCTCACTTTTCAGAATTTAGAATTTCATTCCTCAAATCCTAGGCTGGTGATTCACGAAATGCAATTCTTGTAACACTCTTTGCAACATCCTGCAAAGGAAATCCACACATTATTATTGTTCACTACCTAAAGCAAACATTTAGCCCCAATGGATCTCCTCCCGGTGTCAAAGAATAGGCTAGGCAGATAAGGCAAGAACTATTAATGCAGCTTATCACAAAGAATTAACCTTTATGGTAGAGGATATTCAATAAAACTTAATATGATCATGTAAAATAGACAGATATGACTTCATATTTTAAAATTAAAATTTGTGAGCCTGTAGATGACAAACTATAAAAGCACCTAGAGTGGGTCCTGTTCACTTATATGGAACTCAGTATAAGCTACACTACTTGTGAAATATACAGCACCCTATATTTTTTAAAATTGATAACACGTGTAAGAAAAAATGCTTAAATTTCAAACAAATTGTTAAAAGTAGAAGTATCTCAATCAAAGAGTAATACTAAAACAAGGAATATTCACAGATTTAATACCAAGAAAAAATGCCATAAGAAGTCATGACAGATTTCAGCAAGGAAAAAGGAAGGAAATAATTCACCTCTGCCCGATAGCGTAGAGATTCCACAGCATTCTTAGTAAGCAATGGAAATTCAGCAATTGTGTTTGAACCATTGTTTTCATCATCCCCAATAAAAGATCTTATTTCATCTAAAGTTTCCATCTTATCAGTAGAAACCTGTAGAGACATGAAAAATTAGATTGACAAGTCGAACTCATGGGATTGTGTATAATGGAAGATGTATGCAGATGCCTGCAAGAATCTTGTTTATTTCTCAGTCCATGTAAAAGAAAACAGCTTACATGTCAAAGGTCCTTCAATAAAAGCTTAACAAATAATTGAAATTTGTCTTACTCAGTAGTTCATCATTGACTCCTCCAAATAAAAACTATAACTCAAACCTAGAAACTTTTTACTGTGCCCCTTACTAAAACAAGTACCATTTCAATAGCAATGTAGAAATTTTAATACCTAAATTGATGCACTCTACATAGAGCTGATGGTTGCCGCATTCAGATGAAAAAATAGACAGAGATGCAGAGAGTCAGTCACCAGCAATGATATATGTTATAGCTAAGGAAAATGATGAAATCACTACTAGAAAAAGCGCAAATAGCGACGGAATATTTTCTGTCGCAATTAGTTGAGAATTTGCGACGTAAATGAAATTCCGTCGCAAAAGGAAAAATTTGCGACGGACAAATAAAATCCTTCGCTAAGTCCAGAGTGCAAAATAAATTTTTTATTTTTTTTCGAAAATAGTGACAGATTTATTGTCCGTCGCAACCCCCAGCTAGTCCATCGCAGATCGGCGGCATTTTTGCCGCCGATCCGCTCCCCCACCCCAATCTTTTTTCAACTCGTTAACACACCCCCCCCTCGTCCCCCACCCCTCCCACCCTCATCGCCGCCCCCCTCCCCTTCCATCGACCCCCTCCCCTCCCCCTTCCATCGTCCCCCCCCCCCTCCCGTTCGTCTCCCACCTCTCCCCTCCCCTTCATCGTCCCCCACCCCCTCCTCTTCTTCTTTCGGTTGTTCCGGCAGTCCTCCCCATTGCGGCCTACAAAGGTCCAAGAAGCAAGAGGAAGATCAAGATTGTAAGTACTATGGCTATTTAATCTACTCTCTTCTACCTTTCCTAAAGTAGTATAATCACTTAAGATCAAAATTTTCTTGGTGATTGGAGGTGAAGATCAAGTGAGTTGGGTGGCCTCTAGTTCGTGATTGGGTTCTCCTCTCGCTCCTCCTTGGCCTCACAACCTCCGCACTCCTTACTTGTGGTCTCGAACCTCCGTGTAAGTCTAACAACTTCCTATAATATTCAATATTCGTTCTTTCATTATAAGTTTGGGTAGAAAAATTTGAAAACTTAAAACTGCAATTGCATGTATGGATTTTGATGTCGTAAATTTCCTTGTTAAAATAATCATAATGTTGTTGTCTTTATTAGTCATATGCCTCTTATTTCTTTGGAAATTTTATGTGCATGGTTATGTTGTGGTAAAAAAATAAGGTGTACATGTTCTGTTTATTTTGTGTACATGCATGAAATAATTTCTTCTTATTGTGGGTGAACATCGGATTCTATTTTAACATTTTAAGTTACTACTAGTATATTGCTTTTATATATGTATCTTAATTAAACTAGTTATGTAGTAAGTTTGAGGAAGATGTCAAAAATATCTTTTAATAATCTCTAATATGTTAATAAATATTTCTATTTCATTTTTCAATTTATTAGAATATTTAATTCGTATATTATTTTTTTAAAAAAATAAGAATAAGAATATAATATTATTTATTTAATATATTTATATTTATATTTACATATATATATATATATATATATATATTAATTTATATAATTATTTTATTAGGATTAGAATATTCTAATTTATAATTTTTTATTTTATTATAGAATTTCGTATATATAATATATAGAATTTGAAATATGTAATTAGAATATGAATTACATATTCTAAATTTCTTTCTTTTTTTGTTTGTGAAAAATTCGTCAACAAGTTATACATATGGATGGATAATTTGAACAATTAAATTATAAATATTATACAAATTTGCTTTAAGTCTTATATAGTAGTAAAATAATCACACGGACTTTTTGTTGATTTTTAAAAGATTATAATTCATTAACCTTGAATTTTATTACAACTATAAAATTACATTATTAGTTCAATGCATGTGTTGGTTTCTCAATTTCTTGAGTAAGTGGCAATTAGTTGGCGCCACTTATATATATATATATAGATATATATTTGTGGCATAATGAGATGTTAATTAGATTAGTAACTGACATAGCTAGGAAGTATGGAGGGCGATCATGATAGGAGTTGGATGTACAATCGTCCAACTGAGAGAAGACAACTAACTCAAGCATTCTTAGTAGATTTGAAAGAGTTCATCGAATTTGCTTTGGCACATTCACCTAATTCAAGTAGAGGCGACCATTGTTCGTGTGTGTCAAATGTAGGTGTTTAAGATTTCAAGATTCGGAGACGGTCAAAATCCATTTGTGTAAAAAGGGATTCATGAAGGATTATGAGTGTTGGGAATGTCATGACGAAGTCCGACAGACACCGAATGGTTATTACGGGGATAGTAGTCATCGAGACAACCTTAATCAATATTAGCAGTTGGTTATGGACGCTGCGGGACCGTCGATTGGCCAATATTCCGATCCCGTTACTCATGCTGAACCGTCATACATGAGAGAGGAGACCGATACACATACTCAACCATCATACATGGGACAGATCCTCATCCGGAAGCCGATAGGTTCTATAAAATGCTTCAAGAAGCGCAAATCCTTTATGAGAAGGTTGCGAACACTTTGAAAATAGTGAATATTCATCGCTATCGGCTACCCTAGCAACACTAAGCTTGAAGACCGATCACCACGAGTGAGAGGATTTACAACGAAATGATGCAGATCATGAGTAAGGTTGTTCCCAAAGACACTAATTTGTCGAAGGATTTTTATCAAGCAAAAAAAAAAGGTGAAAGAGCTGGGGCTTGGATGTGAAAAAATCCATTGCTGCCCCATAGGATGTATGTTGTATTACAAGGATGATGCTGAGTTGACCAATTGTAAATTCTGTGGATATGACAGATATAAATTTGTGAGGAATTGAAGGAAAACGACCCGTCAAGCATTATGCAAGATGTGGTACTTTCCTCTCATGCCCAGACCTCAGAGATTGTATGCATCAGAACAAACAGCTGCTCATATGAGATGGCACTGGGAGCATCACAGGGATGAAAACTTTGTGACGCATCCATCCGATGCCGAAGCTTGGCGTAAATTTGACGAGATGAATCATTTCTTTGCTATGGATCCCTGTAATTTCTGTCTTGGTCTATGTTCGGATGGGTTCACTCCTTTCGACAATACGGGCAGGATTTATTCCTGTTGGTCTGTCATTGTGACACCGTACAACCTCCTACCTTCTATGTGCATAAGAAGAGAGTTTTTGTTTCTTAACACGTTAATCCTTGGGCCATCCAACCCAAAAAAGAAGATAGATGTGTACCTCAGGCCTTTGATAGACGATCTGAAGATGTTGTGGAGTGAAGGGGTTTCGACGTATGATATATCATTGAGCCAAAATTTCACAATGCGTGCTACCTTAATGTGGACGATAAATGACTTCCCTGCGTATGGGATGTTGAGTGGCTGGCAAACGTCGGGAAAGCTTGCATGCCCGGTGTGTCTGTAAATGGAGCAATATACCCAAGAGGGGGGGTGAATTAGGTATTTTGGAAACTTTTCAAAACAAGCTCTGTTTTGAGCAAGTAAAGCAGATTATGACAGAAGAGGAAGAGAAGAAAAGCTTGCACAAGAGAAATTATCATGGTTCGGTCTTATCCTTGACCTACATCCAGTCCCCAAGTCACACTTGGGATTTTCAATCCACTATACTCACTAACAGATTACAAACTCGTACTCAAGAGTAGTTCTCTCTCTAGAACTCACTCCCCTTACAAGTTGCAATCAATACACCCAACCACCAAGTCCCCGACTTGTGGTTATCTTAATCAATGAATGATTTACAAATAGAACTCTCTCTCAGAGTAGATAAAATGAACACTGAAGATCAAGTATCAGTTTGATACAATATAGATGAAAGCTGAACACAATAAGTGATAATCAATGAATTTTCGCTCTCAGTAGTTGTGTCCACTTGAGAAGGAGTTAATGCACTCTATTTATAGGTAGAGAACATTAAATGACCGTTGTATGATGAATCCAACCGTTGTAGGTGATTAGCATTAAGTCTCGGTCTTCTTCTCTCTAAACTCCGCTAATCCGTATGCTAATATGGTCTAATGTGGAACTCGAGGATTTGCCCGTTGGAGAAGAGTTTGCTTGATGAAGAAAGTGTTTTTGAACGTTGAGAATTCGTGCTCGATGGATTAACCAAAAGGAGGTTGATTTACAAGTGCAATAAATGCTCGACCACTTTTTGCTTTTTCCCTTGATCTTCATTAATTTTCATCTCGTGCTAACCGAAATCCACTAAATAAACTTGTTAAACATATCTCGGGAACATAAGTGAATGATTCATGAAAGCAATTGGAACAAACAAAAGTGATATGCGAATTCGTGAAATTGAAAATTGGCTTTCACCGTTGTATATCTTAGCTTTGTTCTTGCTTCGTAGTTTTGCACCGTACACAAGCGACCATACTGCAAAGATCCACTTGGAAACTCGAGTATGCACCTTTCGTAGGACAAACATCGTGACTTATGTTTTTCAAAGATAAAACCTATACTCGAAGTTTGGTTCCTTTACTGCAAGAAAGCCTTAACTTAAAAAGTCGCTTTTGCTCCGGTAAGTCCAATACTCGAGTTTGCAAATGCAAACCGCAGATTGACTAAGTTTCAATAACTTGGTTCCTTTCGGATGTCCAATACTCGAGTTTGGTTTTGGAAACCGCATATTGACTTCGTTTGAAAAACTTGGTTTGCTTCCGGAAGTCCAATACTCGAGTTTGGTTTTGGAAACCGCAGATATTGACTTCGTTTGAAAAACTTGGTTTGCTTCCGGAAGTCCAATACTCGAGTTTGCCTATGCAACTAAAATTGACTGTTCCATACTCGAGTTTGCGAACCAATACCACAAAGTATTGTTTTAGTTCAAAACCCGGTTGTCTTCGCATGGCCATTACTCGAGTTGGGCTATGTAAACCGCAACATTGACCGGTCAATACTCGAGTTTGCAAACCAATACTGCAGTATGCGAATATCAGATCGTTTTCAATTGACTTTGCAATCTTCAAAACATGTTTTACATTTGTTGTTAATCATCAAAACACATTGAGAACTAACAGTGTCTTGAACAGAACAAGAGTTTTACCTTGGAACACAGTCACAAAGTCTGTTGGTTTGACAGGCACTGGCGATTCCTACCCCCCGATCATCCGTTTAGGAGAAATAGAAAAGACTTCACGCGGAATGTGGTCGATCGAACATATCAACCTCATCGTTTAAGTGGCCAAGAAGTACGGACAGTTCGGGTACATTCAAAGTGTTGAAGAGGGGTCAAGTTTCCGGCAACTCGAGGATACGGCGTTGATCATCATTGGAACAAACGCAAAGATATTCTGGGAACTACCATATTGGAAAGATCAATTGTTAAGACACAATCTCGATGTCATGCATATTGAGAGGAATGTGTTTTGCAATATTTTGTACACTGTGATAGACACCA
This sequence comes from Acacia acuminata, assembly GCA_019022655.1. Taxonomy (NCBI): domain Eukaryota; kingdom Viridiplantae; phylum Streptophyta; class Magnoliopsida; order Fabales; family Fabaceae; genus Acacia; species Acacia acuminata. The sequence continues at coordinate 453,782 of JAFJYI010000376.1, read as the reverse complement.
AGGGCAAGACGAAGGACACAGTCAACGCAAGACTGGACATAGAAGTGATTTGCAGAAGGCCTGATTTGCATTTGGTGCAGAATGCCACGGGACGACCTTCCAAACCTAGAGCGTCGTACACATTCAACAAACAACAGAATTTAGAGTTGTTACAATGGGTTAAAGACCTAAAACTCCCGGACGGTTATGCGTCAAACTTGAAAAGATGTGTCAACATGCACGAGGCGAAGTTATTCGAGATGAAGAGTCATGATTGTCATGTTTTTTTCCAGAGATTGCCGCCGTGAGCCTTCAAAGCACTTCCGAAGCATATATGGTCTATTCGACTTTGAATTTTCCATGTTCTTTAGAGAAATCGTAGCCGAGCTTAATGTTGAAAAGTTACGGCACCTGGAGACGAGCATGCCAATCACAAAGTCATTTAAAGTTACCATTAATGTTACGATTTTCTACCTTTAGTTGGTATGCTAATATTTGCATCCCGTCCTCTGTCTTCAGATTTTACCCTTATAATCAAGTTACGGATTGGATCTCGAACCAAATATTTTGTAATTTCAATCAGCCTTGGGGCAGTTGGACACAGATCCCTAAGGGGAATGGGATCGTTGGTTCGAAGAGTTCTTGGTAAGTTGTGCGTTTTATCATTAAGCGCTTTAAAATTTAAAGCACTAATTATTCGTTATTAATTTGCAGCATGAGTATAAGACATTGCCTGAAGATCGTGAGAATATGAAAAAAGCTTATAACTATAAGGGAGGCTGGTGGTTGTCTAAGAGGTGTTATAAATTGAGAAAGCAAAGAGGTAAGCAAGATTGGATTCAACCCGACACTACAGATGAATTAATTCAAAAATGGGCCCAGGATCCCAAGTTTCATAACAAAAGTGACAAAAATAAGCAAAATAGGGCCAGAATGGAAGGACCGTCATATGTTGGCGGCTCCATTCCAATTAGTGAGCATCGACGAAAAATTGTGAGTACATGTTATTTTCTATTTAAGTATTCAATATTTTGTACTGTGAAGTAATTAATTAAGGTCATCATTTGTGTTTGTAGGCAGAGTCTGGGGAAGTTCCTGCAGGATCGGTTGAGTGGGCTACCTTTGAGCGGACCCATTCCAAGCAGTCTAAAGGGAGTGCGAGGCACTGGATTAACCCGAAGGCAAAGCAAATAATGATGAGACATTTATTGCATTTATTATTTGTTTCGTGCACCACCATATTTATTTTATTTCACACGTCTTATTTGTTATGTATTTTTGTGCTTGTAGGAAACCTTTCGGGAAGTCGCCCGGATAGAGCCTCACGAGTGGGACCGACCCTTATCGTCTCAGTCCGATAACGAGAGTCTATTCTTTGAGGCTATAGGCGGATTGATTTGACGAAAGATTCAATCGGTGTAACTCTGTTGCCTTACTTATTTCTGGTGGTATGCCCCTTGATAAATTATTATTAGATATCAGAAGGCTTCCAAGGTTATGGCACTGCCCCCATGTCGGTGACAAGTGGCCATAAAGTGTGTTGTTACTTAATTCAATGTAGTACAACTTTGGACATACACTAAAAGCTTCTGTGACATTTCCTGTTAGCTTATTGTTTTGAAGCCTAACTCTCATAAGGCTAGAGCAATTCTTCAGACTTCTAGGAATTGAACCAGTGAATTGATTGTTACTTGCAGAGATGTTTACAAGTGATCCTCCACGGCAAATGTCTTGAGGAAAATGACCTTTGAAATTATTGTCCGAAATTTGCAAGGATTTCAATTTCGTAAGGTTATTAACTTCTGATGGAAGATTGCCACTAAGTTTGTTTTGATACAAACTTAGTTTGGAGAGCTCAGTCAAGTTTCCAATACTAGAAGGAATAGATCCAGAAAGGTTGTTTTGATTCAAATTTAGCAGGGAGAGCTCAATCAAGTTTCCAATGCTTGAAGGAATAGATCCAGAAAGGTTGTTTAAACTCAAACTTAATATGGAGAGCTTTGTCAAGTTTCCAATACTTGAAGGAATGGGTCCACAAAGATTGTTTTGATATAACTCTAGTTTGGAGAGCTCAGTCAAGTTTCCAATACTAGAAGGAATAGATCCAGAAAGGTTGTTTTCATACAAAGCTAACATGGATAGCTTTGTCAATTTTCCAATGCTTGAAGGAATCAATCCAGAAAGATTGTTTTGAAACAAATGTAGGACGAAGAGCTCAATCAAGTTTCCAATGCTTGAAGGAATAGATCCGGAAAGGTTGTTTTCACTCAAATCTAATTCGGAGAGCATTGTCAAGTTTCCAATACTTGAAGGAATGTTTCCACAAAGATTGTTTTCATACAAAAGTAGTTGGGAGAGCTCAGTCAAGTTTCCAATACTAGAAGGAATAGATCCAAAAAGGTTGTTTTTATACAAAGCTAATGTGGAAAGCTTTGTCAAGTTTCCAATGCTAGAAGGAATCAACCCAGAAAGGTTGTTTTGAAAAAGGCGGAGTTCGCTTAGATTGACTAAGTTCCCTATGGACATTGGGATTGAACCTGATATGTTATTGCCTAGCAATTGCAATACTTTCAAAGAATAGAGTTTCCCTGTTTCTTGTGGAATTGACCCTGTGATTTCATTGCGATAAAGATAAAGATAGTATAAACTAGACAAGTTTCGCATGGTACTAGGGATGCTACCAGAGAGATTGTTTACCGACGTGTCAAGCTTTTTAAGTCTTTTTATCATTCCAATTTCATGGGGGATAGAACCAGTAAATTGATTTTTTCGCAGTTCCAAGAACCGAAGCTTAGTCATCCTTCCAATTGGGAACGGAATTTGACCAGAAAAGTAGTTGAAACCAAGATGCAACCCTGTTAATTTGACTAAAGTTCCGATTGTTGCTGGAATATGGCCAGAAAGTTTGTTGAAACGTAGATCAAGATTTGATAGGTTAGTCAAATTTCCTATTGCTTCAGGAATTAGGCCATTGAAATCATTATTACTTAAGAATAGAGCATTAAGCCTAGTCAAATGTGTGATCCCATCTGGAATTTCTCCAGAAAGATAATTTCGTTTCAATGAAACAAATGAGAGTGTGGACAAGTTGCCAATACTTGTTGGAATGACACCAGAAAACAAATTATAAGAAAAATCTATAAAAATAAGTTTGGGGAGTTCACCAATATTGGGAGGGATAATCCCATGAATTGAGTTATTTCGATAAGTATGAATTGGAGATTGGGAAAGATGAGAAATTGAGATTATCGAGTGTACCTTTTAACCCAAGATCTCCAAGAGATATATTGAAAATGGAGTTGAACTCATTGCATTCAATTCCAACCCAATTGCAAGGATGACTGCTATTATCTCTCCATGTTGATAACAGAGGTTGGCTTTGGTTGTCAAGGCTGGCCTTCCACTTTAGCAAAGTGTTTGCTTCACTATTTGGTGAAGTAATGAAAGAGGAAACATGAGATGGGAACAAGATTAAACAGCCAACTAACAGTACCCACCAAAGTGTAAGCTTCTCTAAAAATTGAGGTTTTCTCAAGAGGAATGCCATGGCTATCAAGGGAACTTTAAACAAAAGGAGAATGGTGTAGTTCACGCTATCAAGGGAATGCCATTGCCGATACGATAAAAATTAGATTGTAAATATGATTTATATTTGAATTGATGGTGACAAAAATAACTTTTTTTCAAACTGAAAAGTGTTTAGATTATTATTTCAAAAGTCGGTTCGGATAGAAAATGACTAAAAAGTGTATGAATTTTATGAAATATTATATATATATTGTGATAATTGAAGGTAAAAATTTAAATTTCAAAATTTAAAAAAGTTAAATTATTATTTTAAAAAAGTAATAAACAATAAAATCTGTAATTAAATATATTTAATTAATTAGAATACATATAAATTTAATGGCTTTCTACAGTCTCTGTTGCACCTCACCATCTGATCATCGTTTACATTTCTCAAGAAATAAAATTCTCTCTCCGGCCGCCACCAGCCAGACAACCGATTATCAAAATATGCTTCACAGATCAGAGGAGGTTGACGGTGATAAATGAAGAAAAGAAACGGACACAGGTCGTATGGCAGGAAAGGATGCAGCGAAGGTTGGGAATTTATTTCCCATTCAATGCCGAATTGACTTTACGATTAAATTTGTGAATTGTGAAGAAGAGGACAACACGCTGAACTGGAAAGGGGTGGAACAGGGTAAGAAAGGACAAGTCGAAATGTTGTGAAGAAGGGACAAGTCGCTGAGGTTTTCTGCCCAACGCTCCCAACGATAACGTCCAATAAAAAATTACTATCTTCAGTCTTAATTGTTAAAGTAGATTGATTTTTTTTTAATTAAGGAAATTAAACAAATTACTTAGTTATATCATATGTTATGTATCTTAGAATTATATATTAGTTTATTAATTAAATTAATTAGTTTGGAGAAAAATTAAAAATAAAAATACTCTATGATAATTTAATAAACTTCTTTAGTTTTTCCAAAACAATAAATTTGATCTTATAATTTGAAATGGAGGGGGTAATTTTTTTTTTTTTTTATAAGCCCAGTCAGAAAAAAAAATTAACCCAAGCGCTTCCAACTGATTTTTTTTTCACTGAAATTTCTTTCTCCTTCCACTAGACTACTTTTTCACTCCACCGCCTACGTTGACTTCACTGAGAAAATGAACAGTTTACAATAACTCATGTTGACTCTGTTTTATTTCCGACTTTTTTTTTTAAAAAAATTTATCTTCTCTTGTTCTTCTTCAATTTTCAATTATTAAATTCTTCTTAAATCCATTTTTTCCCAGTGATCTGACAACTTGAATGAGTAAGATTAACCATTTTTAATAAAACAGTCAATTGTCATCACATGCAACAAAAATGATTTCTTTTTCTGAAGAGAAGCCATAGAACAAATTAATTAAAAGTCGCGAATAAGAAAAGGAAAATGTTGTTGTATGACTTTGTCTGAAGGATGCAACAAAAAATTAATGAAAAACAGGTTTGGTCACCCGACGTATGTAAAAGTGGAGGACCTTTAAAAGTTATGTGGAAAAATCAACCGATGTGTTGGAGTTTAATTAGTGGCGATTTTAATAACTAAAGATCAGATAGACACATTTGGGCCATATTATATGAGCGACTCCCACTATTGCTGGTCAAACTTTCTCCGTCGGTTAGAGAGGGCTTTTACGTCAGTTTGTTAGCATTATATAAGAGCGTAGCAACATGTCTTAAATTTACATTGTTAATATAACTGACGTAGATGATTAATTTCTACGTCTATTACTTAAGTAACTAATGACCATTGTGTAGTTATCCCTTTTTAAAGGCCTATGAATATGCCAATGGACGGCCAACTCACCTTATTCGACGATAGGGTCCACCCGGGTCCAAGGGCATTGAGAACATAGAAGGGGCTTCCTCAACTGAATCAGAAACCTAAAACGGTGAAGAATATGAATAGTGGTTCTTTTCTCATGCTTTTAGAAAAGTACTAAAAACAAAAGGAATATGTCAGTATAGATAAAGATGAATACTTCGCTCTAAAGTATATTTAACTTAGGAGAATTGGTATTTGGTGTCGGACCAAACGAGATTTTAAAAAACTGCTTTTTAAATTTGTTCATTACATGATTATTGTATATTATGAGATGTTGTTTTTGTAGTTCACACTTTACGATCAATAGAAAGACCGTTGAGTCTGTGTTTTAGCAGATGTAAAGTTGGAAGTTCAATAATTTGAAAGTGTTCTACAACAATTGTTTCAAAAGAACCGTCACTTTTATTACTAAATAAATGACAATTATCAAGTAGAACCGTTATTTTTACGTTTTCGCGAATTCCGCCTCATAATCCATGATGGGGTGGGTAATTAACCGTTACTTTTAATAACTACATATTTTTGCCCACACTCTGCTTCAATATATACATGGCAATTACTAATTGTAATCATTATGTATTAAGTGATATAAATGTGCAAATGGTCACAGCCGGGTATGAGAATTGGCAGTTGCATTTATATGTTGATTTGTGCTTATACTTCCTAAACCTTATCTTATTAATAATTATCAACAATTAGATATTTTAATCCAAATAATCAAATCATAAACTCATGACCACATTATATAAGAGTTAGTCAATGGATTGGATACAAGATAAATTATAATGGTTCAAATAACAAAAGGCGATAGTATTGTGTAAACCTATCCGATCGAAGAAAGCAACCGCAATAAATAATAATCAACAACATGTGTGACTGTCGTCCATGCAGTCTAATAAGTTCTGGACTTTTCAAGTTAGGTTACTTGCGAGCGAGGGCAACTCAGCTAGAAACCAGCTTAAGTGGTGATCATTTTCATTCCTAGGAAACAAAAGTAACAGACTTTGAATAGTGGGAGTGCAAGAGACATTTTAATGAATGTGATAGATGTATGAACAAAAGGCCTAATGAACATTTTCCCAAGAGACAAATGTGGAGGAGTTTTCAAAGATGAAAAAATCGACTCTCGTGGTCCTGACAAGGAGCAGCCATTTTCTTAAATGATAGATACATTTCAAGGATATAATCGATGAGATTTAGGTACAAGGAAACAAATATCTACGAGATACTTGCATCGTATAATGTTTATTTAAACAAGACATCAAATCTGAACCTTGCAAGTATCCCATATATGCCGGATATTGGTTTATTTTCTATTTTTATCTTCTCTCGTCATTATTGTGCCTGAAGAACACAACAAGAAGAAATGTAAAACAAAGGTGGCTTAATTATCATTTTATGTGAACAAGCAGATTGGGACAAGGAAAATGTTGGATTGCAATATCAACAATTGGGTTGGTGATCATTTTCACGTTAGAGAAATGTGGAAGATTTCTAATAGAAAGAAAAATCAACCGGTGTTCGAGTGGAGACCCACTACAGAAAATAGCTTATATTTTGTCGGTCATCAATTTAGTGATGAAATTAATATCATAATATCGATATAATTTTTGTTGGTAATTCTTTTTTGGCTAATTGCTTTAGTGACACTAGAATTTTTAGCGATGACTAATTGCTTTAGTGACACTAGAATTTTTAATTACTTAATGTTTTTGTCATTAAGAATATTGTGACCAAAATTAGAGAGGAAATTAACTTGTGCGCACAATTAACCGTTGCTTTTAAGCATTATATATTTTTATGCACCCTCTACCTCGACATACATGACGTTCATTAGTGGTAACCGTTATATATTAAGTGATATAAATGTGCAAATGGGCACACTTTGGTATGAGAATTGGTAGTTGCATTTATATGTTGATTTGTGCTTATACTTCCTAAACCTTACCTTATCAATAATTATCGACAATTATATATTTTAATTCAAATAACTAACTCACAAACTCATGACCACATTATATAAGAGCTAGTCAATGGATTGGATACAAGACAAATTATAATGGTTCAAATAACCAAAGGCGATAGTGTTGCGTGAACCTATCCGATCGAAGAAAGCAATCACAATAAATACTAATCAACGTGTGTGACTGTCCTTGTGGTCTAATAAGTTCGGACTTTTCATGTTAGGTTACTTGCAAGTCGGGCAACTCGGAGAAACCACTTAAGTGGTGATCATTTTCATTCCCGAAAACAAAAGACTTTGAATAGTGGGAGTGCAAAAGACATTTTAATGAATGTGATAGATGGTAATATGAACAAATGGCTTGATGAACATTTTCCCAGTAGACAAATGTGGAGGAGTTTTCAAAGATGAAAAAAATCGACTCTCGTGGTCCTGACAAGGAGCGGCCATTTTCTTAAATGATAGATACATTTCAAGGATATAATCGTTGAGATTTAAGTACAAGGAAACAAATATCTACGAGATACGTGCATTGTATAATGGTTATTTAAACAAGACATCAAATCTGAACCTTGCAAGTATCCCATATATGCTGGATATTGGTTTATTTTCTATTCTTATCTTCTCTCGATCATTATTGTGCCCGAAGAACACAACAAAAGAAATGTAAAACAAAGTGTGGCTTAATTATCATTTTATGTGAACAAGCAGATTGGGACAAGGAAAATGTTGGATTGCAATATCAAATAATGGGTTGGTGATCATTCTCCCATTAGAGAAACGTGGAAGATTTCTAACAGATAGAAAAATCAACCGGTGTTAGAGTGAGAGCCACTACAAAAAATAGCTTATATTTTGTCGATAATCAATTTAGTGATGAAATTAACATCATATCATTGATATAATTTTTGTTGGTAATTCTTTTTTGGCTAATTGCTTTAGTGACACTAGAATTTTTAGCGATGACTAATTGCTTTAGTGACACTAGAATTTTTAATTACTTAATGTTTTTGTCATTAAGAATATTGTGACCAAAATTAGAGAGGAAATTAACTTGTGCGCACAATTAACCGTTGCTTTTAAGCATTATATATTTTTATGCACCCTCTACCTCGACATACATGACGTTCATTAGTGGTAACCGTTATATATTAAGTGATATAAATGTGCAAATGGGCACAGCTGGGTATGAGAATTGGTAGTTGCATTTATATGTTGATTTGTGCTTATACTTCCTAAACCTTACCTTATCAATAATTATCGACAATTATATATTTTAATTCAAATAACTAACTCACAAACTCATGACCACATTATATAAGAGCTAGTCAATGGATTGGATACAAGACAAATTATAATGGTTCAAATAACCAAAGGCGATAGTGTTGCGTGAACCTATCCGATCGAAGAAAGCAATCACAATAAATACTAATCAACGTGTGTGACTGTCCTTGTGGTCTAATAAGTTCTGGACTTTTCATGTTAGGTTACTTGCAAGCAGGGCAACTCGGCTAGAAACCACTTAAGTGGTGATCATTTTCATTCCCGAAACAAAACAGACTTTGAATAGTGGGAGTGCAAAAGACATTTTAATGAATGTGATAGATGGTAATATGAACAAACGGCCTGATGAACATTTTCCCGAGTAGACCAATGTGGAGGAGTTTTCAAAGATGGAAAAATCGACTCTCGTGGTGTTGACAAGGAGGGGCCATTTTCATAAATGATAGATATATTTCAAGGATGCAATCGTTGAGATTTAAGTACAAAGAAACAAATATCTACGAGATACGTGCATTGTATAATGGTTATTTAATCAGTACATCAAATCTAAACATTGCAAGAATCTCATATATGCTAGATATTGGTTTATTTTCTATTTGTATCTTCTCTCGATCATTATTGTGCATGAAGAACACAAGAGTAAGAAATGTAAAAACAAATGGCTTAATTAGCATTTTATGTGAACAAGCGATTGGGACAAGGAAAATGTTGGATTGCAATCACTACTAGAAAATGTGAAGATAGCGACGGAATTTGCTACGGAATTTATTCCGTAGCAAATTCATGAAACTTTGCGACGGAATTCATTTTCCGTCGCAAAGTAAAAAAATTTGCGACGGATAACTAAATGCTGTCGCAAAGTTTGCGACGGATTTGATATCCGTCGCAAATTTTGCGACGGATAACAAATCCGTCGCAAATGGGCGGCCATTTCACTAAGGTATTGCGACGGATTCTTTATCCGTCGCAATGTTTGCGACGATATCAAATCCGTCGCAATCTTGTGACGCATCCGGATCCGTCGCAAAAGGGCAGCCAAAATGGCCGCCCTTTTTTGGCCTTTGCGACGGACTTGTTGTCCGTCGCAAAGGAGTTTGCGACGGACCCATTCCGTCGCAAAAGGGCGGCATAAAGGCCGCCCTTTTGTTGCTTTTTGCGACGGACTCATGGTCCGTCGCAAATCCTCTTTTTGCGACGGACCCGTGAAGTCCGTCAAAAAGACGAGGTCATTAATGACCTCGTCTTCCCTCCCCCCCTTCCCCGACGCGTTTTCTTCCCTCTCCCCACCCACCCGCCGCCCCCTCGCTCCCCACCCCCACCGCCCCTCGGCTCCCCACCCCCCGGCCGCCCTCGGCTCCCCCCTCCCTCGGCTCCTCCCCGCTCGCGCCTCGGCTCGCGACCCGGCCCCGCGCCCCGGCTCCTCCCCCCCGGCCTCGACCTTCGACTCCGCCGCCCCTCGGCTCCCCCCTCCGGCGCGACCTTCGGCTCCTCCGCCCCTTAGCTCCCCCTCCGGCGCCCTCAACTCCTCCCCCCTCGCTCGCGCCCCCAGCTCCTCCCCCTTCAGCTCCTCCGCAGGTTTTTTTTTTTTTAACACTTCTAAATAATTGTATTACTGAGATAAAAAATTATTGTAGGTACTGCCAGACTTAGTACTAAGATCTTCATAAGGGAATTATCAAACAAATCCTAACACTTATAATTTTACAAAAAGTTAGCTTGAAGTATATTTTTTGCTTATAGTTATATGATATCTATGTTAGATTTGCTTTGTTACATAGTGGAAATATGTATGTTGGCAGAAGATTATCAATTATATGAGTTTAGATCTTTTTTGTTTTGTTTTAGTATCTTCTTTGGCTGAATCTATTAATTACATAAAGATCTCTATACTCAATGTGTTTATTAATTTGGATTATAGTTATAGTGTATAGAAGATTTCATGATTTTTTTAATTATTGAGTTTTAATAATTTTGATTTTTTTAATCTTGCATTGTTTTTTGGGAGGAAAATAAATTACAAAAGTAATCAAAGCCTTATACCGCTAAACCAACCCTATGTTGGTAATAATATTTTATTTTAATTAGTTTACTTTGTGTACATGTTATTTGTTTTTTTTTTTTTGTTCCCTTTAAAATAAAATATTCTCAAATGTATAGGATATTAATTTATCTAGCACTTTTTATGTTAGGTGAAAGTATACTTTTTTTTAAATATATTTTTATAGAAAGTTTGTACTTTCAAGGCATTTTTAGTATTTTCAATATTAAAAATTTATTAATTTATTAATTTTTGTTTGGAATTTTAAGTTTGCAACATAAACTCACGCTTAAATGAAAAAAAGGAGCAAAAATTGCAATAAACATTAGAAGTCGTAAAAACGAAAATTGGAAAAAAAATTTATTCGGCTAAATATTCTTTTTAAAAATATCTTATAAATATTTCTAAAAAAGTATACATGGAAAAAAAATACCAATTGCACTTTAAAATTTCAAATCAATGGTTTATTTATTAAAATAATATGTAAATTGATAAATTTTATACTAAATACTTATTCCGTTGAATTGACCACTTATATATATTTGTTGCATGTTGAGATGTTAATTAAGTTAGTACCTGAACTAGCTAGGAAATATGGAAGGCAACCATGATAGAAGTTGGATGTACAATCGTCTAACTGAGAGAAGACAACTAACTCTAACATTCTTGGCGGGTTTGAAAGAGTTCATCGAATTTGCTTTGGCACATTCACCTAATTCAAGTAGGGAGATCAGGTGTCCGTGTGTCAAATGTAGGTGTTTAAGATTTCAAGATTTTGAGGAGGTTAAAATCCATTTGTGTAAAAAGGGCTTCATGAAAGATTATGAGTGTTGGGAATGTCATGGCGAAGTCCTACGGAACACGACACCGAGTGGTTATTACGGGGACAAAGTCATCGAGACAACCTTAATCAATATGAGCGGTTGGTTATGGACACCGGGACCTTCAATCGCCGATATTTCGATCCCGTTACTCATGCTGAACCGTCATACATGGGAGAGGAGACCAATACACATAGTCAAACATCATACATGGGAGAGGATCCTCATCCTAAGCCGATAGTTTCTATAAAATGCTCCAAGAAGCGCAACGTCCGTTATGGGAAGGTTGCGAACACTTTGAAAATAGTGAATACTCATCGCTATCGGCTACCCTAGCAACACTAAGCTTGAAGACCGATCACCATATGAGTGAGAGGAACTACAACGAAATGATGCAGATCATAAGCAAGGTTGTTCCCAAAGACAATAATTTGCCAAGGATTTTTACCAAGCAAAAAAAGGTGAAAGAGCTTGGGCTTGGATGTGAAAAAATCCATTGCTGCCTAGAGATGTATGTTGTATTACAAGGATGTCAGAGTGACCGGTTGTAAATTTGTGGACATGATAGATATAAAGTTGTGGGGAAAGGAAGGAAAATGACCTCGTCAAGCATTAAGCAAGATGTGGTACTTTCCTCCGGTTACCGACTTCGAGATTGTATGCATCAACAAACAGCTACTCACATGAGATGGCATCGGAGCATCACGGATGAAAACTTTGTGACGCATCCATCCGAGGCCGAAGCATGACGTAAATTTGACGAGGTGAATCCTTCCTTTGCTATGGATCCCCGTAATGTCCGTCTTGGTCTATGTTCGGATGGGTTCGCTCCTTTTGACAATACGGGCAAGAATTATTCCTGTTGGCCCGTCATTGTGACACCGTACAACCTCCCACCTTCTATGTGCATGAGAAGAGAGTTTTTGTTCCTTAACGCGTTAATCCCCGGGCCATCCAACCCAAAAAGAAGATAGATGTGTACCTCGGCCTTTGATAGACGAGTTGAAGATGTTGTGGAGTGAAGGGGTTCGACGTATGATATATCATTGAGCCGAATTTCACAATGCGTGCGCCTTAATGTGGACGATAAATGACTTCCTTGCATATGGTATGTTGAGTGGCCGGCAAACGTCCGGAAAGTCAGGCATGCCCGTATGTCTTGAACAGAACATGGGTTTTAGCTTGCAACACAGTCACAAAGTCTCGTTGGTTTGACAGCACCGGCGATTCCTACCCCGATCATCCGTTCAGAGAAATAGAAAAGACTTTACGCGAAATGTTGTCGAACAAGCAGATCAACCTCGTCGTTTAAGTGGCCAAGAAATATGGGACAGGGTCAAGTACATTCAAAGTGTCGAAGAGGGGCTGCTTCCAAATAACCCGAGGGATATGGCGTTGATTATCATTGGAACAAACACAAAGATCTTCTCGGGGAACTACCATATTGGAAAGATCAATTGTTAAGACACAACCTCGATGTCATGCATATCGAGAGGAATGTGTTTTGTAATATTCTGTACACCGTGATGGACACCAAGGGCAAGACAAAGGACACAGTCAACGCAAGACTAGACATAGAAGCGATTTACAAAAGGCCTGCTTTGCATTTGCTGCAGAATGGCACGGGACGGATTTCCAAACCTAGAGCGCCTTACACATTCAACAAAGAGCAGAATTTAGAATTGTTGCAATGGGTTAAAGATCCGAAACTCCCGGACGGTTATGCGTCAAACTTGAAAAGATGTGTCAACATGCACGAGGGGAAGTTATTCGGGATGAAGAGTCATGATTGTCATGTTTTTTTCCGGAGATTGTTTCCGTGGGCCTTCAAAGCACTACCGATTCATATATGGTCTATTCAACTGAATTTTCCATGTTCTTTAGAGAAATCGTAGCTTTCCGAGCTTAATGTTGAAAAGTTACGACACCCGGAGACGAGCATGCCCATAATGCTATGCAAGTTAGAGATGGTGTTTCCTCCTAGCATGTTTGACTCAATGGAACACTTGCCTGTTCACTTGGCCTACGTAGCAAGGGTAGGAGGGCCACAACAATATAGGTGGATGTATCCGTTTGAGAGGTAATACATATATTTCTTTCGCTGTTATTAATTGACCGACATGGTGCTTTAATTTATAAATACCCTCTGATATTCCATTGTCGGTTTTTACGCACACTTAAACACAAGATCAAAAATCCAAGGTACGTTGAAGGATCTATCGCTGAAGCATATCTAGTCGAAGAGGCCGCAAAATTTGCGTTATACTATTATCCCCCGAAATGATGACAAGATGGAGAGAGGTACCTCGCAACGATGCCGTGATACGAGTGATCAAATATCAATATTTAATTATCCAGGGCGAGTCGTGGGAAAACATTGGAGGTCAACTCTTGACGGAAGAGATAAGCAAGTAAACAGAGCGGTACATTCTAAACAACTGTGAAGAGGCCGCCCGATTTAAAGTAAGATTTTTTTTACTATTACGGTAAGTATTAAAGTATTAACTTCAGTTCTTTGTTACGCTTTCTACTCTAATTGGGTCCGATCGGACAATCCTTCAATGTCGGTGTTACAAGTTGATCAATACACGAACTCGAGTTTCCAAAATGGTTTCGTCAATATTTCGTGAAAAATCGACCATCCCAATAAAGTTGCGTGGAGTTTATCTTATGGAGCTGCAATTAGTGTTACCCGATGCAACAAATATATAATCAATGGGTATCAATTTTCAACTGTTGACGCGGATGCAGGTACACTATGTTGCAATTACGGTGTATGTTGTCGAGGTGACCAAGTTGGCGGGGTGGAGACTAACTACTACGGGAAGTTAGTTGACATAATTCAAATTTGAGTTACCCGTGGGACAAGGTGGTGACCCTTTTTAAATGTGAGTGGTTTGATAACGGTTCATGGGACAAAAGTGGACAAACATGGAAATATTGAGATCCACCGGACAAGGAGATATACGGTTAGTTATGACCCATTCATCCTTGCTCAACAAGCGAGAACAAGTTTACTATACATCATACCCCACATCCCGCCAAGGGTGGGTGGGAGTTATCAAAACCAAAGCACGGAATATTATACCTAAGTCGAAAGAGTCGGAAGCAAATGACGGCATGAAGGAACCGTTCCAAGCTGATGTGGAACATGTATTGCCCATAAACATCTTCGACGACGAAGTACCAAGGAATCTCTTTGATTCTACTGCGGATTTAGAATTGATTCCTATACAAATTGACGATCGAATCGACGATGACGAGGCGTAAGTGATGTACTCGATAGTGAATCTGAGTTCGATGACTATGAGACTTCGTAGGAAGGCGTGCAAGCGATGTCGATGAACAGAATCGTCCGGTTGATTTGTGTTAGTTCTTTGTTTCGACGATCTGTTATACTACGTACATTGTTACTTCGCTACTATAATATTAACCAAATATCTTTTTTTTATTTATATTTTTTGACATTATGTGTATAAGTGTTCGTAAATGGAGCATCCAGGAGGACGTTCAAGTAGTGGACGTGGTCGTGGTCGAGCCCGACCCCTTCCTATAAGAGGGGGTAGGGCGACGCCATCCGCTCCCTCGGAGGTAGAGGGTCAGCACTTCCCCGGAGGTGCCATTTGATATGTCATCTTCACCGTCGGTTTATATTTCATCTTCACCGTCGACGCTTCATATGTCGTCGTCACCGTCTACCCACACCGATCCACAAAGAAGGGAGACAACAGGTTTACTTTACCATTTCGATTGATTTACGTATTTTTAGTTTCCGAAATCATCTATGTACAAATATCTTCAATATTTCACATTCCTTCCTTAGCACACCTGGGTCGCCTCATAGCCACGTCGGGAAGAATGTAGTTCCTCCGATACACCAATATGGGGCACAACAGATCCTTCGACAGGGAAGCTTTGGATCTGTCCTGACGGCGATGAGTAAGTCATGCCAAGTTACCATTAATGTTACAAATTTCTTCTCTAATTGATTTGTATGCTAATATTTGCATGATGTCCTCTCGTTTCAGCATTGTGCCTCATAATCCGGTGGGGATTTCATCTCGGCCCAATTATTCCGTAATTACAATCATCCTTGGACCAAGTGGAAAGAGATTCCTAAGGACAATCGAAATGCTTGGTTCAATGAGTTCTTGGTAAGTTATTTGTTTTATGGTTATTAATTAAGTACTTTTAAAATTTGGAGCACTAATTGTTCGTTATTGATTTTCAAGATAAGCATATGTCGCTGTTCGAACATCGTGAAGATCCGAAAAAAGCTTATAACCACAAAGGGCAGGTCATTGGTTGTCTCAAAAGTTTTATTCATTGAGACAGCAAGAGGCAAGAAAGATTGGATTCCACAAAACAGACTGCAGACGAATTATTTGAGAGTTGGGCCACCGATGCGAAGTTTCATAACACAAGTGCGAAAAATAAGGAAAATAGGGCTAAAATGGAAGGACCGTCATATGTTGGCGGCTCCATTCCAATTAGTGAGCATCGACGAAAAGTTGTAAGTACACGTTATTTTCTATTTAGGTATTCAATATTTTGTACTTTGAAGTGATTAATTAATGTCATCATTTGCGTTTGCGCTTAGAGTCCGGGAAGTTCCCCGTAGGATCGATTGAGTGGGTTACCTTTGAGCGCACCCATTCCCTCGAAGGGAGTGAGAGGCGGTGATTAACCCAAAGGCGCAAAGCAAGTAACGATTAGACATTTATTGCCTTTATTACTTATTTTATGCACCACCATATTTATTTCATTTTACATGTCTTATTTGTTATGTATTTTTGTACTTGTAGGAAACCTTTCTAAGTTATCACAGGAGAGAGACCCCACATCCTCTCAACAACCGATAACGAGAGTCTGCTTTGAGGCTACAAAGTGGATTTAACAAGAAAGGAGAGTCTTTGGATACGGTGCCTCCGCCACCGACTAAAGCAAACAAAGCGCTCTTTATGCGACATTGAAGGTGTTTCTTCGGTAAATGTAATACATTTAATATTGATAATTTCCATTCTCTTTGTCCATTCAAATGAAGTTCAAATAATAAATGTACTTCATAATGTTTTTGCATGAGCCAAGAAGATGAAGGCTTTGGTGCGAGCAAGCAACACGTATGACTCGGGAACAGAGATGATGAGGCGGCTTACTCAGAACGAGGAGATAATGAGGCAACAGATGATTCAGAACGAGAGATGATGCAGCTGAGATGACCCAACAAGCGGAGATGATGCAAAGAACAAATGATTCAGAACGAGAGATGATGCAAAGCGAGATGACTCAAAAAGCGGAGATGATGATACAGATGCAGCTTCAACTCAAGTCCCTAATGAAAGACAAGGGTTCGGGGTCGGCTCCTGGTGATGATGACCATCTTTGGTGATGATGATGATCACAATGTCAACATTTAGGATACTTTTTACTATTTGCTATTTGCAACATTATTATATATATTTTGTTTTCTCTATGTAAACTCTTTGTAATTGTTATTATATCCATGGTACACTACTTTTTGTACTCACTTTTCTGAAAAAAATTAAAAATTTTTTTTTTTTTAATTTATTAGTTTTGCTACGAATTTTTTCCGTAGCAAAATTTCGCAAATTTGGGAATTTGCTACGGAAAAAAATTCCATAGCAAATTTGCTACGGAACAAAATCCGTAGCAAAATTTCGAATTTGCTACGGAAAATATTTCGTAGCAAAAATTTTGAATTTGCTATGGATTTTTTTCCGTAGCAATTTGCTACGGATTTTTTTCCGTAACAAATTTGCTACGGAAAAAATCCGTAGCAAATTGCGACGGATTTGAATTTCCGTCACAAATTGCGACGGATTTTCTTTTTCTGTCGCAATTGCTACGCTGGTTTTTGCTACGGAAAAATTCCGTAGCAAATTCGTTTTGCTACGGAAAAAGCCTATTTTGCTACGGAATTTTTCCTTAGCAAAACTTGATTTTTCTTGTAGTGAATATCAACAAATGGGTTGGTGATCATTTTCACGTTAGAGAAATGTGGAAGATTTCCAACGGATAGAAAAATCAATTGTTTGAGTGGAGAGCCACTACAAAAAATAGCTTATAACCCAGATAATTTTTCGTCGCTAATCAATTTAGTGATGAAATTAGTATCAGATCATTGAGAGAATTTTTGTCGATAATTCTTTTTAGGCGAATTGCTTTATTAGTGACACTAGAATTTTTATGGATGTCTAATTGCTTTAGTGACACTAGAATTTTTAGGGCCTGATTTTTTTGTCTCTAAAAAAT
Organism: Acacia acuminata; assembly: GCA_019022655.1. Classification (NCBI taxonomy): domain Eukaryota; kingdom Viridiplantae; phylum Streptophyta; class Magnoliopsida; order Fabales; family Fabaceae; genus Acacia; species Acacia acuminata. The sequence continues at coordinate 436,043 of JAFJYI010000376.1, read as the reverse complement.
AGTGCCCAAAATTAGGGAGGAAATTGTTTAAAAATTTTGTAATAGGTTTGCACCGAAAAATAGCGCCACTAATTTAGAGACGAAAAAAATCCTTCGCTAATTTAGTGACGAAAAAGTAGTCTGTAGATTTAGTGACCGAATATTCTAAAAAAATTACACACTTGTTTGATTTTGTTTTGTGTGATTATGTTCTCGAAGTCAAAACAGTTTTGTGATACTGTGTTTTAAGTAAAAATTGTACATAAATATTTTTCTCAAATTATTTATACAAAAACCACTTGTCTAAAGGAAAATTCCGTTTTTGCCCCTTCAGAAAAGTTCGAAAATAGGGGTCAACCTTGTCGTAAATACTCATTGCTATTTGTTTCATGTGCGAATTCGTGTTAACATAATTTTTTTTAAAAAAAAAATAAAATGGAAGAGGAATATTCGCTACAGGTCTAAGGCCTACCATAATATTTTTTTTTGGGTCAAAGGCCTACCATAATAGACATGAAAGGATCCATAACCATTTTCTTTCTTTCTTTTTTTTTTTTTTTTTTTTTGAAAATCCAGTTTAGGCCCATTTTAGCAAAAAAAATATAAAAAAGGCCCCAGGACCTTTTCTTATATTATTTCATAAGACATTAGTTGTTAACATCTACCGATATAATTGTTAACGGTCGATTTAGTTGTTAGTAAAACTGATTTAGTTGTTAGGATATTTTTGTTAATGCTACTTGATTTAGTTGTTAATGGATACTGATTTAGTTGTTAATGTGACAGATTTAGTTGTTAACATTTTATGAAATAATACTAGAAAAGGCCCTGGACATTTTTTGACATGTGACTTTTTTTTGGGACTTTTTTAACATTTGTTTTGCTAAAATGGGCCTTGAGATGGATTTTCCCTTCTTTTTTCCTTTTACCTTTCACATTCTAAATTCTTAATATAACTCCTTATACGTTCTCATGAATTATAATATTCTTTTTGGCCATTTTTATTAGGAACATTCTCTCTTCTATAAGTGGTCCTTAAATAAGGGAAAACTTCTTGTCTGCAAATTTAGCCTCATATTTCCATTTTTACCCTCATTAAGTGTAAATGGCTCATTATCTCTTTCCAATTAATTTTTACTTGTTATCACCCATATACAATCTTTTCTAACAAGCATAATTGGAAAGAAATGTATAAAAGGCACACATTTATTAATTTTCACTAACATTTTGAACCACATGATTTTAATAATTATTCTTTATAAAAAGAACCAGTATGTAGCCCTTTAAATCTAATTATCCTTTCATTGTCATGCTTTCTTATTACTATTATTTTCCTAACTTAATTTCTGCATCATGTACCCTAACATCTAGGTTCATATATATATATATATATATATATATTGGAAGATTTACCGTATTCTATTGATGAGACCAGTATTGTGAAGAACTTTTCTGACTTGTCAAAGATAGCTAAAGGTATGCTCATGGATTTTTTTCACTCGTTGTCAACCTTTTGCCTGTGTTAACGTGTTTATGATAAATAGCTCCAAACAATCACATAATTAAACTTTGTCAAACTCCTTTTCTGTGGCGAACAACACAAGGAATAAGAAGATTCTTTGCCTGATAAAGAGGAAGTGGTGGCAGCTAGTACGAGCTGATTTACTATTATTGTTTCTGTCATTCATTAATTACTTAAACGCAATATACTCTAAATACTATTTTTCATGAAAACTATCATCAATGCTTTGATTCCCGAAAAAGTTTTCTGATTGACACTCATCGACAGGAGAGGCGTTCTTATGAAGTTATGATAGGGAATAATTGTTATAACTTATAATACTCGCCCGACCAAAAGTTAGTTAAAATTAGTTAAAGAACATAAATAAGTAAAAAATGCAACTCGTTTTCTAATAACACCCTTATTTAGAAATAATTATAAATAAGGTGGGTGGGGAGAGAATGAATGGAAAAAGTGATGAAAGAGACATATAATTAATAAAGGGTAAAAAATTTTAAAAAAAATGAATTAAATGTTCAGACATCTCCAAAGTGTATTAATAAGGATAAATTGGGCAAAATTGATACATGTGAGAACTTGTGAATTTAGTTGAGTTTGCATCTAACACGAATTTAAAATTGAGCTGACATAAAAGTTATAAATGTAAAAACGTTCAAAACAGAAAGTCAACTCATGAGTCAAACAACAATGGTCAAAAGCATGAGAATTGGCAAATCAATTTAATATTTGTTTACACTTCCTAATCCATATCTAATTAATAATTTTCCACAATTATATATTTTAATCACAATGATTAATTCCTAAAATCATGACTACATTATATAAGAGCTAGTCAATGGATTGGATACATGACAATTTGTAATGGTTTGAATAACAAAAGGCGATAGTCTCGTGTGAACCTATCAGAAGAAATAATCAACAACTTGTGCTACTATACATGCATTCTAACAATTGTTGGAGAGGAAGGACCGTTTTCATTAATTATAGATACATTTCAAGGATATAATCTCTGAGACTTAATTGCAAGGGAACAAATATCCAAGTATGAGAGATGCACATTGTATGATGGTTATTTAAATAGTACATCAAATCCGAACTAAGTATCTCATATGTGCTAAATATTCAATGGAAATTAGTGACAAAAAATTCGATCGTTAATTTAGTGACCAAAAATTAGCGTCAGTAAATTTAGTAATGGAATGTTCATGGCAAATTAGTGACGGAACCATTGGTAATTTTATCCATAACAAGTTGTTTTACTTTCGTAGTGTACTCCATCCGTTCCTATTTATAAGGTCATGTTAGCTATTTATAAGGTCATGTTAGCTAGCTTGAGTTATTTAAGAAAATAGTTAAAACTAGTTAAGGATAAAAAAATATGTAAGAAATATGTGTTTTTCCAAATATTCCCTTATTTATAAGTTGATAAAAGGAGAGTGGTAATGAGAAAAATGATAAAGGTGAATGTATGAGGGAAATAATTAATGAAGGTTAAATGGTAAAAACCATTTTCTATTCAGACCATATTAAAAAATAACCTTGACCAATTCGTAAAAACAAGGCCTTATAAAAATGAGGACGGAGAAGTTGATAATTGAATATTTCATACACTACTTTTTGTCTCTTGATTAATAATTTAGGACTCTTTAGCTAATAAAAAATGGCTTTTATACTTATTTGGGCTTTAGGCCTTTTATTATATTTTAGCCATTATTTAATAATAAATTCCAGTTTTACATTGCTTCACCAATTTTACCATAACTCTTGAACCAGACATCGATTTGCCTCATTTTTGTCTCATATTTCAGATGATTCAGAGAGCTACAATTGTTATGAAGACATGAAGAGAAAATTCGGACAAGAGGGCGGTAGATTTTGGATCCGAAGTCATATGTATTTTTGGGCTCGAATTTTGTAATTAAAGCCCATTGTATTTTATTTTCGTTCTAGGCCTGAATTGTGGATTGAAGCCCTATTTCGTTTTGCCATTTTAGGTTAAGTGAGGCAGCAGCCACAAACACATTCTCATTCACGTTTTTATATTTTAGTGGATCAAAATAAGAGTTTTCAAATTCTCTGCAATGTTCATCGTGTTCTTCATCAGTTCTTCGTCTTTCTTAATTATGTTCGGCTAAATTTCTGTGATTAGCCCAACGATGAGGATTCCATCCACTATCCAGAGGATTCACGCTTAATCGGTAACCGTCTAACTCGTTTTTACATTCTTTAATCGGATTCGATTTTTGGATTTGGATTGGGTTTTTGATTAAAAACCCGGATCGACATTTCCCAAGGACGTAGTTCGAACTAGGTTAAAGTATCACCGTGCGATCGTACGGATACGCCATCGCTTTCAATAAATTCGGACGATTGTTCGATTGAGGGAATTTCTCGGGCAAATGCGGAGATTTCGGTTTGCCCGAGTTGATCACGAGTTCGGTTATAATCTTTTTTCGTCCGAAAGGGAAGTGGTGGAATTCAAAATCATGGGTTAATCTTCGTTTATTTGTGTTAATTTCATTCTGTTTTTGTTATTTCGTTTTTATTCTCTTTGAATCAAAACCCCCATCATTCATCCATTTGTTCGAATCGAACCGACTGTAAATTCGTTGGGAAACGACCCAGGTTACATTATACTGCAAATCCTTTTCTAATCTGGTTATTTTGGGAGATCACGGCAAATCTCTGTCAAAATATGGCGCCGCTTCCCGGGAATTTGCATCGGTTTGATTAGTAACGATAGTGTAAATAGCTTCATTTTTTGGTAGTTTAGGTGGTTCGGGTGGGCGGGACGTAAATTTTTCTGACCCGGATCACTCAAACCAGTCTTATTCACAAGGAATTGGGCATTCTAAGAAAGACTCACTCTCTTTGGGAGTGAGGTATACCCTATTTTCCCCAAATTCCAACGTTTAGACCACTTTTTCGCTGTTTTAATTTCCGATTTCATGATTTCTACTAGTCAATTTTTTTCGGAGTATCTTCGATTTGGTTGAAATTTGGTACAGTGATAGAAAATGGCCTATCTCACAACGCACATCGAAAATCTTTGATTTTCCATGTGCTAAGCTCCGTTTTGCCAAATTCCATCGTTTAGACCACTTTTTCAATTTTTGAAGTTTTTTTATTCCATTTTTGGGTTCCCCAATGGTCTAGGAGTTGCTCTGTCCAAGTCCCAAAAATTTTAAAAACCATTTGATCGTGTTTTTGGACTTGTTTAGGTCAATTTCTACCATAGGTTTTTGTTTTTGTGTTGCTTTTGTGTTGTCTTAGTGTTTTTCTACTTTTTACCACTTTTAGTGGCATTTTCGTAATTCTGATTGGCTGGTGGCATTTTCGTAATTCTGATTTTCTGCAAATTCTGCCTTGTGATTATGCTGCATGAGTACTAGGAGCACTATCAATCCGAAGACTTGTTGCCATTTAATCTTGAAATAGAAAGAACAATTCTTACTTGCTAGAAGAGTTGTTAGGCTAAGTCGTGGGATTAATACTCGAATTGGACATTGAACTTAAGTCGACCATTTTGATTATGTTCATTCCGTTGATCTTTCGATTGTGTTTCGATAGTACTTCGATAGTCTTGTTGTTTTCACGATTCTAGTAGCAATTTTCCTAACTCGAAATTATGGCGTAAGAACAGAAAATCGTCCTACTTTAAAGGAATTGAATGAACCCGATGTTAATTATCAACCTTTATGCATTCAATATCCCGCCCTTCTTTGCTAACTTTGAGCTTAAATCTAGTCTAATACACTTGTTGCCTAAGTTTCATGGTCTTTCAGGTGAGTGTGCCATTAAGCATTTGAAGGAATACCATCTAGTGTGTAGCACAATGAAACCACATGCAATTGATGAAGATCAAATCAAGCTGAGAGCTTTTCCTTTCTCATTGGAAGGTGGAGCCAAAGACTGGTTGTTGTACCTTCACCTTCATCTATTGGGAGCCGGACCGATGTTCGTGAGGTTATTTATGGAGAAATATTACCCCGCGCTCAAGAGCAACTGCGATCAAGAAAGAAATTGCCAACATTAAACGGGCCAATGGGGAGACTTTGCATGAGTACGGGAGAGGTTCAAAAGGTTATGTGCAAGCTATCCACACCACCGATCACCGAGCAACTCTTGATTACCCATTTCTATGATGGTCCGCTACCGGTAGACAAAGGTTTGGTGGATGCTTCTAGCGGTGGGGCTCTACGTAACAAGACACTGAAGATGCCCAAGAATGGATATCCGAGATGGCGCCAACTCTCGGCAATTTGGCACCGGGGCCAATAGTACTCTGTTTACCATGTGCAAACACCTCCAAATCAAGACGATTCTCAGAGATTAGAGAATAGACTTGATGATCTGACCTCTCTGGTGAGGCAGCTGGCAGTGACACAGACAGTACAATCTTCTCATCCTTAGATTGGCTACTCATGTGGGTTCTGTTCTGACCCTTACCATTCTACTGACTCTTGCCCTACCTTGCATGATCCTACTTATCAAGACCGAGTCGGTAGCTTCGAGTGGGTGCTTTTCCAGAAAGCCACAATACCAACAGAATAATGCCTTCTCCAATACCTACAATCCTGGTTGGAGAAATCACCCCAATTTTCGTTGGAACCAGATTCGAACCGAGTAACCAATATCGCGACTGGGAATTACCAACGAGACAAGTACGAGACCACGAATTTCCAACGGCAATCTTGCACCGCTTTGCCTTTGCCGGCACCACCTCCTCGACCAGCCATATGTGCACCTCCACAAAGACAAAGACAACAACAAAGCTAGTAGTAGTGGTAGTGGTGGTTCCTCACTTGAAGATATGATGAAGCAATTTGTCACAACCAATATGCAATTCCAACAAGAACCGACACTTCCATTCGAGTTTGCAAACACAGTTGGGCGGTTGGCAACCTCATTGAACCGCTTCAACCTCGGGGATCCAACACTCTTCCTTCACAAACAATTCCTAATCCTAAGGGGAATGTGAGTGCTATCTCCCTTCGCTCCGGCAAGCAATTGGAGGAACCTAAACCCATTGCAGATGTGACTTCCACATCGAAAGAGAGTCGAAACTGTGAAGATTGACTCTAAAAATAAAAAGGCAGTGCAGCAAGGTGAAGAGGAAGACATCCTCATTCCTCTTCCTTTCCCTCAGAGAGCAGTTCAACCCAAGAAGTTGATAGAAAAAGCACAAGAGAAGGATATACTTGAGACATTCAGGAGAGTAGAGATCAACATTCTTATCTTAGATGCAGTCAAACAAATTCCTAAATATGCCAAGTTTACGAAGGAGTTGTGCACCAACAAGAGGCGGCGAAGGGGAGTGAACGAGTAAGTTTGAACCGAATGTATCGACTCATCCAAATTGCAAGGATCCGGGGACATTTTCTATCCCTTGTTTGTTTTGGTAACTATAGATTTGATGATTGTATGCTAGATTTAGGTGCTTCTATTAATGTCATGCCTGCATCTATTTATAAATCTCTTGGTCTTGGTCCTTTACGTCCTATCGTTATTGTTCGCTAGCTAATAGGAGTAATGTTCATCCTTCTTGTTTAGTTGAGGATGCATTAGTCAAGGTTAATGAACTCGATATTTCACTGCTAATTTTTACATCTTAGATATGGAGGACGAGTCTCCCGGTAGTAGATCACCTATCATTCTAGGGAAGCCTTTCATGAAAACAACTAGGACTAAGATAGATGTGCATTCCGTACTCTTTCCATGGAGTTTGGTGATATATCTGTGAATTTCAATATCTTTGATGCCATGAAACATCCGAGGGAAGAACACTCTGTTTTCTGCATTGATGTGATTGATGATGCCGTGGATGATGTTATTGCTGATTGTTGTGCTGACTATCCTGATTTTGCATCTGAGAGTGATTCTCCCATTTGTGCATGTGCTGATAATGAATGGTGCTCTGTTTGCACTGATTTGTTTAATGATGCATTATTTGGTGATTCTGACTTGCTTGGTGATTCTACATTACATGTGGATTCTAATATTGATTCTGAGTTTGAGCTTCATCCTGATCCTAATGTACATCCTGATTCTGATTTTGATGAACTTATCTCTGATTTTGATGAGCTTCACTCTGATGTTAACATTGAGCTGTCTAGACACAGTTCTTCTGCTTCTTTGAATGTGGTTTCAGGCATTTCCAGTGTGATGACATCAGAGTTGTTGCAACAACCACCCAAGCTTCTTCCCTCCACTGAGCAACCACCCAAGCTTGAGTTGAAATCCCTTCCGATCACCCGAAGTATGCATTTACGGAGGTGGATGAACATTTTCCAGTCATTGTGGCAAATAATCTTCTTCCTGACCAAGAAGAGAAGCTGCTAAGCTTATTGAGGGCGAACAAGAAAGCCATTGGATGGACATTAGCTGACATGTTTGGCATTAGCCCTTCCATGTGTATGCATCGAATTCTGTTGGAAGAGGACTCTAAGCCGGTGAGGCAACCCCAGAGACGCCTTAATCCTCTTATCCTTGATGTGGTGAAAAAAGAAAGTCACTAAGCTTCGCAAGCCGGTATCATCTATCCCATTTCGATAGCCAGTGGGTTAGCCCTGGTCCGTGGTTCCTAAGAAATCCGAGTCACCGTGGTAGCCAATCGAAGAATGAGCTCATTCCTACTCGAGTTCGGAATAGTTGGAGAGTTTGCATCGACTATAGGAGACTCAACCAAGCCACTCGCAAGGATCATTACCCTCTATCTTTCATTGATCGGATGTTAGAGTGATTGGTCAATCAAGTCCCATTTGCTTCTTGGATGGCTACTCCGGATACTTCCAGATCCATATTGCTCACGAGGATCGGGAGAAGACGACCTTGACATGCCCCTTTGGAACATATGCCTACCGAAGGATGCCTTTTGGCCTTTGCAACGCACCCGGCACCTTTCGGCGTTGTATGGTAAGCATTTTCTCGAATTTCTAGAGGATCGCATGGAGGTTTTTATGGATGATTTCACTGTATATGGGTCCAATTTTGATGCATGCTTAGCTAATTTGTCTAGAGTTTTGCATAGGCGCATTGAGTCTAATCTTGTGCTGAATTATGAGAAGTGTCACTTTATGGTTGAGTTGGGTATAGTATTGGGACACATAGTGTCTAGGAAAGGGATTGAGGTAGACCTTGCTAATATAGATGTAATTACAGCTTTGCCTTACCCCGCATCTGTGCGGGAAGTTCGCTCTTTTCTTGGTCATGTAGGTTTCTATCGGCGTTTCATTCAGGATTTCAGCAAGACTGCCCGACCCTTGTCCAACCTTCTGCATAAGGACACTGACTTTATATTTGATGATGCTTGCAAGGTGGCCTTCGATCATTTGAAGCGTTGCCTGACTACAGCCCCAGTGATCTGACTACAGCCCCAGTGATCCAAGCCCCTGATTGGTGCCTCCCCTTCGAGTTGATGTGTGATGCTTCCAACTATGCGGTTGGTGCTATCTTGGCACAACGAGTTGATAGAGCATCTCATGTGATTGCATATGCCTCCAAGACTTTGGATCCTGCCTAGTCTAATTACACCACTACGAGAAAGAGTTGTTGGCTATTGCATTTGCTTTTGATAAGTTTAGGTCATATCTCGCTAGCAAGTAGAGTAATTGTTTTCTGCGACCATGCTTTGCTTTGAAGTTTCTTTTGAAAAAGATAGATGCTAAGCCACGACTCATCCGGTGGATGTTATTGCTCCAAGAGTTCTATGTTGAGATTCGAGACAAGTGGAGCACAAAGCGGGTAGTGACCACTTGAGTCGCATCACTCATTCTCCCTCTCACCCCTCTTCTATTCGGATGATTTCCCGATGAGCAGCTTCTACAGTTGCGGGGTAAGCTTCTATGGTATGCCGATCTCGGTTAACTACTTGGTAGCTGGTGTTTTGCCTATAGATTCCACTAGGGCCCAAACCCTTAAATTAAAGAGTGAGTCTAAATATTATGTTTGGGATGACCCTTATCTGTGGAAATTTTGTAGTGACCAAGTAGTTAGGAGATGTGTGCTTGATCATGAGTTTCACTCTATATTGCATTTTGCTCATGCTTTTGTGGTGGTCACTTTGGACCCCAAAGAACTCTAGGAATGTGTTAAACAAGGATTATTTTGGCCTTCCTTGTTTCATGATTCCCATCTCATTTTTGTAAGTCATGTGATAACCGTCGGAGAGCGGGGAGTATTTCCGTAGACATGAGATGCCCCCGAACCCTATATTGTTTTGTGAGATCTTTGATGTTTGGGGTCTTGATTTTATGGGTCCATTTCCCGCTTCATATGGTTATACTTACATACCGCTTTGGGGCGTTGATTATGTCTCGAAATGGGTTGAGGCGAAAGCCACCCGGACTAATGATTCTTCTGTGGTGGTGGATTTTGTTAGATCTAACATTTTCTGCAGGTTTGGCATTCCTAGAGCTATTATCAGTGACCAAGGCTGCCATTTTTGCAACCAAAGCATGGGTGCCTTGTTACGCAAGTATGGAGTGCTTCACAAGGTCTCCACAAAGATACCATCCTCAAACCAACGGTCAAGCCGAAGTCTCAAATAGAGAGATTAAGCAAATCCTTCGAAGACCGTTAACTCTACCCGGAAAGATTGGAGTAAGCGATTAGAGGATGCTTTGTGGGCATATCGCACCACCTACAAGACTCCGATTGGGATGTCTCCTTATCGGCTTGTCCTTGGTAAGGCATGTCATCTTCCGGTTGAGTTGGAGCATCAAGCCTATTGGGCCATTAAACAAGTGTAACATGGATTTGGCCAAGTCGATGGAGTGGAAGCTACAATTGCAAGAGTTGGATGAGCTTAGATTGGATGCCTATGAAAGCTCGCGGTTATACAAGGAAAAGACTAAGGCATTCCATGATAAGCATATTCGAGGAAAGAATTTTCTCGTGGGCCGAAAGTTCTTCTATTTAACTCCCGTTTGAAGTTTATGCACAGTAAGCTTCGATCTAAATGGGATGGCCCTTTTGAGATCACTAACATTTTTCCATTTGGTTCTCGTTGAGCTATGTGATCCACCCACGGGACGAACCTTTAAGGTCAATGGGCATCGCCTCAAGCCATTTCATGAGGGATCCCGGTTGCTTGAGGAAGCGAGATTCTCCTCATTGATGCCACTTATCCTCCATAAACCCCTTGGGGAGTATTCTTCTTTCTTTCTCCCTCTTTCTTCTATTTGTTTTCCTTTTTCTACTTTGCTTTTTGAAATAAATACGGTCTCTCTTTCTATGATTGCTACATATTATGAACTTGGACATTTTGGTTTTAATGGATCATTCTCGTTTGGTCTCGTCATTCTTGACTCTTCGATTAGATGTCTTGGTAGTTGATTTGATGTTGTTGATTGCCTAAGTTGGTATTGACCTTGTGAGGTTTTGGGCCTGCATGAATGGAATTCATCTTTTGCCATTCTTTTTTTTTCATGTGTGCATCTGCTCATGATTTGTGTTCTCTAGAACTTGCTCCTTTTCTTTTTGAAAATACATTTTTCATTTACGTGCATAAGTTTGATGGAAGCTTGTTTTCTTTCTTTTATTTTCCTCACTTTGGCCAAATAGCCTTTCCCTTGCATTATGATTCCTTTGTTAGCCCTTTGTGCCTTTTTGACTCATTCTTTTCTAAGCTACATTACAAGCCTAAGCGAAAAACCATTTTATTCCGCACCTTGAAAATTTATTGAGCGTTGGTTTCACCTTGGTTTTATGTTTAAGTGTGGGGGTTGCTCGGAGTGCAACGGTTTAAGTGTGGGGGGATGTTTGCTTTTGCCATTGTGATTATGTATATAGTATAGTTTCATTTTTCTCAAAAAAAAAAAAAAAAAAATGAAAGAAAGAAAAAGAAAGAAAGGAAGAAATAAAAGCAAAAGAAAAAGAAAAGAAAAGAAAGAAAAGCAGGAAAAAAAGAAAAAAAAAGAAGAAATAAAGAAAGAAAATACATAAAAAGAAAGGAGATATATAAGTAAAATAAAAATTTTCTTACATAGAGAATGATTGTGTTAATTAGTGCTCTTTTTGATTTCCTTGGGGCTTAACCTCTCATTCCATACTATTACCTACCTTCACCCTAACCCCATTACAACCTTTCATAACAAGCTCTCTTGATTTGTGCATGCATGTGTTATGAGTAGTGGAGACGTAGAAATTGAGCAAGCTTATGGTAGAGCAAATTTCTTGAGTAGAATTTGAGCGATACACTTATTTACCTTAAACACTTGAGAGATTGATTGATTGATTGAGCACATCATTTGAGAAACCATCTTATGTGATTAGCATCATTGATTGAGATTACCATGAATTGTAATTTAAGATGAAGGGATTGTGGTCTTGATTGATTGATCTTTTGGAGCTTTGTGTCCCTTGTTCAATTTTTGCATTGTTAGCAATTGTTAGAAAAGAAGAGTTTCTCCTTTAGGTCTTTTTCTTTGAATTTTGTTCGGGGAGTGCAAAAAGATAAGTGTGGGGAATTTGATAATTGAATATTTCATACACTACTTTTTTGTCTCTTGATTAATAATTTAGGACTCTTTAGCTAATAAAAAAAGGCTTTTATACTTATTTGGGCTTTGGGCCTTTTACTATATTTTAGCCATTATTTAATAATAAATTCCAATTTTACATTGCTTCACCATTTTTACCATAACTCTTGAACCAGACATCGGATTTGCCTCATTTTTGTCTCATATTTCAGATGATTCAGAGAGCTACAATTGTTATGAAGACAAGAAGAGAAAATTCGGACAAGAGGATGGTAGATTTTGGAGCCGAAGTCATATGTATTTTTGGGCTCGAATTTTGTAATTAAAGCCCATTTTATTTTATTTTTGTTCTGGGCCTGAATTGTGGATTGGAGCCCCATTTCGTTTTGCCATTTTAGGTTAAGTGAGGCAGCAGCCACAAACACATTCTCATTCACGTTTTTAGATTTTAGTGGATCAAAATAAGAGTTTTCAAATTCTCTACCGCAATGTTCATCGTGTTCTTCATCGAGTTCTTCGTCTTTCTTAATTATGTTCGGCTAAATTTCTGTGATTAGCCCAACGATGAGGATTCCATCCACTATCCGCAGGATTCACGCAATCGGTAACCGTCTAACTCATTTCGCATTCTTTAATCGGATTCAATTTTTGGATTTGGATTGGGTTTTTGATTAAAAACCCAGATCGATATTTCCCAAGGACGTAGTTCAAACTAGGTTAAAGTATCACTGTGCGATCGTACAGAGATACGCCACTACTTCGAATAAATTCTGACGATTGTTCGGTTGAGGGAATTTCGGGCAAATGCGAGAGATTTCGGTTTGCCCGAGTTGATCACGAAGTTCGGTTATAATCTGTTTTCGTCCGAGGAAGGGAAGTGGTGGAATTCGAAATCTTTGGTTAATCTTACCGTTTATCTGTGTTAATTTCATTGTTTTTGTTATTTCGTTTTTATTCTCTTTGAATCAAAACCCCCATCATTCTGTTGCTGTTCAAATCGAACCGACTGTAAATTCGTTGGGAAACGACCCAGGTTACATTATACTGCAAATCCTTTTCTAATCTGGTTATTTTGGGAGATCACGGAAAATCTCTGTCAGAAGTATACAACAAAACATGGGATGTTAGGATATGAACACTAGTTAATTGTATAAGTGAACGCTAAAAACTTGTTCCTTTCTGTTGTGGACTTGGGTAATGGGCCTGACAAAGTAAGGGCCCAGCAAGCAAACGTCTTGACATGTCTTCTTGAATCTTCCTCAATCTGGCAAAAGGATGATCTTCCCAGGATCATGCCGACAACCTCGGATAATGCGAATGATGGAGGATCTCCCTCAATCAGATCGTGGGAACGCGCATTACCTAAAGAAGGAAGCATTACCAAAGGAACGAAACCTAAGGAAGTCTCTATAAATAGCGGGACGTTCATCAGGTGCACACATTCCATAACCTTTGATTACTTTACATTCAGTACCACTGTGCACACACCCCACCCCTTTGGCGATACGCCGTCGTTGTGTTGCACAATGATCTCGGAGAACCTGTTGATATCTCATTCATAGATATCAACAGGTAATCCATTCTCGGATGTTCTCCTGATAAGCATCCAGAGTAGTCAGTCGATCCAATATCAATCACTCACTAACCCTAAGGGGTTAGACAATTGTGTTCTATCATAGAACATTGGCGCCGACCGTGGGGACCGTAAAATTCGATTCCCATATCACGACAAGTTGCTGAACTAACACTGAGAATGGCTGCAAACACCAAGAGTCGCGGCCCTGCGGCTAGACGAGATCAACCGCCGGGTAGGCACCCATCACAGTCACACCAGGAGCAAAGAATGCGGAAGCCGATCCCGTGGTTCACGTTGATGATCAGGTTATTGTTGAGACCGAATCAGAGACCTCGGAGTCGGCAAGTTCTCCACTTCCCAACAATGTGGTAATCCAACAGGTGATCCCACCAGAGCTCCCGCCAGATCCTCCGGTAGAGTTGCAAGTCGAGTATCCTGATATTTGCATATTGGAAATTACGGCGTTGAATCGAATGAACAAGATGGAAACTAGGAACCGCTTGCACAGGGAAGAGGACATCAGAATTATCCGGGATGAAATGAGGCATCAAAACGCCATCTGGAGGCAGGAGGAGAATGTGAGGATCAGACAGCTGTTGGAAGAATACATAGGAAGGGAGGAACGCCTGGCAAAAGGTGCAGGTAGAGATATTGCGGGACCAAGTCAGGATAACGTGGCGTCATCCACGAAATCGGGGACGCCACCGCCCAGAGCCGTAGGAGAAAATATCCCTGGTCGGGCCCGGATTCCAAGTATTGTGGGCAAGAGTCAAAAGTGCAAGCGTTGGAAGAACGAGTGAGGATGCTGGAAAACCCGATACATAATGGGAATAGAGACATTGGCAACCCGAGTAGGAACAGTCATGCGACGTCTGCCCAGGGTGATGCACACGAACTGAAGGCTAACGAGACCGTCTCGGATCAGCCACAGGTCCGCAGGTCGTTTCCTCTTAAAAGGAAAGAACTTATTGAGGATCAAGATCTGTCTAGGGAGGATGAAACATCTGATGAGGAGGATAGATTGAGAGGTCCTTTCCCACAGAGAGTCATGATCACGGCATATCCTAGAGGATTGGACACAAAGGATTTCCCAAAGTATGACGGAAGTCAGGACCCGCAGGTACATGTGAACAATTCAAAATGGAGATCATGGTGAAAGGGTATACTGGGGCCATCATTCCAAGGTTATTCGCTGGAACATTGAGGGGAGCTACGCAGATTTGGTTCAACTCGTTGCCACCAAACTCGGTCCCCGACTTCAAGGACTTAGTTAAAAACTTTTTGTTGAATTTCGCTACCAGTAGAAAGTAGCCAAAGACCGAGTTTCAACTCGGACAGGTGAAGCAGCTACCGAACGAGACTTTGTAGAAATATCTGGAGCGTTTCAAAGACACGACCTTGCAAGTGCCAAAGCTTAAGGAAGATATTCATCTTCATTGTGCTACAGCTGGTTTAGACAAGTCGTCTCGCTTAAAAAAGTCGGTGACAAAAACCCATCCAAGAACTTTGGCGATTCCGAGACCGATGCAAACAATACTTAGAATTGGAACAATTGGAAATGATGAGCTGAAAACCAAGGGAAAAAGGTAGAAGCTCACCTTCGCAAGGCAAAGACCAGCGCAGTCAAAATAAGCAAGACTCTCGGTCGTGTGGGCGTGAAGGCCGACCCAAAGGAGGACAGGCAGAAGGGAAGTACGATAGATACGCCCCACTTAAAGTATCTCAGGCGCAAATTTGGAAGGAGGTAGACGCCACCAAGATGAAAAAGGTTGAACGACCTCGGCCCTTACGACGAGAGGCTACCCTAGACAAATCGTGGTACTGTGAATTCCATGATCAGCATGGCCACACCACTGATTCATGTTGGGATCTTCGCGATACGGTAGAGAAGTTCGTCAGAGAAGGAAAGCTCCGGTGATACATTATCCAGACGGAGGGGCGACAAAACAAGCGTCAAAGGGGTCAGAGTAAGAGCCCACCCCCCGAAAAGAAGAGACGCGAGCAGAAAGGCGGGAGTGATGACGAGTTTCCTAAACCCAAGTATGATTGTCATGTTATTGTGGGTGGATTCGGTGGTGGAGGAGACTCGGTCTCCCAGAGGAAGAAGTATCTAAAAGAAGACTTTTCAGAAGAAGTCCTCTCAGTTAGAAATTGTACCGAATTCAAAAAGAGCAGTAAGAAATTGGAACCACCAGCACTTTTCTTTACTAAGGGCGAGTTGGAAGATGTACCCCCTGGCCACCATGATGGGTTGGTCATCTCGGGAATGGTGGTAGAATGTTTTGTTAGGAAAATCTTCATGGACGATGGGAGTGCGGTGAATATAATCCTGTGGGATGCATTTAAGCGCATGCATTTTGACTCGGAAGACCTGAAACCATGTAGAACTACACTGACAGGGTTCAATGGCCAGGATACACGGCCTAAAGGTTATGTAGATCTTAAAATGACGTTAGGAACGGAGAAGGCATTCAAGTCAGAAGTGGTTCGGTTTATTGTGGACGACTTTCCCTCGCCATACAATGTCATTCTATGGCGGCCAACTATTCATGATTGGGATATGTTAGTGTCCTCCAAGCATCAGAGGTTGAAGTTTGTTAACAAAAAGAATCAAGTTGTCATTGTTAGAGGCGATCAAAAAGATTCCCGGCAATGCTATTTCGAGGCCGTTAAAGGAAGTGGAATATCAAAGGAGACGAAGTCGGGGAAAGAAAAAGAAAAGGAACCAGTACAGGTTGTCGAATTGGACCTCAGGGAAGAAGATAAAATGTTGCGGGCAGAACCAAATGGTGAGTTGCAAGATCTCATTTTGGGATCTATACCAGAGCAGGTGACCAAAGTTGGCAAGACCTTGGATGCTGAGGTTCGCGATGAGATAGAACTCTTTTTAAAACAAAACAGGGATGTGTTCGCATGGACGCCATCCGAAATACCAGGAATAGATCCAGAGATTTGCAGCCACAAGTTGGCAATCCACCCGGGCTCTACCCCGGTGGCGCAGAAAAAGAGAAAACACGGTTCGGAACGAGGTAAGGCGTTAGTGGTGCACGTAAAGGAGTTGATTGAAGCGGTTTCATTCCAGAGGTGCAATACACCACGTGGCTCTCCAATGTGGTCATGGTCAAGAAGCCTAACGGCAAATGGCGGGTGTGTACAGATTACAAGGACTTAAACAAAGTTTGCCCGAAGGACGCGTTCCCAATGCCCAATATCGATCAATTGGTTGATAACTCATCGGGGTTTCAGCTCTTATCATTTATGGATGCATACTCGGGATATAATCAAATCGCTATGCACCCTGAAGATCAGGAGAAGACGGAATTCATTACGAACAAAGCAAATTATTGCTACAACATCATGCCGTTTGGTCTCAAGAATGTCGGAGCAACATATCAAAGAATGATGACAAAGGTGTTTGAGGACCAACTCAGGAAAAATGTGGAGGTGTATATAGATGATATGATTGTAAAGTCCCTGGAGCCAAAGAACCCGTCCGGGATTTGCAGCAGACATTTGACAAATTGCGCGCATACCAAATTCAGTTTAACCCGGCAAAATGCGCTTTTGGGGTACCATCGGGTAAGTTCCTGGGATTCATGTTGACAAACCGAGGCATCGAAGCTAATCCAGATAAATGCCAAGTGATGCTGGACATGAAGTCACCTACTAGCAAGAAAGAAGTACAGCAATTGACTGGAAGATTGGCTGCGTTAACAAGGTTCTTGCCAAAGTCGGTTGAAAAGTCACTACCTTTCTTTAAGTTATTGAACAAAGAAGCTCGGAGAGGATGGAATTCTGAGTGTGATGTGGCGTTTACAAAAATTAAACAATGTCTGGCTACCTCACCGGTTTTGTCCAGGCCCGAACTAAGTGGAAGTTTAGTTCTTTACTTATCTGTAGGAGAGGAGGCGGTGAGCGCCGTGTTGGTACGTGAGACGAAGGACGGGCAGAAGCCGGTATACTTTATAAGCCGGGCTTTGCAAGGGTCAGAACTAAGATATCAAAAGCTGGAGAAGATGGCATTCGCTTTGCTCACAGCGGCAAGGCGTCTCCGCCCTTATTTCCATAGCCACCCTATTATCGTCAGAACCAATCAGCCTATACGGCAAGTGTTGCATAAGCCGGACCTCGCTGGAAGAATGATAAGTTGGGCGGTGGAGTTATCCGAGTTTGACATCTCCTACGAGACTCGGCAGGCAATCAAATCCCAAGCTTTAGTAGATTTTTTGCTGGAGCTAACACCATCAACCAAGGAAGAAGGGGGCATTGGCAACTTTGGAAAGTGTTTGTAGATGGTTCGTCCAACGTCAAAGGAAGCGGTGCGGGTGTCATTGTGGAAAGCCCTGAAGAAGTTTCCATGGAGTTTTCTCTCCGATTAGATTTCCCGATTTCCAATAATCAAGCCGAGTATGAAGCCCTGATTGCAAGATTGATCCAAGCAAAGGAGAATGGAGCTAGACACGTACAAGTGTCCATGGATTCTCAACTAGTGGCCTCCCAGATTGAAGGGACATACCAGGTCAAGGGGCCATTGCTGGCAAAATACCTCACTAAGGTAAAAGAAATTATGGCGCACTTTGATGAAGTGGTGGTGGTACACATCCCGAGAGGGGAGAATGCTAGAGCTGATGTGTTGTCAAAACTGGCTAGCACCAAGGGTCCTAGGAATTTGAGAACCATAGTTCAACAGAGCTTATCGGAGCCGAGTTGTGTCATGACTATTACTGGGTCAAGTGATTGGAGAAAGGAAATTGTTGATTACATGGAAAGGGGAATTCTGCCAGAAGACATGTTACAATCTAGGAGGCTGGTTAGGGCAGCAACGGCGTACACGGTAGTGGATGACCAGTTATACCGAAAAGGCTTACATACCCCGATGTCCAAATGCCTCAACTCGGATTAAGCCCGATATGTGTTGGCGGAAATTCATGAGGGTATTAACGGACAATACATGGGTGCTAAAGCGTTAGCAAGGAAAGTCGTGCGAGCCGGTTACTACTGGCCCATGATGGCAGCAGATGCAAAGAACCACGTGCGAAGATGTGAAAGCTGCCAGAAGCATGATAAAATAATGTGAGCTCCCCCATCCGAGTTAGAATCAGTATCAGCTCCTTGGCCCTTCTTCAAGTGGGGTATGGATTTGCTAGGACCATTCAAACCAGCGCCAGGGCAGCTTCGATGGTTGATAGTAGCTGTGGATTATTTTACAAAGTGGATTGAGGCCGAACCTTTAGCAACCATCACCTCGGCGCGGGTGCAGAAGTTCCTACAAAGAAACATTATTTCCCGATTTGGGGTCCCTGCCGAGATAGTCACCGACAATGGTACCCAGTTCACAGACAAGGGCTTTAGGGAGATGGTGTCCGATTTTAAGATTAAGCATCATTTCGCATCCGTCGAACACCCCCAATCTAATGGGCAAGCCGAATCAGCGAACAAGGTCATCCTTGATGGACTGAGGAAGCGAATGGAAGAGGCTAAAGCTAGTTGGGTGGAACATCTCTATTCTATTCTGTGGGGTTATCGGACCACCGCCCAAACCTCTACGAAGGAAACACTGTTTAGACTAACTTATGGATGTGAAGCGATGATCCCGGTCGAAATCGGTGAATCCTCATGGAGGAGAATCAAAGCCCTAACAGATGAAAGGGGAAACAATGAGACAATCATGGTGGAATTAGATCTAATTGACGAAACTAGAGTCGCGGCGCATTGCCGAGATTTGGCTACCAAGTAGCTCGTTGCGGCGCGATATAACAGAAAGGTGAACCCAAGGTCATTCCAAGAAGGCGACCTAGTCCTACGACGGGCCGACATCGAAAACAAGAATGCTGGCGATGGAAAACTCACGGAAAATTGGGAAGGCCCATACTGCGTCAAAAAGGCTCTGAAGAAAGGAGCATACACGCTGGAAACGCTGAAAGGGAAAGAGATTAGAAGGACGTGGAATCCAGCCAAACGCAGAGTGTACTACAGTTGAAATCTTAAGCGATAAGCTAGGATCCTAGAATCCTAGTGGTTAAGCGTTAGGAGTTAATGAGCTGTTCATTGATCAGTTCGATTTTTAGTATTTGTTTTTGTTGTGTTTGTTTCAGGCCATCGGACCATTACATAGTGGGGGTCCTTGAGCAATAATGTACCTCGGTGGTATCATCGGGGCAAGTTAATAAAGAATTTTGGGTCTAGGAACCCATTTTCAGAAATCAATCTATAGCATGGATGAATCTTTGGTAGCAACCAATTTTCATGGATCATGTAAGCTAAATTAAGCATGTCCGGAGCCAAGCCAGAAAAGCTTGATTCTGTGAAACACATGTTAGCGGTAGTACCACCTAGAAATGCGCATAAACGAATGATGCGAGGTAGAACACTTCGTATCCTAAAACCACGACTAAGCGATAGCTCCGCACTGTAAGAAAGCATGGATGAATCCGAGGTGAGAGCCCGTTTTCATGAATCATACAGTGGCATAGCCGCCTAAAAATGACGCATGTGCATGCCGGGATAACAAATTTCATAATACACATGCGGAAGAATGGGATATATACGACCCCGGGCCTAACGAACCCATGGTCACGAATCCGGATCCAATTGCTAAACAACACGGGCTAGTAAATTCGCCCAAATGGAAAAACGGTTTGACTGAGCTTGATCAAGTCGGGCAAAACCTGTTTACTTATTCGAACGAATTTCGGCATAGCAACACAAAGGAACTCGAGCAAAGGCTAGACTTGTTTCAATTTAAAAGCGTTGCCAAGGCGCTAAGAGAAAAACATCCATTGTTTACAAAATGAGGGATACAACCCCAACCAAAATAACGAGTTGAAGGCATTACGCCCTTACAAAAAAATAAATACAAAACCACGCTCGTCAAGGCCCAGCAGCCGCATCTGGGTTAGCCGGACTAGAACGGCCAGTTTCTCCGTCCTCGTTCCTCGGCGCTTTTTCACTACCAGCTTCTGGAGCGACCTCGGGACCAGGGACAGGTGGGCCGACAACCGACGAAGGGGCAGGGATAAATTTCCCATCTTCAACATATGCATTATAGTGCACCCCCTCAAGATTAAGAGAAACGGACGGGTTTAGAAATTGGACCCGCTCCACAAAGATTGTGAAAAGCATCCTTGACGCCGGCTTTCAGCTTGGAGATATCAGAGCGAGCAGAAGAAAAGCCATCTTTGTAATGCTTCAGTTCTGCTTCCAACTCTGTGAGGATGGCCTTGCTCCGGCTTATGCTGTCAACGTTGCTCTCATGAATACGCTGTTTTTCGGCCATTTCAGACTCAGCTCTCTGCAAACCCTCCCGAGCAAGCTGTAGCTCTTTGAAGAGACTCTCCTTCTCCGCCTGGATTGTTGGAAAGGTAGCGCGAAGGTTATCCCTTTCCGCCTTTATGGCCTGAGACTCCTGGAGGGTTCGGGTGGCCAGACCGTTTGCTTTGTCTTTCTCGGCCGGGGCATGTTTAAGGGCAACCTGGTCCTGGGAATGCCTTTCCTTAAAAATTGCGACAAGTTGGCATAACCCGGCAAGCTTTAAACCTTTAAGCTCCAAATCTCAGAGTTCCTTCACCTCAGCGTCGGACACAGGTTCGTCATCAAAATAATGGTCGGAGGGTCGAATACCTTGACGCAAGCCCTTGGTTACCTTACATTCCCAAACATGACACCGGGGGAGCGCAATAATCTGATTAGCAGGAATGGGGTCAGGCTCAAGGGATTGAGGCTCAGAATCTCGTGGTGGAGAAGAGTCTCGCGAAGGAGAAGGCAACGGCGGGGCATCCTGAGTAGCGACCGGGATAGATTTCTGTTTAGGTACCCGGGCCTTTGTGGTCATCACCTGCTACGTGGACTCAGGAGCGGCACATTTTGCCCCGACAACGATTCCAGCTGTAGCCATACCATGGGCCTCCTCATCTGGCCGAGTCACATCAAGATAGCTA
This sequence comes from Acacia acuminata, assembly GCA_019022655.1. Taxonomy (NCBI): domain Eukaryota; kingdom Viridiplantae; phylum Streptophyta; class Magnoliopsida; order Fabales; family Fabaceae; genus Acacia; species Acacia acuminata. The sequence goes on along the minus strand of JAFJYI010000376.1, from coordinate 414,548 downwards.
GGTCGCTTCCCCATTTGTCGGCCTGCAACAAAAACAAACACGGACTGAGATCAAGACAATCACCAGGAAAATAAAGATGAGTGAATATTAACAAGAAGTAAATTCGTAATAAGAACGAGTCGCTTTTTCGATAAATAGGCGGTAATATATTCAGCCGAGTTCACCAACTTCCCCTTTTTACTGCCAAGGGTAGTAAGGGCAAGTATGGTTTCTTCCTCGGCCGCGGATAGACTGGTAGCAGAGGGGATGAAATCTCTGGAATCTAGCTTGTGGTTATCCGCACACCAATACAATGGAAATCGCTCCTCGGTTTCACCAGAGTCGGAGGATTGAAAAAACCAGGGCAATTCCCTAGGTTTAGCAATCCCTTTGAAAAAAATGGTTTTTGAACCCTTTCCATGAATCGATGAAGGGCTTTAGGAATTTCCGTCCGTGGGCGGCTCGAAGAGAGGTCCACCCAAACCATTTGCGATCGCCCTCCCTGACGACGTTTGTTTCTAAAAGGGCAAAGAAACTGCAGAAGACGGGTACGGAGCAGAAAAGATCGTGGGTTCGACAATAGTTCTCGAAAGCTATGGTAGCAGCCCAACCATTGGGATGCAACTGAGAGGGAGCAAGATGCAAGTGACGTAGAAGACACATCTGGAAATCGGTAAAGGGAAATTGTAAACTTAGCCGGGTGATTATGTCTCGATAAAAATAAAAGAAGTGAGGGCCCTGGTCGTCTGATCGGCTGGAAGCCACCGATTCCTGGGCTCGGGGCAGGCATATATCATAACCTCCCCCACCTCAGACCACTTTTGAGAGCTCGCTCGCTTTCATCAAGTTCTTCATCCGCGTCACGGTGCTACTAATAATAAGTTCCTTGATAGCTGATGGACGGGAAGAATCAGAGTAACCAGACTCTCTCGTACCAGACTCTCCCATCGAGGATTGATCGGTGTCATGAGAAGAAGCCATCTAATACCTATAATAAGAAAAATGATTGGAGTCAGAATATGAAGGTGTACCTGACAAAGCAGGAGTAACTTGGGAAAGTTGATGTTCTAAAAAGACACTCGTGGCTCTAGGAACAGGCTTGACATTACATCGACATTTATCCAGAAGAAACTCGGCATCCCTGTCACATCCAAACCCAGCAAGTTCGATAGCCTTGTAACAACATTCGTCACAAGGTGTAAGGCCGGAAGAGGACATATTCGTGGACAAAAGTCCTCACCTAAAGATAAAGCTGGGGGTAAGAATGGCAGAATTCCTACAATCCTATGAAAGGGAGGTCGCAGGACTCGGTGGCTTTCCTCGCTCTGTTCCCCCCACACGATACGGAAAAATGCTTCCCCTTTGTACTATTAGAAAGGAAGAACCAACCTAAGCCAGAATTTGGTGGGTGCGGAAAAACTCTCGATAATATCTTTATCATCTTCAAACACGGGCCTACCACGCGTATCCAGAATCATGTCGGGGTCCGTGTTCTTGGGCAAATGAGAAGCAGGGGGAAAGGCCGCTGAGGTTCAAAAAGCTCAACAATAAAGAACAAAAGGGGCTAAAAAGACACGAAAACCCGAAAGTTCCTCATAAAGCTAGTAAAATTTCAAACAATAAAAAGATTTCCAACAATCACCAAAACTCCCGTGCGTTAGGTGACTCGACCAAGGGGATAAGCTCAGCGTTCGTTCTCAACACTTCTCCTTCGAGAGGAATTCAAATAGGTCATCACAAATCCCACTACTCCTCCACAATCAGAAACAAAAATGGCGAAAGAAAGAACACGATACATGAATGCAACATACACCGATTAACACAGGAAGTAATAGAACATAAGATAGCGAAAAGTGTTCGATGATACATGGAAGGGGAAGAAAGCCCTGGAGAAGTTAAAAAGCTTCTGAAAAAGGAGTAGATGATGGTGAGATAGTTTTTCCGGCAAAATTTCGCAAGCGAAATAACAAAAAGACGAAGTATCGGTGGAGATTTATAGGCCAAGTGAGACAAGAGTCGAAAATGTAACGCTCACCATCCGAGGCGTTACGACGGTTTCGGGAAGAGAGTAAAACCCCTTAATAGCAATCATGATGGCTAAGAAGCGACGTAAGCATTTATGGCGCGCGAAAATCGATGGCGTCTTGAAAAAACACGTGGAATGCGTACAAGTCTTGATGATCCTATGAAACAAAGCAGGAAAGCGAATAGACGCTTGGTAAAGCGAAATGTCATACCTTTTCCATCTCGTCTTTATTGAAACCCCGGCTTGGGGGCAGCATGTATTACGGAGAAAAAGCTCGGGTTAAGGAATAAAAAATCTGTCAAAAATCCTGGGTATCAATAGATGCTCGGAGTAGGAAAGTCGGCTTCGGCCAGCTTAGTAACCTCGGCAGATCAGAAACCTGACCTCCCGAGCTTGGGGGCAACTGTTGTGGACTTGGGTAATGGGCCTGACAAAGTAAGGGCCCAGCAAGCAAACGTCTTGACAAGATCTTCTTGAATCTTCCTCAATCTGGCAAAAGGATGATCTTCCCAGGATCATGCCGACAACCTCGGATAATGCGAATGATGGAGGATCTCCCTCAATCAGATCGTGGGAACGCGCATTACCTAAAGAAGGAAGCATTACCGAAGGAACGAAACCTAAGGAAGTCTCTATAAATAGCGGGACGTTCATCAGGTGCACACATTCCATAACCTTTGATTACTTTACATTCAGTACCACTGTGCACACACCCCACCCCTTTGGCGATACGCCGTCATTGTGTTGCACAGTGATCTCGGAGAACCTGTTGATATCTCATTCATAGATACCAACAGGTAATCCATTCTCGGATGTTCTCCTGATAGGCATCCAGAGTAGTCAGTCGATCCAATATCAATCACTTACTAGCCCTAAGGGGTTAGACAATTGTGTTCTATCACATAACACTTTCAAAAAGGAAAATTGTACTCCATGCCATGCTCTCTTGTATTTTCCCATGTGACGTTGGCAGGTGCTAATTATGAAAAATATTTGATAATTCTAAGGTTTAAATTTTATAACGTTATTTCAGGTCATTTTTTTTAATAATGTTATAAGTTATATATAAATATGAAGAAAGATAAATATCATCATGAAAATTGATGTAACACTAAGTATCAATTGATTAAAGTTTGTTTAATATTTTGTGTTAGTTACATATACATAATAGCTAGGGATCTGAAACGAAAAAAAAGCAAGTTAGGGCAATCAAAGTGACTCACACTACGCTAAACCAAAGTTCAAACAAAGTAGTAGAGGATGTAGTTTATCTAGATACGACTGTCAACGACTAGAAAAGTCAACCTGGGTTGTGGGGTTCCGAAGATGATGGAGTAACGTTCGACCAAAGACCACGTGTTAAGTGTAATAACTTGGCAAAGTGAAGATGTGCGACATAGCTTATGTGCTTTAAAAGACTTGACATAATTTTCTTACAATTCTAAGTTTAGAACTGTTATGAAAAGTAACATTTTCTTACTCGTTCATAATTTACAACCGTAATGAACCTTTGAATGAAAGCTCACAGTTTTAACATCGCGGTTGACAGATTTTGTAATTGGTGATGGTGATTTCTTAAGAATTGTTAGGTATTTGACATGGTATTCGAAACGTGATAGGACTTACATAATAACCATAATTTATTTGACTTTTTTTAAAATTATTCTTAAAGTTGATTATTCAACCCCATAATATAATTAAAAAATTAAAAAAAAAAGAAAATGAAAATGAAAATGAGAGTGCGAATGGGACATGTCGGTTTTCCCTTGTCGTTCTTGTCCATGCGTCCTTGCTCTCCCATATAATTGATAAAGAACAAAAGTTAGAATTTGAAATAGAAGTGGATGGCTAAATGGGTCCACAAAGTTATCCAGAATGTGTCCTTTGGAATGGAAAGGAATACGTTATAGAACTAAACATGTCGATACATTACAACGGTTAACATAAGTAATGTTTTTTTTTTTTACTAATAATCAAGAAGAGACAATTATTTTTTAAAAATATTTTTGAGCTACATTGCCCTCATGGTTGATTCTTTTAAATATTAAAAAATTAAAAAAAGAAAATAGTATTGGTTTTTAGTCATCACCACTATTGCTATCCCATTCCTCTTGCCCCTCCCCCTTGCTTGGCACATCATTGACATTTGAGGAAGGAGATAATGGGTCTGACTGGAAGTGATCATATACAATTTGATTGTGATGAACGATGAGGTCTAACTTCATGTTCATACTGTGAGCATGTTTAGCGAGATGCTTTGTGGAACGGTCAAGGCTGGCCAACGTCTGCAGTAAAGCCTCCATTAATTTGAGGAGGAAGAAGAGATTGTGGCTAGTGGAGGAGGAGGGCGAGGAGCTTGTGGAGGTGGTAGTGGTGGTGGAGACGGTGGTGGGATAGGAGTGGCTTTTAGAGGAGGAGAGCAAGTATGTGGAGAAGGAGAAGGGCGAATGGAAAGAGTTATCTAGATCTGACCATGATGAGGTAGAGAATGACAGAGTTATGAAAAGGTGCTTTTAGAAAAGTACTAAGAACAAAATGAATATATCAAGATAAATAGAAATGAAAACTTCTCTATAAAGAATATTTAATTTAGAGAAATTGGTACTTGGTGTCGGACCAAAGGAGAATTTAAAAAAGTGCTTCTTAGATTTGTCCATTAAATTACGATTGTTTATTATGAAATGTCGTTTTTGTCGTTTACACTTTACGATCAATAGATATAACTCACTATGATTGTATTTTAGCTTATGTAAGGTTGGAAGATGAATCATTTATAATGGTTATATGATGATTGTTTTGAAAGAATCGTCACTTTTATTGCTAAATAAATGACAATTATTATTTTATTTTTTTTGATAATAAAAGGTTTTGGAGGGGTTTGACATCGTCCCCACCAAGGCCGGGCACGCCCCAGGCTCTATGAGCACTTAATCGGGACTTACGAGATCGCCTACCAAAGGAGTCCCAGCGACGGCAGAGAGGATCGAACCCACGACCATTTAGGCCTAGTCCTGGATCCTTTAACATCTATGCAAACTCTCAATGGCAAATAAATGACAATTATTAACTACAACCGTATTTTTGCGTTTTTGCAAATTTTGCCTTGTAGCACATGATAGTGCGCATAATTAACCGTTACTTTTAAGCATTATATAATTTTATGCGTCTTCCACCTCGACATACATAACGTTTATCATATGTAATTGTGATGTATTAAGCCTTATAAATGCGTAAATTTGTACTAGTGAAAGTATTATACTTAATTTCCATCAAATAAAAAAGAATTATATATACTTCAATTAACAACAAAAAAATTTCAATATATAGGCATATTTCCAGTTTTAGAAAAAGTGTCCTTCCTGTTAATAGACCTGAAGGTCCATTTTCCAAAATGGGCAATTTTAATTATAAATTTAAAATTATCTGAAAAATGTCCTCTAAATCCACTATACATACTTTACGTATACTCTAAAATTATATCTAATTTTGATTTTCATAATATTAATTTTTAAACATTATATAATACACACTGTCAAAAATTAACTTTTTTTAAACATAATTATGAACTTCTACAAACGTATAGACGCAAACCTAACGACCTTGAAGCACATACTATTTAATATTGGACAATCGCTTCAATTTAAAATGGGTCAAGCGCCACCTAGAACCTTGAAATATTTTCTCAGGTCTACCAATGTCCTAAATGTCTGTAAATTAGTTATCAAACCCTTATGTTAAGGACATTGGGAAAGTTAATCTGCTCATGCGGCAAAAGACAACAAGAACCAAAGCAGGTGAAAATGATCAAGGAATTGGAAGTCACCTCTGCAGAAGCCACCACAGTAAGAAACTCTCCACGTTCCATTCCTGTGAATACCTTGGCAGTCGTAACAGTGGCTTTTCCCCGAGTTAAAGTACCTGTTTTATCAAATATTAGGTGCTTCACCATCTGAGCCTTTTCCAAGGCATCCCCTCCTTTAATTAACACCCCATTCTTAGCCCCAACCCCTGTTGCTACCATGACAGCAGTTGGTGTTGCCAACCCAAGTGCACAGGGACATGCAATCACCACCACAGATATTGCAAACATATGGGCAAAAACAAAGTGATTTCCGTTTTTCGGCAGCCATTCGTCAGGGTAAGCTCCTAGAGCTCCAGCAACATACCTATGAATGATCAACCCAAAGTATTAAGAGAGTAAGTAGGCATAAAGCATTGCAATTACAATAAAAATCTATCTTTATCATTGTGCCCAAACTAGTCATAGTGAACTTACCAACCCAATAATGTCAACAATGCCAAAGAAACAACGGTAGGGACAAAAATGCTTGCTACCTGCAAGACAAAAGAAAGGTAATTGAGTTGTATTTAAAACTACGGTAAGGGCAGCACAGCGTCTAAATATTATATAGAGGAAAACATAAAGTAACAGTTTTTTGTAGCTACTTTAACTAGGGAAAAAACCTAAATTTCAAATGATGGATTCAATAAATCCCATTTTATGAATAATTTTACAGAAGAAAGCATCCTACAAACTAACTATATGCTCTCTGATTGCTACTTAAAGCATCTTTTGTCAGATGAGGTATGCTAAACCAAATAAACTTTGCAAAAAAGCAAAAAGAGAGAGAAACACAGAAGTATAAAAAAATCATAAACTAAGGGGATTATCCAGCAGAGCAAGTCTATACATCAATGAGAATTGTCAACCACAAAGCTTGATTATTTATCATTATTTTAAAAATTAAACTAATGCAATCATGACCCACTGACAAAAACCAGGCCATGTAGAAACAGGAAACAGTTTACAGAACATTGGAAACACTTCACAAGCTAAGAGAAAAGAAAATGCAACTTTAGTCTATGAAATAAAATACATATCCAAATTATTTAACACTATTACCAATGAAAGATAAATGGGTCATCCACTGCAGAATGATTAAACAAAGCCATGATCAGAATACTTACATAATCAGCAAATTTCTGAATAGGGGCTTTGGACATCTGGGCTGTCTCTACCAAACTAATTATCCGACTCAAAACTGTATCAGCTCCTACTTTGGAGGCTTGAATGTGAAGGACACCATGTAAATTTATAGTACCTCCGATAACAGATGCATTAACTTCCTTTGAAACAGGCACAGCTTCATCAGTTACCATACTCTCATTTACATAACTTGCGCCCCATGTAATTTACATGACTTGAGCCCCATGTAACGGTACCATCGGCAGGAATTTCAGTACCAGGAAGAACCTTTAATGTGTCATCACCAGGCTGAATGAGCAACGAATCTATTTCCCTCTCTTCAATAGGTTTACCACCTAGAAAAGAAATAAATTTAAACCATTAATTCTCAAAGTTCTAGTATAATATTGCACTGCAATCTAGAAGATGATAAATAATGTGGCCTTCAATCAAGAGCCGGCACCTCAAACATAAGATAATCGAAGCCTGATAACATTTCACCATCTAAATTCTTTACGAATAGGAAGCACAGAAAAAGTTAAATGCACCTTTATCTTTGACTACCAACAACAAGGCTGTCGCAGGGGCCAGTTCTACTAACTTCTTGACGGCATCTGATGTCTTCCCTTTTGCAAGGCATTCCAAATACTTCCCCAACAATACAAATGTTATGAGCATGGCACATTGGCACTTGTTTCAAAATATGTCGGAGACCAAAATCCAGTAAGGGCACCAAAAAGAAGAGCGCAAACAGAATAGACATAAGAAGCCGTAGTTCCCAAAGCAACCAACACATCCATGTTAGTTGAACCATTCTTAAGAGCTCTGCCAGCTGCAATGTAGAAGCGCTTTCCAATCCCAAATTGAATTATACTAGTTAATGCCCACTTAAGCCAATCATCCATGAAGAAAGGCCCACATCTCCAAAGTAGTAACGAGTATATCGTTGGTATATGAGGACAAACTACACCAATATAATTAGAAAAAGCGGAATCTGATACAAAGGCACAAGAAAAGAAACATTTCAAAAGGTGTCCAATGAAGATTCATCAAGGTATAAGAGAGTCAAGGACTAAGGTACTCACACTTAGAAACAGGCTTGAGGTAAAAAGTCGAAACATTGTTGTGATCTCTTTGACATCCTTAGAGACCATTCTTGCATACGGGCTCCTAACATGTAGTTTAAACTTCCCATTGCTTCCTCCTTCAATCCCATCAACTAAGGATCTAGAATTGAGAACTTCAGGATCAAAAAGAACTTCCATTTCTCTCGATATCTAATCAAAGTGAAACTGTTTTACTCCTTTCATACTGCTGAGCATGGCTTCTAAAACTTGTGCATCAATAAGGCTGTACAAACCAGCATCTTCAATTGAAATTATTATATCATCTTTACTAATTATAGTTGGATCATATTCAACTTCCCCCAAGGAAGTTGCCAAAGCTACAACAGCACTTGTGACCCCAGTAAGATTCCTCAAAATACCCTAACAGAATTTACACAGGCTGCGCATGTCATACCACCAATTGTGAACTGTCCAACCAGGGTTTGTTGCAGTTTTGGTGCAACTGTACTGGTCTCAGGTAATATGTCTGCTTCAAATCCTGCAACTTCAATTGCATTTTTAATGTCTTCGTCCTGGTTTCAGACAAAAGTTCAAAATATATTTCAATATATACTTAATATAAGCTTCCATCACCCTTTCAGAGAAGAAGAAAGAAAAACGAGTAGTAAAGAAAGGTTAAAACTCTGCACAGTATCTATGACCAGCTTTTCAGCTAACATTTTCCACATTTACCAAGTAACACACCAGGTAAATTTGGAAAGAGGAAGGTAGAGGAAGAGAGAGGAGTGGGTGGGCTCAAACAATCTCTAGTAACTCTCTCCCTTCTTCTCTCTTCCTCCCTCAAAGTTAGAACCCAAATTTAATTTCAGCCCCATTATGCAGGTGCCCATGTTTATGACATTCAAGAAACATAATCAATTTCCAGTTTTCAGAAATTGTAAAAGAGACCTGCCTGAGTGGCTTCTGATCGTGATATTATGTTTTACTACTATCAAAGCAGTAATATACTCTACGAGAAGAGGAGACGTGCATCAGTTCAAAAGTTCGTGATTTGAGATAGTATAAGAGACAAAGAGGGGATCAACCATTGGTCATCCTGACCATTGAAGAGCGTACAGAGAATTAACATGTCCTTAGGTCCAGAATCAATCATATGCTGTAATGTTCATATGGAAAGGAAAGAACATGCACAAAATAACTTATGAAATACACCAATAACTGACTGCAGTCATAATTAGAAAGTAAATTGTTCGAGGTCGAGCACCATGAATACAATTTAAAAGTGAGATACATCGTGAAAATATAAAAGTCGAATATATAATCCCTTAAAATGAACACGTCTACCCAAGATATAATCCCTGAGCACGTGAACTAGACAGTTGGAGAGTTTGAAACTTGAGAACAACAATGTGAAGCAGAAAGCATAATCATGCATTAAAACTTCTCTATTCAAATATATGACACAAACCAGCCAGGTATAAAAAGAACATGTTCGTGATAAATGAAAATTTATGTCCTTGATTAACGTAGAAAAAAGCAATCACGAGCTAAGGGATCTATGATTAGTACAGAAACACAGGGAAAGCAAGAATTACTCAGATTATCAGCAGGTAACATTAAATGAGGAAACAACCCAAATCTGAGAGCGAAATCTAATCTGCAATTAACATTTTGAATCAAACAGTTGATCATTAATTAATGCCAAACAAGGAAACAGTAACCTTGACCAGACTTGAGTTGAAAACGACATCAGCCTTATTCTGAAGCAGAGCAACGGAGGCACTGAGCACGCCATCAATGGCCTTGAGAGCTGCTTCAACGGAATTGGAGCAGGCAACACAGGTCATGCCAGAGACTCTGACCTGAATCCGTTTGATTCCGTCTTCAGATCCAAATGAACAATCCGTTTTTTCATAGGAGTCCAAGAGCCAGACATCCTCGAGGTCGCCGGAATCAACGGCGGAAGAGGTTTCATGGACACCGACACGAGTAGTTAACTGTAGGTCTCTGACACTAGGCGACATTGCAAAGGTGGTGTACCGAACGGAGCCGAGTGACATGACATTAAAAAGAGTGTGGCAGAAAATGAAGAAAAGGGGGAATTATATTTTTGACCCCTTACTTTCATTCAACTCTTATTAAGTTAGTTCCAACTTTAATACTAGCTTAAAAGTTATAATTTCGCAATTTTTAAACAAAATCATCATCCAAATTTTAAATTTTCGAAGTTTCTTAAAAATAGGTAAGTCTTGTTATTGTTTTTGTTGGTGATAAATTTAGCGAAAACTCTTTGTTGAGAGTGTATTTGTTAAGATAAGTGAAAATGTTTTGCGTTCTAAGTTTTGAAAAAAAAAAAACCTTTAATTAAATCAAAAAATTATTTCATCTATCTTTAAATATAAGCTTCAAATAACTAATTTACATTTATCAAAAAATAGTTAAAATTAGTTTAAAACAATAAATATTTTTTTTAACAATACTCTTATTTGTAAAGATGATAAATGAGAGATATAATAAATGCAATAAATATAGTCAAAAGTAAAGTTATAAAAAAAACAATAAACATTGAGATAAAACTAAAACAAAACTTCTGTTTTGGAATGAACCGATTCTGATATTTGAAACTTATATTTGGGGCGGAAGGAGTAAACTTAAGAAACAAAATATCAAAAGAAACGAAATATCAATTAAATTTAGCTAAAATATCAAAATTTAAATTTAAGATTAAAATTTTAAAAAATTCATAATTAGGTTAAGAGGCCTACTTAGATATTTCTTAATATTATTAAAAGATCATAATACCTCTTTACATTTAAAAAGGAAAATCAACACTCAAAATGTCTTTCTTCATCTTTCTCTTGGATTGTCTTTAACTTAGGTACAATGGTAGAGCTCAATCTCTAATGATTTTGAGCATTTCAACAAGGATCAAGCTACAACGAAAGGTATTTTTCATGCAAGCAGATAGTTAGGTCTAAGTCTACTCGTGTATCAACATGAATATTTGTGGCATTGACGCAGACTCGTGCAAGTTTTAGATGTCACAAGTTTAACCATTGATCACCTTGACATCACTCCATCTATTTGATCAAAATCTGCAAATACCAATTAAAGTTCATAAGATAGGGCGAAATGTTTCCTTGATAAGGTGATTATAAGCAATACCAATTAAAGTTTATAAGATAGGATGAAAAGATCATTTTTTGTAGGTCCCTAAACTCTTTATGCCTAGCATTGAATAGATTCGGTATTCTACTTATCAATATCTTAAAATCAAAAATCAATGTTGGGTTTTATTTGCCGTCTAAATTAAATATACATTCGAATTGTACTGAACCCTTTGTGAAGCAATATTGTTCTCTTGTTTTGTTCTTTAAAAGCTATGGAGTAAGACATCGATTTTTCAATAAAATCAATCTCTTTTGATTATATATGATGGACTCGTCTGAAAAATCAAATTGGCGTGTGTGTATCTACCTTACTGAGCTATAGTCCTTGTGCTTTTAATGGAAATTTGATAACATGGTTTATTAGGAAGGATGTTTTTTTTGAGTCTGACTATCTCATTTCTTAACTATAAAGGGGCAATATATGGCCTTTTAACATCATTAAAAAATTTCTAATTAGACATATTGACATTATTAGGAATTTGTTAAAAGTATAGGCCTAAATTAGAACTTTTATTATGATTTTTTCAAAAATTTAGTCAAATCTAAAAAGAAAAGAAGTAATCCTGAAAAGAAATTAATTATTAAAAAAACCCAAATGTATCTTTTAATTGAAACACAACTAAACCATCACTAGCTATACTCCCGTCCAAGGTGTAATACCCAAAATTTCTTGTTGGTCTTAAATACAATATTTTGATAAATAGAGTCTATTTAATAGGTGAATATGTGGTCTCAAATTTTGAGATATGTTTATTTTATTTTCTAGGCAATTTTTCCCCTAGAATTAGAATAGCCAATAAGTAAGAAATTATATTAGTCATCATAAAATACCATAAAATACCACAAATACCATATTAAAACTATGATTCATATGGAAATGAAAATACTTAGACAAATTTAGAGAAAACAATGTCCATTAAATTAACAACTAAACCTTCACTAAATCAAGTAAATTGTCCTTGGTTTCATAATTGATTAAAGAGCCTTAAATACCTATTCTCATAATTTATTGAAAGATTAAATTTTCTAACACCTTATAATTAATAAATAGCTCATGTTTAATTTATAAAAGGCCATAGAAAAATTACCAAGACACTTGAAATAATTAAGGGCAATTTTTAATAATTAATGAGCAATTAAAACTACCCTAATGAAATATTTAGATAATTATTCAGCAACTTATATTAAAATAGCCATGGATTAAAGGTATATTAGCCAAATTAAATATCAAGAGCTAATAAAGAATTGAGATTATCACTAAATGGATTGTTAACAATCATAAACCACTTCATGGACCAATCATACAACAACAAGAGATGATTAAACATGTAATTAAGTTGTTAATCAAAATATTAATCAAGAGTTGAAAAGTCAACAATTTCAACTATGATCTAAAGGCCAAGAATTTATCCCATGAAGCTAATCCAATGACTCTAATTTAATCCAATAAAGCTTAATCCTTGTACATAAGCCAACAACCAATGGAAAAGCCCCCACATGCATTTAATTAAATGCAACAAAACTCAAAAAGATGGAGCAAGGGGGGGGCACGGTTTTGGCTTTTGGAGAGAGGAAGAGTGTTGTGAAAAATCAAGTTGTCCACTTGCATATAGAGGATAAGGTGGTGAGAGGAAAAATCAAGGGAAATGTCAAGCCATTAGCCAATGGGGTAATTACACATAGGATAATTAGGATAATCAAGAGGATTAATTCAAGAGTTAATCAAGGGGAAATCTATACAAAATAAATTGTATCTTGAAATCTACTAATCATAAATCAAAGATACAAAGTGATTATGAACAAGCAAAATTCAAGCTTCAAGATGATGGTAACCCAAGCTATTTTCTCCACTTTTAAAAATTTGCCAATTGAGAAAGATAGTGATTTTGGTCTCTAGTTAAAGCTAAAAATCCCAAGAGTCCAAAACCAAAAAGAAAATTTGAATCCAACTTCATTAAGACACTCAAATGAATTTTCATCTAGTGGTTATCAACTCAAAAATTGAAGAGGCAACTTGAATGAGCACATGGGATAAAGCAAAAAGCAAAAATGGAAGAGGATAAGGAGAGAGGGAGGGCAGGTCGGTTTTGGGGTCTTCTAGGGCTAGGATTGAAGCTCTAAAATGACCTAGATCCAAGGGTGGAGAATGGGAAAGAAGGGGTTCCATTTAATTACCAAAGAGCCATAGAGTTTTCCTATAAATAGGGCCCTTGGCCCTCATATTCTTCACACCAAAATCAGAGCAAGGAAATCTGATTCTAAGAGAGAAAGAGTGAGTGAGAGCCTTGGAGAAAGAAGGAGCAAGTTCTTGGTAAGTTTTCTAGTTCTAGCTTTAAGTTCTTTAAGTTTTAGCTTTTAAATTCTTAGTTAGAGGTAGCTTAGATCCTAAATATGGTAGGATAATTTTATTTAGATGTTTTTATGGTTAAAATTGCCTTTATCTCGAAAAATTGATGAAGAAGAGGTTATGGCAAAATTTCCGGAAGAAATTCATCAAAGTAACGAAGTTCTGGCGAAATTTCATCGGTTTCGGAAATTCTGAAGTCAGCCATGAAAACGCCAGGATTTCATATTGAAATCATGATCACCAAATTCTGAGAAAATTCATGGTTACAATAGATATATATGGCTTTTTAAAAATTTCAAGAACATGTCAAAATGATTTTTGTACAGAGAGTTAAAATTCCTCAAAGTTAGGCTACGAAATTCTGGAAAATTCTGGGCAGAGGTTCAAAACTTAAAACCTGGGAGTGATTCGTGAAATCTGGGCAAAGGTGACTATTTTTACTTGAAAATAGACATCCTAAGGATTCCAAGGAATTTTACGGATCCTCGTTTCGATTTTTGTAGAATTAGTTATGATTTTTCAAAGTTAGACAAAATGCTTCCCAGATTTATACCAGCGTTGTTGTACGAATTTTGAGGGAATGAAGTGAAAAATAAAAGTTGTAAGGGCAAAATGGTCATTAGGGGCCAAAATATCTCTTAGGGTATTACTTACAAATTAATAAATACGGTATTACCATTATAGGATCAACGCGATCACGCTTCGACGTCAACGTACCGACAACGCCGACGAAGGTACGGACGCGTCTTTGTAACACTAACTCGATGTTTATTGTATGCCTATATGTGATGGTTGTATTCCTGAAATGAGATTCTGTTTTTAAAAGTTATTGACTGTGCACATACAGCTTTATACTCTAAGGGTTATAGTCATGATAACGCCGTTAAGTTTTCCTAGCGCCGAGGACACGACCGTATATCGTGGGCACCGTGAATAGTGCGACGTAATAACATTCATATGCAGGTGTATATGGTGTGTTATTACTTGGTATATGTGAATTTTACTGTGGTATCATGAATATCTGTCATACATAATTGTACTTGAACATGAGGTTAACCGTTACAGGGGTTCAATGTACTTGGAACCTCGCTCTTACCATAGCTTCGTTTCCGGAGTGAACAGGAGCGGAGACAAGGGTAAGCGGCGGGCTTAGGACGGACTGGTCGGGCCCCTTTTGAAATGTATTTTGAATTTAGAACCATTTGAACTATTGTACCGCTGTTAGTAGCAAAACATACGATTGATGTTATCGATACATATCTTTTGAAATACTATTTTTACTTCCTGCTCTACTCGATCATGATACCGTTTTAAAAAAAAAAAAAAATCGCTTCCGAAATTGGGATGTGACACAAGGTCGACGGAGTCAGCCAACTAATTCATACAAGAATTTATTTTCCTATACTTTTTATATAGATAAAGAAAATGGACTAAATTTGACAATTTTTTAATTAAATGGCTCTATGGTGTCATTGGTGTGTAGTTTCCAATAAGTGTCAGTATCTTAGAGTGTTTTGTGTTAATAAAATAAAAATATATTGTTAATAGAATAAAATCAACTTAAATATATAGATAATTTTAATAAATAAATTAATATGATGATAGAGACTGATTTAAAATTATTAAAATAACAAACATTTGATAGAATTATAAAAGAAAAATTAATTCGTAAGTCCTAATAGTTACCTTAATTTTAAATTAGATTCCTACAATTTATTTTATTTAAATTTGACCCATATAATTTGATCCTTAGTCATTGAACTCCGTAAAAATTATTGAAATTGTGAAATATCCTTTATTTCATTTAACATCATTTTAATGCTCGCACATAGTTATAAATGAAATAGCATAAAATATTTAAATTTAAGTTGATGGAAATTCAAATAAAATAATTTCATGAATTATTTTTTGAAATTATAAACTTGAAGACAATAAGGATTAAATAAATAGTGAACAGATTTATGGGCAAGAAAGTATAATTTTCCCTTAAACCAAGAGGCAGAGCCCACAGGAAAGGAAAGGGAGGTTGTTTCAGAAAATAAATTGAAATATATCTTTCTCCAATATTATGTATAACAATTTCGAAAGAGTTAATTATAAATTTTGAAATGTACACAATTAAGAAAAAAATATAATATAGAGGAAGAGTAGTTAACCGCTCAATTAAAATATTTCTGTCCAATCAAATTAAAACAAGTGAGTTTAAAAAATTAATGATATTACTAACATAAATTTGTTATAGAATAAAAAGATATAAAAAAATTCACGTGTACTTTTTAATAAAGAAAATTCGCAGGTTTTGATTTAAATAAAAATAATTATATAAAATAAAGTATATAAGTAGTATATTCTAATGTTCACGTCACGACAATGATTATCCGAAAGAAAACTGTAATAGTTTGATTAGTTTCCATCGGGAGGAAAAAAAAAAAAAAAAAAAAAACTGGAATACTAACTATACTAACATGCAAATATGCAATGAAGAAGCCAGTGGCACACGATTCCCATTGACTTCGAGGTATTTGACTTCGCTTTGAAATATAACTAATAATTAGAATTTCGGAAGTTATTAAAAATAATGTTACAATGTTTGACCAGGCACCGTTGAAAGTACTTCTTTTACTAATTCAACATTATCTATTTTAGTTTCCTCTACAGTAAAAAAAAAAAAAAAACACACACACACACACACACACACCCAATTATAATTATTAGTTGTATTTTCATGCTCATTAAAATTAAAGAAAACGAGTTATATATTATAATTTTTAATTTCTAGTGATAATAAATTAAATTAAACTAGTGTATATTGTTGATAAAATTTATCAAATCTTTTATAAAAAAAGATTATCAAATATTTTATAAAAAAGATTATCAAAACATGTATTCTCTCGGTTCTTAAATATAGTACCCAATTTTAAAGTCTATATCCCTCTCTGCAATACATTATTCATGATAGTTTGTACTGCAAAAAACAAGGGTATCTTAGTAATTTTGGTCCAAATAATTAGGTATGGGCATTACTATAAACATTTGATGAAATCCATCTGAAGATATATGAATGGATGTCCATGTCAACAAATCAAATGTTGATTCATTTTCCAAAGTAAAATGTCCTTCTCATATAAAATACGTTAAAAGGTGCTTATGCATGCTATGATTTGTTTTTTTTTTTTTTTTTAATTATAATTAATATATATATTTTTTTTTTACTTGGATTGCAATCTAACCTCTTAATTATATTTTTGTCGTTCAAATAGATTCCATTTTTGTCTTCAATTTTATTTTTTTCACAAATCTTTAATCTCAATTTTCAAATTATAGTGTTGTCTATATATATATATATATATATATATATATTAACCATATACTTTTAATAGCTTATGAGTTGAGTCCACGGTTGGAATTTACATTCCTATCACGAGTTTGGTAAAGTTTGTGATTTTAATTACTTTGATTGCAAAACCGTGAAAATGTTTTGCTTTAATCTCTTAATTTGCGAGTTCTCAAAGAATACTTAACTTTGATAATTAAAGATCAAAATAACTTAGTGCTAAATTCAGGGAAAAAATTAAATTACATTAAATTAGTGATAAAGAACAAAATAGTCAAACGCGCATGAATGTTTGGTAATGAACTTGAAATTTGACAAACTTAAGCAGTTAGTTAGCTTAAAGTGGACAAAGTAAACAGGGGCAGATGGTATTGGTGCAACCTCATGAAAACGACCCTAATCAAATTAGTTTTGATATTTGTAATTTCATTATTTTTACAAAAAAATAATAAAAATAAAGACTAAAAAAAGGTGAATCGTGGAAGTAGTTATGAACTTAAGAGCAACGTTATCAAAATTAAACCGATCAAATTGAGGCACTAGTTTAGATTTATTTGTTACATTAAGCCATGTGTTAATTAATCTTAAAATCCTTCCATGACTATTAATATATATGTCAAAAGGTATGCAAAGATACAAGAATAGTCATAAATTAATTAAGAAGCTTCTATATTAGGTTTAATCTTAAAGAAGCCCTCACCTGAAATTTGTGAAAATAACAAGGATGAGATTATATTAACAAATCGATTCAAAACATGCTTTTAGTTCATCAATTCAGTTCTTAGAAGATAAATAAACTTCATGAAATACGTGTATAAATAGTGTTGACCACGGTCAAACTTCCTTATATTCTCATTATTTCAGTTGCGTCATCAGTTGGCTTTAACACATACCTTTCAACTATCTTAAAAATTTTAAGAATTTCACAATACATAGAGCTCTACTCTGATTTAAAAAAATTAAACTTATCAAAATGCATTACCGTGGTAGAAAATAATTACGCTTCAAAATTGAAGGTTATCAATTTTAGAGAAGAATCAGTTTATCACTCAAAGGTACCTATGATTAAAAAGATTCACACCTCTCAATAAATTTCAAAATATACAACAATACTTATCCAGTGGCTTTAGGCACATTCGAGCCCAAGATACCCAAGTTTAATCAAAACAATAATACTTAACGAATTGGCTTAGTTTACTGGTTTATTTTCTTAATTCTGTATAATTTATTTTTGTTAGGGTTAATAGCATCTTTCGTATTTATAGTTTACAGTGATTTGATTTTGGTCTTTGAAGTTTCAAATAGGTGGTTTTGGTCCCTCGAGTTTACCTCATTTTAAACCATTGGTCCCTGAAATTTCAGAAAGACTTAGAATAAGACTTAACACCATAATTACGCTTATGTGGTATTAACACCATTAAAAATAATTATTTGGATGCTGACTTAGTAAAGTGAGGTGGAAAAATAAATTCTAAAGCTTGTCTGACCTAAGATGAGGGGAAAAAACTTGGTTTAAATAACTTGGCCAGGAAAAAAACACTAAAACACAACACGATCGACAATGCATAACACAATAGCACAACGATGACTGGGAGTAGGAAATCAACCCATATGTGATTAGAAGCTTGACTTGTAAGAGGGAGAAGTTGAAGAAGGGACCGTCAAGGAGATTGCAAAGTAAAAGGCAGAAGACAAAATTAAAAATAGACTGGGTCAGGTATGTTTGTGCTTTGGTCCCTGAGATGTTTCTTGGGACTGTAACATGAGAATTCTAGAGGCCATATAACATATTGATTTTCTACTATATATACCAATGCTACTATTTTTCCCATGCCAATAGATATTTTAAACTAGGTTATAAAGTATATTTTTAGTCCTTTAAGTTTATATAAGATACTCCCTTTAGTCCTTTTTAAAGCCCAAAATTTGAATTGTGTCGATCTTTTTAATAAGAACTCAAAAAAAAGTTGTCTCAACATTTAATAATTTTTTCCATTTGTGCCCCTCATTATATATATAATTAATTATAGGTTTAGTGATACTTATGTGTATTCTATAAAATTTATTTCAAGAATACTTATTATTTTTAATGTAATTTAACCACTTTCTTAAACCACATAATTCTATTATTGAACTCTTATAAATAGGACTAGAGAGAATATCATTTAAGTTTGTAAAGTGCACTTTTAGCCATTAGAAGTTAGCACCATTAATGTTATTAGCAAAAAATGTTTACTAAACAAAATTGATGTGACGGTGAGATACTGCCAGTAGGGCCAACTCATTCATACTCTATGACCGATGAATGGCCCTGCACCCTCCTCCATTAATCCGCACCAATAGCATCTTACTTGTACCATTTCTGCTTGATCACCAAGAATTGTGCTTGTGGTTGCAATTCAGTGCCCGATGATTTCATTTCCTTCAAAATTCTAGCTACCATAAAGTGCTTTTTGATTCACATAAACCAACATCTTAAGTTTTTAAGATAAAATTTTTATTGTGTAATGGGAAACAAAGATATAGAGATTACTGTAGGGATTTTGTCTTAGACCTTTTTACCTTAAATGCGGGATTATATATACTTTTGAGAAGAAAAGAATTATCACTCATTTTCCCACTTGATTTCTTCAACTTTTCTCTCTCACATGAAACAGAACTTCAAACGGCATACAGTTCATTTAGGGCCTGAACTTATTTCAGATACATTGAATCTCTATGTGAGGGCCTGACTCTCTTAGCTTTTCCTATTTTAGTAGATGAGACAAATGAAGAGTTGTGCATATATATATATGTGTAAAAGGACAAGAATCTTTATTCCTCATTTTATTTATTGGCAAAAATATGGCTATTTTGATGGATGCAATAATCTTTAACACGAAGTTTTATTGCGCGAGAAGATGATTGTAGTGTTGGATGAGACTATGCATAATTAACATTTGATCAGCAATAGTAGTGAGTTGCGTGGATTACTCAATCAACATAATTTATATTTTTTTTTTATTGAAATAGAAAAATTGTTGAGATTGATGAAGGCGGGTTCTGGGTTTTGAAAGAAAAAGTCAAGAACATGGGGAGATGCGGGGAGGATGGAAGATAGATTGAGATGGAAGGAAGATGGATTGACCAGGAGGGAAGAGGTAAAGAAAATTACAAAACCCCAGGCATTTTTTTAATAAAAAAACATGTAGATTAAATTTGTTTTATCAGCATCGCATAGTCATTCTTTAATTTTGCTTAGGTAGCATTTCTCGTTCATAACATTAACGTTGTTAACTTTTAAGGACTAAAAATATACCTTATAAACTTAAAGCATTAAAATGATACGTCATGTAAATTTAAAGGATAATGTACTTTAGCTTTGAAACTATAAATACTAAAATCAAATTCAATTATATAAAGGGCTGTTCTCCATCCATTCTCACATCCTACTTTTTCATTATGTACTTTAAGTCTAGGAGTCATATGGAGATAGCTGAATTGGGGGTTGCATGGTTGATGGAGTTGGGAAAATTAATTTGTGCTTTGATAAGCTGCCTCTGTTTTTTGTTCAAATAACAGAGTGATAGAGCTATAACTCAATACCTCAATCCCAACCTCGCGACGCCAAACCCGTCGTTAAACCTTTAAGGAAGTAGGCTACATAGAAAACTTAACGTTGTTAATGACACATCGTCAGACTTAACTACAGTGGCTAATAGTTTTAGACAGAGTAAACTTGAATACCAGAATTGTATGGGCCAAAACCAAAATGATTGCAAACTATAGAAATTAAAGATGATATTAACCCCTTTTGTTTTGATACAAGAGAGCTTATAACATTATGTCATGCAAAACAAATTAAACTAGAAGTATTTATTCTTCCAAAGTGAATAGAATTATTTTTTATTGGTTTGTTTCAAGGGCTATATATAAGAAAGCCCAAAAATATTATATCAACAACTAAATCTAGATATCTCTCTACAAGAATTATTTATTCTTGTTTTTAAGGGCTATATATAAGAGAGCCTAGAACATGATGTGTGTACGAATTTTGGCCCAATAATTCAATGAAGAGAACAATGCAGATTACTTGTCTATCTAATTACAATTCCAACAACATCAAAGGAAAAACCAAATCGGGGCCCTAAACTCCAACATTCCATAGTACATTGTCATTTTTTTAAGGGGAAAAAAATAAAGCTACAAAATGTAACTTGGAAGTTGTGGGTTGATGAGAAGTTGAAAAAGAAGAAGGAAGGACCTCAATATTAACACAATGAGCAAATGATGATGGAGGAACCCAAACAAAACCCAATAGAAATAGAGCAAATGAAAATGAACACATTAAGTATTAAGACGATACATCACACATATAAACTTAATTACACAATATTTAATTATGCTTGATGGGTCCTTATTCAAAAGCTAAAACATCATTTCAATACATCACAAGTAGAATTGGAGAGGAACACATTAAGTATTAAGACGATACATCACACATCGCATAGTGATATAATATTATATTTGGTTGAATCTCTACCTCATATGACCCTATGGAATGGAACCAAAAACATGTGATCTTGGCATGGCAAGCTCATTGCATACTTGCTCCATGGATGGGCGAGTATGAGGATTTTCATTCATGCAATTAAAAGCTATTCTTGCAATCAACACAACCTTCTCAGCTATTGAACTTTGAGGATAAGGTAGCCTTTGGTCTAACACTTCCTTAAAATTCAAATCATGAGCAATTATTGTTGGTGCATCTGAAGAAGACATTATGAGATCTCTTGGATGTTTTCCCATAATTATTTCGAAAGCCAACACTCCAAAGCTATAAACGTCACATTTCTCAGTCACTTCCATTATATAAGCAAGTTCTAAAACAAAACAAAAATCATTATCACAAAAAAATTTGTTAGTGATAAGTTTTAATTGCCAAATAAGTTTAACATGAAATATAGCACCATGTAACTCATAAATAAAAAAATCACAGTATATACAATAAAATATTCTTAACCTGGAGCAGCATAGCCGAAGGTACCCGCAAATGAGGTCCAATTGTTAGAATCTGGATACAAAAGTTTGGCCGTCCCAAAGTCAGAGATGTGAGCCTCATAATCCGAGTCTAAAATAACATTTTTGCTTGATATGTCACGATGAACTATGGGAGGTGAACATCCATGATGAAGATAGTATGAAGCATTAGCCACACCTTCAACAACTTTGATTCTCTTATTCCAATCCAATGCAATTGCTTGTGTCTCATCATTTAGTATCTTATCCAAGCTTCCCCTTCCAAGAATTCATAAACCAAAAAGGAGAACTTTGAATGCCAACAAAACCCATATAGCTTGATGATATTATGATGCCTAGCTTCTTCCAAGGCCCGAATCTCACTTATAAACGCTTTTTGATGATTATGATCTCTGTCTAGTACTGAATGAAACTTCTTCACAGCCACAACTTGACCTGTGGACAATTCAGCTTTGTAGACGCTTCCAAACCCTCCAACCCCAATGAGATATTTTTCGTCAAACTCCTCTGTGGCTTCAATAATATTTTCATATACTAATTTCCCATCATAACTCCATATAGAAAACAAATTTTGAGTTTGCACTTCTCTTTCTTGACTTTTCTCTTTCTGTGCATTATGATGGCGAACAATATATAAACTTCCTATCAAAAATATTGCTAGCAACACAGATCCCAAACTAAGGGATAGAGCAAAGATAACCACTTTGTTGCTCTTATGATGCCTTGGACCATATATTTTCGGTGGGCAAATTGGCAAGCCTGACACATTTCCACATAAGCCTTTGTTGTCTTTCAATGTCTCAAATAAAGAATTACGAAAGGCCAAGCTATTTGGAAGTGAACCTTCTAATTTATTGTGTGATATGTCAATCATAGTCAAGCTTTTCAAATCATCAAAAAATGAAGGAATCATGCCGTAGAAAATTATTATGTGAGAGGTTCAATGCTTCTAATTGTTGAAGCTGTCCAATCATTGTTGGGATTCCACCGAAAAGGAATTTGCACTCAAATCTAGAAATTGGAGATGTTGTAATTGGCTAAAGCTAGATGGAAGTCTCGAAGAAGTTATTTCCACTTAAGCTCGATTCCATAACTTGATCAACCCTCCAACTTGTTTTGGAATTGAGCCACTTAAATTATTGTTCGCCACACTCAACTGTTCAAGGTTCTTTAATAAGCCTATATCAATAGAAATGTTGCCTGAAAGTTGATTATTGCTCAGCCCAAGTTTACTCAACAATGACAAGCGAGACAATTCCTTGGGGATATTTCCTATCAAGTGATTTGATGAAAAATCTAGTTCTCCTAACTTTGTTGCCTCGCTTAGTTTTGGTGGTATGACCCCCGATAAGTTATTATTAGAGATCTTCAGGTTTGTAAGGTTATGACATTGCCCCCAGGTAGGTGATAAGGGGCCATAAAATGTATTGTTACTCAAATCAATATAGTACAAGTTTGGATGCACACCAAAAGCTTCTGTTATATTTCCTGTCAATTGATTATTTTCAAGCTTAACTCTACGAAGGCTAGAGCAATTCTTCAAACTTCTAGGAATGGGACCAGTGAATTGATTGTTTTCTGCAGTGAAGGTAGTAAGTAATCCTCTAAGACAAACGTTTTGAGGCAAATGACCTTTGAAATTATTGTCCGAAATTACCAAGGATTTCAATTTTGTAAGGTTATTAATTTCGATGGAAGATTGCCACTAAATTTGTTTTGAAACAAACTTAGTAAGGAGAGCTCAATCAAGTTTCCAATATTAGAAGGAATAGATCCGGGAAAGGTGGTTTGTATGCAAATCTAATATGGAGAGCTCAATCAAGTTTCCAATACTAGAAGGAATAGATCCGAAAGGTGGTTTGTATCCAAATCTAATATGGAGAGCTTAGTCAAGTTTCCAATATTAGAAGGAATAGATCCGAAAGGTGGTTTGTATGCAAATCTAATATGGAGAGCTCAATCAAGTTTCCAATACTAGAAGGAATAGATCCGAAAGGTGGTTTATATCCAAATCTAATATGGAGAGCTTAGTCAAGTTTCCAATGTTAGAAGGAATCAATCCGAGATATATTATTGTCTAGCAATTGCAATACTCCCAAAGAATATAGTTTCCCTATTTCCCGTGGAATTGACCCTGAGATGTGATTGGCATAAAGATAAAGTAGTGGTAAACTAGACATGTTTCCGATAGTACTAGGGATACTACCAGAGAGATTGTTTCCTGACATGTCAAGTTGCTCAAGTCTCTTCATCATTCCAATTTCATGGGGGATAGAACCAGTAAATTGATTATCTCCAAGTTCCAACAACGAGAGGTTAGTCAAATTTCCTATTGCTTCAGGAATATGGCCCATTACAAAAAAAATCAGTTTTAGCGACGGAAAAAATCCGTCGCTAAAAAGGGATTTTCCGTCGCTAAATGAATTTGCGACGGAATTTGCGACGGATTTAGTCCGTCGCAAAATCCTCGTCACAATTGCGACGGATTTCAAATATCCGTCGCAAATTTCAAATTTAGCGACGGAATTTTTTTCCGTCGCTAATTAGCGACGGATTTAAATCCGTCGCTAATCCCACGGGTTAGCGACGGATTTAAATCCGTCGCTAAACTCAGCGATGTGGTTAGCGACGGATTTAAATCCGTCGCTAACCGTGGGGTTAGCGACGGATTTAAATCCGTCGCTAACCCGTGGGGTTAGCGACGGAAATAAATCCGTCGCTAACCTCGGATTAGCGACGGATTTAAATCCGTCGCTAATTAGCGACGGAAAAAAATTCCGTCGCTAAAGCTCGGGATTAGCGACGGATAGTAATCCGTCGCTAAAGCCAAGGGGTTAGCGACGGATTATTATCCGTCGCTAAGTTAAATTGAATTTTTTTAAATTTAATATTTTTTTAATTTGGTTTTTTTTTAAATTTTTTTTAAAAAATTATTTATTCCTATCACAAATATTGATTTTAATTTTTTTTTGAGAAATTAATAAAACATTTAAAAATATAATAATAAACCCGTATATCATAAAAACGTGAAATAACAATCCGAAAGAGTTTTACACATCGAAAACAAAATATAAATAATATTGTTTAAAAGAAAATCTACTAAAATATAGTCTAAACAAGAGCATCATCATCATCATCAACACCACCATCATCATCCGCACCACCAGGAGCCGCCCCTTACCCTTGTCTTTCATTAGGGATAGGAGTTGAAGCCGCATCTCCCTCATCATCTCCCCGTTCTTGAGTCATCCGCCGCATCATCTCGCCGCTTCATCATCTCCTCGTTCTTGAAGCATCTCGCGCTTCATCATCTCCTCGTTCCTCAATCATCCGCCGCCTCATTATCTCCTCGCTCCCGAGTCATCTCGTTGTCTTGTCCGGCTCACCACCGCTTGTCGACTCATCTCGCGCCGCTTGCTCCTCCACCAATGCCTTCATCTTTTTTATCTCATCTACAAATGTATTAGGGAGTACGTTTATTTTTTTTGTCCATCATTTAAATAGACCAGGGAATGAAAATGTCACAATCAATAGCAAATGTATAACGTTTACCTATAGAAACACCTTCGCTGTCTTGGATGAGGAGCGCTTCATTTGCTTCGGCCGGCCCGCAGCCACCGAACCCAAAGACTCTCCCTTTCTTGTTAAATCCGCTGCAGCCTCAAAGAACGGACTCTCGTTATCGGAGTAAGACGATAAGGGGTCGGTCCCATCTGCGAGGCTCTATCCCGCGACGAGCTTATGAAAGGTTTCCTACAAGGAAAAAAATACATAAATAAGACGTGTGAAATAATATAAATATAGTGGTGCACGAAACAAATAATAAATGCAATAAATGTCTCACCGCTATTTGCTTTGCCTTGGGGTTAATCCATTGCCTCTCACTCCCTTCGGGACGCTTGGAATGGGTCCGCTCAAAGGTAACCCACTCAATCGATCCCGCAGAACTTCCCCGACTCTACCCGCAAACACAAATGATGACCTTAATTAATTACTTCACAAGACAAAATATTGAATACATAAATAGAAAATAATTGTACTCACAATTTTTCGTCGATGCTCACTAATTGGAATGGAGCCACCAACATATGACGGTCCTTCCATTCGGCCCTATTTTGCTTATTTTTGTCACTTTTGTTATGAAACTTGGGATCCTGGGCCCATTTTTGAATTAATTCATCTGCGGTGTCGGGTTGAATCCAATCTTGCTTACCTCTCGTGCCTTCTCAATTTATAACACCTCTCGACAACCACCGGCCTCCTTATAGTTATAAGATTTTTTCAAATTTTCACGATCTTCGTGCAACGTCTTATACTCACGCTGCAAATCAATAATGAATAATTAGTGCTTTAAATTTTAAAACTGCTTAATGATAAAACACACAACTTACCAAGAACTCTTCGAACCAACGATCCCGATTCGCCTTAGGGATCTGTGTCCAACTGCCCCAAGGCTGATTGAAATTACGGAATATTTGGTTCGAGATCCAATCCGCAACCTGATTATAAGGGTCAAATATGAAGACAGAGAACAGGATGCAAATATTAGCATACAAACCAAAGGTAGAAAATCGTAACATTACTGGTAACTTTACATGACTTACTCGTTGTCGCCTACAGAACGGATCCAAAGCTTCCCTGTCGCAGGATCTACCGTTCCCCAGATGGGTGTACTGGAGGAACTACCTTCTTCCCTAACCTGGCTCTGAGGCGACGTAGTGTGCTGAAGGAAAGAATGTCAACTATATTGAATATGTTTGTACATAGATGGTTAAAGAGAACTTAACATATGTAAATCAATCGAAATTGTAAAGTAAACTGCTTTGTGCCCTTTGCCGTGGATCACTGGAAGTTCCTGGCACACGTGCACCGCCCATAAAAGAGTGGGGGGTCGGCGGAGAAGATGACATATGAAGTGACGGTGAAGATGACATATGAACTGACGGTGAAGATGACATATGAACTGAAGGTGAAGATGAGATATGATCAAGTGACGGCAACTCGGGAAACCGAGAGCCCTCTCGCGAATAGAGGGGCAGATGGCGTCGCCTACCCCTCGATAGGACGGGCCCGAGATCGACCACCACCACGTCCACTACCCGAACGCCCTCCCCGTATGCTCCATCTCCGAACACTCATAAACACTATGTCAAAATGTATATAAAGTTAAGAAATTTAATTAATGACACCGGCGAAGTAGGATGTATCTAGTATAATATATCGTCATAGACAAAAAACTAACACAAATCAATCGGACGATTCCTTTCTTCGACCTCTCGCTTCCATGCCTTCCTCTCGAGTCTCATAATCGTCGAACTCAGATTCACTATCGAAAAATCTCCTCTCGCCTCATCGTCTCGATTCCTCATCGTCAATTTGAATAGGAATCAACTCTAACTCCGCAGAGAATCGAACAGATTGCTCGGTATATCGTCGTCGGCAACGTTTACGCAAATGTTCCGCATCGCTTGGAACGGTTCCTTCATACCGTCATTTGTTTCCGACTCTTTCGACTTGGGTATAATATTTCGTGCTTTGGTTTTGATAACTCCCCTCCACCCTTGGCGCGATGTGGGGTATGATGTATAGTAAACTTGTTCCGCCCGTTGAGCAAGGATGAAAGGGTCATAACCAACCGTATATCTCCTTGTCCACCGGATCTCAACATTTCCATATTTGTCCACTTTTGTCCCACGCGGACCGTTATCAAACCACTCACATTTAAAAAGGGTCACCAACTTGTCCCACGGGTAACTCAGCTGAATTATGTCAGTTAACTTCCTGTAGTAGTCGCCCTCTACCCCATCAACTTGGTCACCTCGACAACATACACCGTAATTGCAACATACGCAGCACTGCATTCGCTTCAACAGTTGAAAACCGATACCCATTGATTAAATATTTGTTGCACCGGTAACAACTATTGTAGCTCCATAAGATAAACTCCATGCAACTTCATTGGGATCTGGTGGATTTTTCACGAAGTACTCTCGAAACCATTTTGGAAACTCCGAGTTCGTGAATTGATCAACTTGGGATTCCGACATTGAAGGATTTTCCGATCGGACCAAATTAGAGAAGTGATCGTAAGAAAAAATGAAGTTAATACTTCAATACTTACCGTAATAAAAAAAAGAAAAGAAATCTTACTTTAAATACTCGGGCGGCCTCTTCACAAATTGTTAAGAATGTACCACTCCGCTACTTGCTTATCTCTTCCGTCAAGAGTTGACCTCCAACGTTTTCTCACGACTCGGCCTGAAAATTAAATATTGATTTTTGTTTGCTCGTATCACCGCCATCGTCGTTGCGAGACACCCCTCTCCAGCTTGATATCGTTTCGGGGGATAATAGTATGACGCAAATTTTGTCGCCTCTTCGACTAGATAAGCTTCGCGATAGATCCTTCAACGTACCTTGGATTTTTTATCTTCTTCTTAAGTGTGCGTAAAAACCCGCAATGGACAATGAGAGAGTATTTATAAACTAAAGTATCATGTCCTTCAATTAATAAATGTGCGAAATAAATATATATATTACCTCTCAAACGGATACATCCACCTATATTGTTGTGGCCCTCCTACCTTTGCTTCGTAGGCCAAATGAACAGGCAAGTGTTCCATTGAGTCAAACATGCTTGGAGGAAACACCATCTCTAACTTGCATAGCATTATTGGCATGCTCGTCTCTAGGTGCCGTAACTTTTCAACACTAAGCTCAGAAGCACAGATTTCTCTAAAGAACATGGAAAATTCAGTCAGAATAGACCATATATGCTTCGGAAGTGCTTTGAAGGCCCACGGAAGCAATCTCGAAAAAACATGACAATCATGACTCTTCATCCCGAATAACTTCGCCTCGTGCATGTTGACACATCTTTTCAAGTTTGACGATAACCGTCCGGAGTTTTAGGTCTTTAACCCATTGTAACAACTCTAAATTCTGTTGTTTGTTGAATGTGTACGGCGCTCTAGGTTTGGAAGGCCGTCCCGTGCCATTCATTCGCACCAAATTCAAATCAGCCTTCGCAAATCGCTTCTATGTCCAGTCTTGCGTTGACTCGTGTCCTTCGTCTTGCCCTTGGTGTCCATCACAAAGCTCGAAATATTGCAAAACACATTCCTCTCAATATGCATGACATCGAGATTGTGTCTTAACAATTGATCTTTCCAATATGGTAGCTCCTGAATATGCTTTGCGTTTGTTCCAATGATGATCAACGCCGTATCCCTCAAAGTTGGCCGGAAGCAGCCCCCTCTTCAACACTTTGAATGTACTTGACCCCGTCCCATACTTCTTCGCCACTTAAACGACGAGGTTGATCTCGCTCGTTCAACCACATTCCGCGTGAAGTCTTTTCTATTTCTCCTAAACGGATGATCAGGGGGTAGGAATCGCCGGTGCCTGTCAAACCAACAGACTTTGTGACTATGTTCCAAGGTAAAACCCATGTTCTGTTCAAGACATACCGGGCATGCAAGCTTTCCCGACGTTTGCCAGCACTCAACATCCCATATGCAGGGAAGTCATTTATCGTCCACATTAAGGCAGCATGCATTGTGAAATTGTCTCAATGATATATCATACGTTAGAACCCCTTCAAATCCACAATATCTTCACTCGTCTATCAAAGGCCCGAGGTACACATCTATCTTCTTTTTTGGGTTGGATGGCCCGTGGATTAACGCGTTAAGAAACAAAAATTCTCTTCTCATGCACAAAGAAGGTGGGAGGTTGTACGGTGTCACAATGACAGGCCAACAAGAATAAATCCTACCCGTAGTGTCGAAAGGAGCGAACCCATCTCGAACATAGACCAAGACGAACATTACGGGGATCCATAGCAAAAAAAGGATTCGCCTCGTCAAATTTACGCCAAGCTTCAAAGATCGATGGATGCGTCACAAAGTTTTCATCCCCGTGATGCTCCCGGTGCCATCTCATGTGAGCACTGTTTGTTCGATGCATACAATCTCCGAAGTCCGGGCACGAGAGGAAAGTACCACATCTTGCATAATGCTTGAAGGGTCGTTTTCCTTCCATTCCTCACAACTTTATATCCGTCATGTCCACAGAATTTACAATTGGTCACCAAAGATCATCTTTGTAATACAACATACATCCTATGGGCAAGAATGGATTTTTTCACATCCAAGCCCTAGCCTTTCACCTTTTTTTTTGCTTGATAAAAATCCTTCGGCAAATTATTGTCTTTGGGAACAACCTTACTCATGATCTGCATCATTTCGATGTAATTCCTCTCACTCATGTGGTGATCGGTCTTCAAGCTTAGTGTTGCTAGGGTAGCCGATAGCGATGAATATTCACTATTTTCGAAGTGTTCACAACCTTCCCACAACGGACGTTGCGCTTCTTGAAGCATTTTATAGAACCTATCGGCTTCGGATGAGGATCCTCTCCCATGTATGATGGTTGATCGATGTGTATCGGTCTCCTCTCCCATGTATGAAGGTTCAAATGAGTAACGGATCGAAATATTGGCCGATCGACGGTCCCGGCGTCCATAACCAACTGCGATATTGATTAAGGTTGTCTCGATGACTACTCGTCCCCGTAATAACCACTCGGTATCTCATCGACTTCGCCATGACATTCCCAACACTCATAATCCTTCATGAATCCCTTTTTACACAAATGGATTTTCACCGTCTCCGAATCTTGAAATCTTAAACATCTACATTTGACACATGGACAACTGATCGCCCTACTTGAATTAGGTGAATGTGCCAAAGCAAATTGGATGAACTCTTTCAAACCCGCCAAGAATGGTTGAGTTAGTTCTCTTCTCTCGCTTAGACGATTGTACATCCAACTCCTATCACGATCGCCCTCCATACTTCCTAGCTATGGCAATTACTAATCTAATTAACATCTCATTATGCCACAAATATATATATATATATATATAGAAGTGCCGCCAACCAATTGACACTTACTCAAGAAATTAAGAAACCAACACATGCATTGAACTAATAATGTAATTTTATAGTTGTAATAAAATTCAAGGTTAATGAATTATAATCTTTTAATTGTTCAAATTATCCATCCATATGTATAACTTGTTGACGAATTTTTCACAAACAAAAACAAAAAGATAAATAAAATATGTAATTCATATTTTCTAATTACATATTTCAAATTCTATATATTACATATACGAAATTCTATAATAAAATAAAAAGTTATAAATTAGAATACTCTAAACCCTAATAAAATAATTATATAAATTAATATATATATATATATAAATAGAAATAGAAATATATAAAATAAATAATATTATATCCTTATTCTTATTTTTTTAAACAAAGAATATACTAATTAAATATTCTTTTTTTTTTTTATACAAAATTAAATATTCTAATAAATTGAAAAATGGAATAGAAATATTTATTAACATATTATAGATTATTAAAAGATACTTCCTAAATTGACATCTTCCTCAAACTTAGTACATACAACTAGTTTAATTAAGATACATATATAAAAGCAATATAATAGTAGTAACTTAAAAGGTAAAACAAATCCGATGTTCACCCATAAAAAGAAGAAATTATTTCATGCATGTACACAAAATTAACGAAACACGTACACTTTATTTTTTTTACCACAACATAACCATATACATAAAATTTTCGAGATATAAGAGGTATATAACTAATAAAGACAACAACATTATAACTATTTTAACAAGAAAATTTACGACATCAAAATCCACGCATGCAATTGTAGGTTTTTTAGGTTTTCAAATTTTTCTACCCAGTTTATCATGAAAGAACGAATATCAAATATTATAGGAAGTTGTTAGACTTACCTGGAGGTTCACCACAAGTAAGGAGTGCCGAAGGTTGTGAGGGCAAGAAGGAGCAGAGGAGGACCCAATAACGAACTAGAGACCACCTAACTCACTTGATCTTCGCCTCCAATACACCAAAAAAATTTTGACCTTTAGTGATTATACTACTTTAGGAAAGGTAGAAGAGAGTAAAATAAATAGTCATAGTTCTCACCTTAATCTTAATCTTTCTAAGCTTCTTGGATCTTTGTAGGCCGCAACAAGGAGGATCATGGGAGCAACCTAAGAGGAAGGAGAAGGGGGTGGGGACGATGGAAGGAGGAGGGGGAGGGCCGGCGGTGGAAGGGGAGGAGGAGGGCCTACGGCGGTGGACGGGGAGGGGGAGGCTCGGCGGTGGAAGGGGGGGGGTGGGGGGGTCGAAAATGGAAAATGGGGGGGTCGACGATGGGTGGTCGGGCGACGAGGGAAGGAAAATGGGGAGGTGGAAGGGGAGGGGGAGGGCCGGCGGTGGAAGGGGGAGGAGGAGGGCCGGCTCGGCGGTGGAAGAGGGAGGTCGGACTCGGTGGTGGAAGGGGGTGGGCGTGGGGTCGGATCGGAAATGGAAATTGGGGGGGGCGATGAAGTGCGAAATGGCAATGGGGTAGCGACGGAAATTGTTTCCGTGCAACCCCGGTGAGGGGGTTGCGACGGAAATCGAGTCCGTCGCAACCCCTACCCGGGGGTTGTGACGGACACTTGTTCCGTCGCAACCCCGGCTCGGGTCGTGACCCCCGGCTCGGGGTTAGCGACGGACGAGGGTCCGTCGCAACCCCCAGTAGGGGTTAGCGACGGAATTAATGTCCGTCGCAAACCCCGGGCCGGGGGTAGCGACGGACGAGGGTCCGTCGCAACCCCCCCGGGGGTAGCGACGGACCCTCTATCCGTCGCAACCCCGGTAAGGGGTTAGCGACGGACATTAATTCCGTCGCTAACCCCAAATAGGGGGCTGCGACGACCCTTAATCCGTCGCTAATTTTCAAAAAAAAAAAAAATTTGTTTTTTACTCAAAATTTGCGACGGATTTTTATTTCCGTCGCAAATTCTCAATTTTTTGCGACGGAAAATTTTCCGTCGCTAAATCCGTCGCTATTTCCAATTTTTCAAGTAGTGGCCATTGAAATCATTATTACTTAAGATTAGAACTTGAAGCCCGGTCAATTGTGTGATCCCATCAATATGGCCATTGAAATCATTATTACTTAAGATTAGACCTTTAAGCCTGGTCAATTGTGTGATCCCATCGGAATTTCACCGAGAGATAATTTTGCATCAAAGAAACACCCGAGAGTGTGGACAAGTTGCCAATATTTTTTGGAATGCCACCGACAACTCATTATAAGAAAAATCTATAAAACTAAGTTTGGAGAGTTCACCAATATGGGGAGGGATAATCCCATGAAATGAGTTATTTCGCATATCTATGAATTGGAGATTGGGAAAAGATGAGAAATTGAGACTATCAAGCGTACCTCTTAACCCAAGATCTCCAAGAGATATATTGAAAATGGAGTTGAACTCATTGCATTCAATTCCAACCCAATTACAAAGATGACTGCTATTATCTCTCCATGTTGATAACAGAGTTCGGCTTTGGCTGTCAAGGCTGGCTTTCCACTTTAGCAAAGTGTTTGCTTCACTATTTGGTGAAGTAATGAAAGAGAAAACATGAGATGGGAACAAGATTAAATAGCCAACAAACAGCACCCACCAAAGTGTAAGCTTCTCCGAAAATTGAGGTTTTCTGAAGAGGAATGTCATGGCTATGAAGGAAATTTTAAAGAAAAGGAGAATGTTGTAGTACACGCAATGGATGTTAAGAGGTATATATAAGCACACTTGATAGTCATTTATTCACGGCTAGTTGTAGACAAGAACGTATCTAATGGGGCGGAAGGGGTTCAAATCTTCACCTAACTCATGGAAAATATCATGGTACGACTAAATCTGCAAGGGGATTGGTCAATATGGTCAACATCGATCACCTCAGGGAGAGAAAATCAAGCAACATTTGTGTCATTTCACAAGACAAATTAATTAACACCAAATTTTTTTAAAAAAACTTGATAATATTTTAGCAAATTTATGGGATTAATTTACAAATAAGTCCTTATTTTAGACTTATATATATTTTTAAAAATATTTTTAAAATGTCCAGTTCACGTCAAGTTATGCTGGGTAGTCTCGAGTCAAAAATGTCCGGGTTCGAAGGTTGGTCGGACCGGCCGGTAGACGGATCGCCGGTTTCGGCTGAACCCAATCAATTCAATCCTGATTTTGTTACACTGGTTCAAATGAAGAAAGAAAGGGGAGGACTTGCTTAAAATGAGAAGACGAGAGGAAAGATAATTATTTTTTAAAAAATGTTAGTTGGAAGATTATCTTTATTTTAGATTCTTTACTCATTAAAATAATTTTTATTTAAAAATCGGCAATTAAAAAAAAAATTGAATTTGGACGGTCTAAACAAAAAGAGCTAGAAATGTGGTTTTAAATCCTAAACTGGTTAGGGAAAGATCGATAACAAGGAATAAATATAAAAAGTAAAGTAATGATGCTATTGCCTTTCTTCTTTGGAATGCCAGCTCTCGATCCTATCCCGGCCTTGTCGTTTTAAAGCATGGCTTTAAACCACAAAGACAAGAGGTAGATAGTCAATTGCATTTCTTCTTATCTTCTGCCATTCAAATATTTTGAATTATAATATTCAAACATCAATAACTATCTCAAATACAAATCCACTTCTACCACCGTTATGAATTATTTGAAGGAGGTGAGAATGAGATCTCGCTGGAAAGGACAAAATGCCAGTGTGGAAGTTGTTTCCGAAATTCAATGCTTCACAAATCTTAACTTCACAGATCAGAGGAGGTTGATGATGATAAATGAAGAAAAGAATCGGACCCAAGTCGTATGGCAGGAAAGGAGGCGAACGATGGGAATTTATTTCCCATTCAATGCTGAATTTAATTTTCAAAGAAGAGGGCAACACTCTGAATGTTGGGGAAGAAAAGGGCAACTCAAAAATACCATCTTTGACGCTGCTGTAAAGGGACAAAACGGTTGAGCTTTTGTGCCGACGCTCCCAACGCTAGGGTCCAAGAAGAAGTTACTTTGTTGATATAAAGTGAGAAATAAGTGAATTCAAACATCTCCAAATAAGTTTTTTATCACTGAAATTTTAAATATTTTGAATTATAATATTCAATATATTTTTCATATTTAAATATCCAATGCTTTTCACATTTTTCTCACATCTCTTATCTCTATCCACCTGTTCATTCTTTTCCATAACGCCAGCACACACGTTACCTTTCACTCACATGTTACTTTTTCCTCCTTCTAATAATGACACCATGAATTTTGAGCAAAAAAATAAAATAATGACACCATTAAAGATCCAGCATGTGTTCGCATTTTTTGTTTTAATTGACCAATGGATATTAGTTAAAAACTTTGGAATAATTCCAGGATTAAGTTACGAATATATACATTAAATCATTATATTGCCCTTTTTTTCAATTATAAATAATGTTTGATGGCAGAAAAATTATAAAAATATGTTTAACCCATCAGTATGCATGCGTATTTTTTTACAGAATCAATTTATATAATGAGAAAATCTCTAATAAAGAATTTTGTTGATGTGGATGGTGAGACTCTCCGACCAGCTATTTGAAGCAGGTGAGATCTCGCTAGAATGGATGAAATGCCCGTGTTGAAATTTCTTCCGGAATTCAATGCTTCACAGATCAGAGGAGGTTGATTTTTTTTTTTGTTCAATTCTAGAGATATTATTACTGAAGAGAAACGCTATTACAGAAAAACGAACTGTTCGCAGAAGCTGCAAAAGAAAACCAGAAGCACACTAACAGAAATTAAAAGACGAAACAAACACGAACGCCCACTACACGACGCTGTTGGAGAAAACAAATCAACCAGGATCAATATTCCTTGGGTGAACAGATGCTTGAGATCGTTGGACCTGAGAGCTCTTCGCGTCTTCCTCCAGGACATGAGACAAAGGAGGTGATGGTATTTTTACCCACCCAATTTGGCACACCCCCTTATTGGTGGATGCAGCAAGAAGATCAGCTGCTAAGTTCCCCTGGCGAGGAGTAAACTGAAAGGAAAAACTGGACTCTGACTGAAGAAGCACTTGGATGTTTTCAACGATGCATTGGCACTGCCACACCCAGCAATTAATCTGATTTTTTTCCACATATTGCACTAGAGATTGACAGTCTGTCTCTAGAATGACGTTTTTATTGCCTAAGTCTTGCAAAATCATCAAAGCTCTTTGCATAGCCAACGCCTCCGTCATAAATGCTGATAAAGATTTGATCTTATCCACGAACGCCCACTGCATTTGACCCCAATAATTTCGACATATAATTCCTATTGCAGCCGCTGATGAGGATTCATGGAAAGAGCCATCAATATTCACTTTAAGCATATGGATAGGAGGTGGCTTCCATCTGACTTTAGGCTTTTGTAGATTGCGTGGCTTCTCAAGACCCTTCGGTTTGTTGCAAGCATTCCGATGATTAGCCAGCGACTGATTTGCTTTTTCAATTATGGTTATCGGGTCAGGTGTTTTGCCATTAAAAACGAAATCATTTCTCCCTTTCCAGAGATACCACAGAAACCATGCAATATGGGCAATATCATATGCTGTGAGAGGGCATTGGGGGCTCATTATTTCAATCCACCACTAATTGAAGCTTGGAATATTATTGGGGTCACTCCTGATGGATAAATTGCACCCAAGCCACACACAACACGTCCAGGGACATCGAAAGAATAGATGCTCAACTGTTTCACTAGCTGATCCACAAATCTGACATAAATCTGTGGGGCTTCTTTTTCTATGAGTGAGGGCTTTGTTCGTAGCAATGGCATTAGACATGATTCGCCATATAAAATTTACTACTCTTGGAATAGACTTGATTTTCCAAGTGTTCTTCCATATCTCACTGGAAAATTGGGAGGGGGGTCGGCCATGCGCATCAGGAGTGTCCAATGTGAGGTTATATCCCAACTTGACCGAATACACACCAGTTTTTGCGAGAGCCCACATTAACTGATCATCTTTTGGGATCCGTGGGAGTGGCATAGCAGATATAGCAGCGCTAGTGTGGTCATCAATAAGGTTTCTGATTGGGGATAAATCCCAGCACCCAACTGTAGTAGACAAGAGGGAGACAACAGGCTGGTTTGATAGTTTGAGGCTTTCGTCCTCGGTAGGCGGCCTCCTTGATGGTAAGGAAGGGATCCAATTGTCTTGCCAGATGCGTGCAGATCTTCCGTTGCCTATTTGCCAGCATAAATCCTTTTTGATGAAGTCCCTTCCATCTAGAATGCTTGACCAACACCAAGAAGCTCGATGGCCTTTTACTGCATCAAGAAAAACGTCATTAGGAAAATAAAGACTTTTAAGAACTCTTACGCACAGTGCGTCAGGATTTTGGGATAGTCTCCATGTCGTCTTTGCTAGTAGGGCGTTGTTAAATCTGGTGAAATCTTAGAATCCCATGCCTCCTTCTGTCTTCGGTCTCGTAAGTTTGTGCCATGCCACCCAATGAGTTTTATTTTGGCCCTCCCACCAGAAGTTGGATACCAGTCTGTTCAATTCCTTGCAAGTTTTATCTGGAAATTTAAAACACGTCATAGGGAATATTGGGATGGCATTTAAGACGGCCTTAATCATGACCTCTCTCCCTGCAAAGGATAAGTGTTTACTGCTCCATCCTAAGACCTTCTTGCTAACTTTCTCACGGACATATGCCAGTGCCTGGTGTTTAGTTTTACCCCAGACACTTGGGATGCCCAAATATTTTCCTTGATCCAAGCTTTCCCCGATTCCAAGGATATCGCAAACACTCTGCCGTAACTCAGGTTGGGTGTTGCTTGAAAACACGATACTGGATTTCTCCAGATTAGCTTGTTGTCCTAAAGCATGACAGTAGTCTTGGAGAATTCTAGCCAGGACTTGGCAGTTTTGGACATCTGCATTCAGAAAAAATAGAGCATCATCTACGAAAAAACTATGTGACAGGATTGGGCATAAGTTATTAAATTTGACCCCAGTTAGCCGGCCCTGAGATATGGCTTTGTTGATCACGCAAGTGAGGGCTTCAAGAGTCAAGATAAAAAGATATGGAGATAATGGGTCTCCTTGACGAAGCCCTCTGCCTGGTTTGATTGAAGCAATTTTCTCCCCTGCAATACACAGATTAAGATGCACAGTGTCTACACAATTCATCACTAGATTAACCCATTTTTCAGAAAATCCAAATTTAGACAGTATGCTTCTCAAAAAGTCCCATTCAACCCTATCATAAGCCTTACTCATGTCCATTTTTAAGGCGAGTTCGAACTTGTTACTAGTTTTCCTTCCCCTTAAGTAATGGAACACTTCGTGGGCTATGATAATGTTATCCTGGATAAGGCGACCTAGCACAAAAGCACCTTGATTAGGGGATATACATTTATCAAGGCAACATTTCATTCTATTGGCCAAGACTTTAGAGATAATTTTGTAGGAGAAATTGCAAAGGCCAATAGATCTGAAATGTGCAACCATTTCCGGCTTATCGATCTTAGGGATAAGGGTTATATTGGTTCCATTAATATCATCAAGTGAGAGGCATGTTTCAAAAAATTCCTGAACCATTTTGACAATTGAATCCTTTACCTATTCCCATGAGAATTGGTAGAATTTACCTGGAAAATCGTCTGGTCCTGGGGCTCTCGATCCACCCAGTTCAAAAGTTGCTAGTCTGATCTCTTCACGCGTAACAGGGCGGAGGAGGAACTCATTTAATCCATCATCTATTTTTGTGTCAATGGAATCAATGGATGTTGACAATTGGCGAGGCCCTGTGGGAGAGAAGAGATTGGTAAAATAATCAGTGAACATGTTATTGATGATACCTTTATCTCTAGTCCACACGCCATTCTCATTTTTCACACTTAAGATTTAGTTTCTTCGCCTTCGGATCAGGGTAGACAGATGGAAGAATTTAGAATTTTTATCCCCAAATTGGAGCCATGAAACTCGTGATCGTTGCCACCAGTAATTTTCTTCTTGATCCATCAGGTCTTCTATTCGCCTTAGGAGGTCAGCTTCTTCTCTCTTCTTTTCTTTAGATTGGTAACCCTGTCATACGGCAGGAAAGGACGTGAACGTTGGATTTAATTTTTGAAGAAAACAACAACTCAAAATATACCATCTTCAACACTGCTGTAAAGGGACAACACGGCTAAGCTTTTCTTCCAACGCTCTCAACACTAGCCTTTAAGGGCTTATTTGAGAGTTCCATTTTGGAAGGAAAGGAAAGAAAATAGAGGATTTTGGTAGTCCATTCCCTTGTTTGTAAATTTTAAAAATAAGAGGGGAGGAACTAAGGGATTCTTATAAATCCCAAAACCTTCTTTCTTCTAAAAAAAAAAGTTCCCCCAATATAGGGGGTTTTAAGAAGGAAAATAGATTAATTACTTTTTACCCCTCGTTCACCACCACCAACACCACCGCCCCCACCGCCGCCACCACCACCACCACCTCCACCATTAAAGTATTTTTTAAAGAATTTTTTTCATTTATGCCCAAAATAAATAAATATATATATATATATATATATAGGGTGGAGTCACAGAAAATATAGCCAGAAAAGCTATTGCAATAGCAACATCAAAAATGCCTATACGAACTCAATTCATTATTTCGGTATAATAATTAAAACCAAAGGAAAGAGGTATGTGCGTGTGTGTATATTGCATTAATTATTGGTTATACTTATGTGTATTCTATTTTTCTATCTTAATTGCCACTTATAAGTAAGGGTAAACTTGGAAAAAAAATTATTTCAATACATACTTATTATTTTAAACTTAGTTTAATCATTTTCTTAAATCATTTAATTCAGTTATCTGGCTCTTATAAATAAAATTAGAGGGAGTATTATTTTAGTCTTTTAATTTATAAAGTACATTTTTAGTTGTCAAAAGTTAGCATTGTTGCTGACATAAAATATTGATTAAGCAAAATTTAGAGGTGACTGTACGATGCTAACTGTAATGTCAACTCATTCATACTCAACTACCAACGAATGCCCCTGACCCTGCTCCACCAATCCGCACCAATAGTATCTTACTTGTACTGTTCCTGCCTTAATCGCCAATGATTGTGCTTGTGGTTGCAATTCAGTGCCCGATGATTACGTTTCCTTCAAAATTCTAGCTACCATAATGTGCTTTCTGATTCACGTAAACCTACATCTTAAGTTTTGAAGATAAAATTTTTATCGTGTAATGGGAAAATCGAGGTTTTCTAAAGAGGAATGTCATGGCTATCAAGGAAATTTTAAAGAAAAGGAGAATATAAGATTAAAAATGAAGAATTGAAAATAAAATAGGGGTATAACTTGATAATAATAATAATAATAATGGGTTCTTAGTGTAATATTCACCTTTGGGTACTTTTACGTAATTTTCTCCTAATCATATTTCCAACACCTACACGTGAAGGCAGTTGAAGGAGTTTGAAAATTAAAAAGATTTGGGTCCCACTGATATATTATATTACGTTCTAATTATAAAAACACGTGCAAATTGGATTATAAAAATGTTACCACGCTCCGGGAGTATTAACTTTCAATCTTCCTGTGAACCACGCTCCGATAGATGAAAATGAGTAATAAATATATACTGATTTACAAATATAAGTGTTAGAATAAATATGAAAAGTAAAGTAATGATGCTATTGCCTTTCTTCTTTAGAATGCCAGATCTTGAACCTGTCCCTTGCCGTTTTAAAGCATGGCTTTAGACCACAAAGACAAGAGGTAGATGGCCAGCTGCATTTCTTCTTATCTTCTGCCATTCAAATATTTTAAATTATACTACCTCCGGTCCTAATTATAAGAAATAGTTGACTTTCTTTGGAGAAATTAAGAAACTAAATAAGTTACTTAATCATTTCATATGTTTTGTATTTTTAAATTATATATTAATTTATTAGTTAAACTAATTACTTTGAAGAAAAAAATAAAAATAAAAATATTCTAAAGTAATTTAATTAGCTTCCTTAATCTCTCCAAAAAAAATTAACTAACTCTTATAATTAGGACCGGAGGGAGTAATATTCAAACATTAAAAACCAATATTTTTCATATTTAAATTAATATCGACGGTTCAGATTGCTTTTCATATTTTTCCACATCTCTTTTCACTATTCAGCAGTTCACTCTTTCCCATAACGCCAGCACACACTACTTTTTCCTACTTCTAATAATTATACCATTAAAGATCTAGAATGTACTCGCAACTGTTTAAGTGTGTTTGAGATCCTTTCAAGTCCTGATGGATTTAATTGGCTTCTTGGGTAAAATTATTTTTTAAAACTTCTAAGTCCATTGCTTCTTACTTTTTGGATGAATTGAAAGATGAACGTGCCTATTTCCTACCAGCAATAAGGATCACCCTTTTTATTTTCTTCATTTTTACAGTTATCACTGTATCTTTATTTCACTTTCATTCCAGTGCTAGTGTTTGTCTCTCTGTACAATTCTTTTTTAAAGTTGGTATTGTTTATTTCATTTTGGCTTGATAGTTAGTTTTTTAAATAATTTATTTTGGGTAGCCTGATAGTTGGTATTATTTATTTCTATTTATTTATTTTTTTTAATAATTTCGTATCTCAAATTATCATATAATATAAAACACACACAGATAGTATTTAATAATATTCATGCTTTTTTTAGTTATTTTCCATCTGAACCCGGCTTTTCAAACACTATACCAAACAAGAACCCATTTGGAAAAAAAGTCACTTCGCCACCGCTATCCCAAATACAAATCACATCAACAATCGACTTTTAGAAAAAAGCCTATCGAAAAGGACTAACGGAAAAAAAAAAAAAAAATCACTTCTACAACATTGCTATCCAAACAAAGCGTCCAACCACTATTTGAAGCAGGTGAGACCTTGTTGGAAAGGACAAAATGCCAGTGTAGAAATTATCTCCGAAATTCAGTGCTTCACGGATCTTGAGTTCATAGATCAGAGGAGGTTGACAATGATAAATGAAGAAAAGAATCGGACCCAGGCAAGAAAGGATTTGAAACATTGAGAATTTATTTTCCATTCAATGCTGAATTTAATTTTTAAAGAAGAGAACAACACTCTGAATCTTGGGCAAGAAAAGGGTAGGGTTGAGTTTTTCTCCTAATCATTTTTTGGGCAAGAAAAGGGTAGGGTTGAGTTTTTCTCCTAATCATTTTTTCATTATCCTTCGTATTTCTAAACCATATCCGTTCAATCAATCATAATACTACTTTAATTTCTCTCTCTTTCTTCTTTCCAACCAACGGTCCGGATAATTAAGGCTGATGAGGGGAAAAAAAGGATGAGGAGAAGATCTCCAACACTAGGGTCCAAGTAGAAGTTACTTTTTTGATATAAAGCTTAAAGAGAAATAAGTCAATCCAAACTACTTCATCCTGGTCCTTATTATAAGGCACCAACTAGAAAGTTTATTTGGTCCTTTTTATAAGACACTTGCTGATTCCCAATGAGCATTAATTATTATTTTCCATGTCTACCCATAATTAATAAGAGTAGTTGGTAAGAGTAATAATTAATACTCATATTAGAGTTTTTGGCAATTAGTAGGGGTAATATTGGAAATTATTTAGATCCTAGGATAACTTTATTGACTTTAACTACTTTTATTGATTTGCGAGAAAAGTTAGTTGATGCGCTTATAATAAAGACCAAAGAAGGAATAAGTTTTTTGTCATTGAAATTTCAAATATTTTGAATTATAATTTTCAAACATCAACGACTTATATTTTTCATATTTAAATATCGACGGTTCAGAATACTTTTCTCATTTTCTCACATCTATTATCCATAGGCAGACATAGAGGGGATAGGGGTGACCCCCGCCTCACCAAAACTTCTAAAAATATATATGTAAACATCAATGTCATTTGCTTTCATATATATTTAGGTATAGGGCGGGAAAGTTATTTTTATTTACAGTAAGGTTGATATATAATTATATATTCACT
Source organism: Acacia acuminata (assembly GCA_019022655.1). NCBI lineage: Eukaryota > Viridiplantae > Streptophyta > Magnoliopsida > Fabales > Fabaceae > Acacia > Acacia acuminata. Next base: position 371,711 of record JAFJYI010000376.1, on the reverse strand, counting down.
TCTTCTAATCCAGTTTTTCTTAAAATCCAAGTTTATATATATATATATATATATATATTCACTTCTTTACTTTCATGTTTATATATATACGCTTGTACTCACTCTTTCAATTTCTATAACAACTACTGAAAGATCTTTATCTACTATGAAGATAATTAAGAACAAACTTCGAAATAGAGTGGAAGACTAATTTCTTGATGATTCTTTGATTACATACATTGAAAAAGAAATTGTTTTGAGTTTTAGCACGGATTCAATTATAGATGAGTTTAACAATATGAAAACACATAGAGTAAAAGTCAAGTGAAATAAACTTAATTTCTGTAATATATTTCTTTCAAATTTTTATATATTAAGTCTTTATTGTATTTAAAGTACTTTTATTTATAATGTAGTAGCTTTTATTTTCGTCCTATAAAATTCTTAGGTCCGTCCTGCTCTATCACTATCCACCTGTTTACTCTTTCCCATAACGCCGGCACACACGTTACTTTTTCCTCCTTCTAACAGATAGAAAAATCAACCAGTGTTAGAGTGGAGAGCTACTACAAAAAATAGCTTATGACCGACATAATATTTTGTGGCTAATCAATTTAGTGATGAAATTAATATCAGATCATTGACAGAATTTTTGTCAAAAATTCTTTTTTGACTAATTGCTTTAGCGACACTAGAATTTTGAGCGATGACTTATTGTTTTAGTGACACAAGAATTTTTAGTGACTGAATGTTTTTTTTTTTTTTTTGATACACATAGTAGGGGAGGGGGCAAGGTTCAAACCCTGGACATGGGGGAGGGGAGCCAAGCTCCCATGCCACTGCGCTACTAAAGCACTGGCAGTGATTTTGTCACTAAAAAATATTGACCAAATTTAGCGAGGGAATTTTTTCCTTCCCTAATATGTTTGGTTGGGGGGAGGGGAGGCGAGGCGAGGCAAGGCGAGGGAAAATGGAGAGAGAAAAGTTATTTGTGGTGGGGCCCACAAGAGTTTTCCTCCCCTTTTAATATTTTCCCTCCATTTTCCCTCCCCTCCCCTCCCCCCTCTCTCCAACCAAACATACCCTAAAAATTTTGTAACGGATTAGCAACGAAAAATAGTGCCACTAATTTAGAGACAAAAAAAATCCTTTGCCAATTTAGTGACAAAAAATTAGTGTCCGTAAATTTAGCGACGAAATGTTCATCGGAAATTACAGGCTTGTTTGATTTTGTTTTGTGCGATTATGTTCTCAAAGTCAAAATAGTTTTTGGTACTGTGTTTTTCAGTAAAAGTTGTACAAAAATATTGTTCTAAAGACATTTACACAAAAATCACTTATCTAAAGCAAAATTCCTTTTTCCCTTCAGAAAGTACGAAAATCGGGGTCAACCTTGTCGTAAATAGTAAATACCCATTGCTATTTGTTTCATGTGCGATTTTTTTTTTTTTTTGATAACATAAATTTAAAAAGAATGGAAAAGACATATTCGCTACAGGTCTAAGGCCTAGAGCAATAGAAATGAAAGGATCCATGACAATGTTCATTTATCCTCTCTTTTTTGGGCTTCTTTTGCGTAATATGCTGAGTTTTCTTTCTTTCTTCCATTTGCCTTTTGGATTCTAAATTCTTAATATAATTCCTTGCGCGTTTACAATTTTCATGAATTATAATAATCCTTTTAGTCAGTTTTATAAGGAACATTCTCTATCATATGAGTGGTCCTTAAATAAGGAAAAACTTCCTGTCTGAAAATTTAGCCTGATCTTTACGTACATTTTTACCCTCGTTAAATATATATAGGGAAATACACTTCTCATGTTGTAGGAGAAGTGTATACTCATGTCACGATTACTTTAATTTCCGTGTTTGAGTTTTTTTATTTTTTATTTTTTAAAAAAGATATGGGTTCCACCATTTTATGTGTGTGTAGAAATCTTTTTCTTCTTATACAACATAAGAAGTGTAAACTCCATATATATAACTCATTATCTCGCAATTAATTTTCACATATTATCACCCATGTACAATCTTTTCAAACAAGGGCATAATTGGAAAGAAATGCATAAAAGGCACACATTTATTAATTTTCACTAACGTACATTTTGTACTATGTGATTTTGATAATTATTCCTCATAGAAAGAACCAACATGTAGCCCTTCAAATCTAATTATCCTTTCATTGTCATGCTATGTTATTACTATTATTTTCCTAACTTAATTTTTGCATCATGTACCCTGCTTATATTAACATCTAGGTTCACATATTATTATTTTTTTTTTTTTTTGGGGGAAGATTTACCGTATTCTACTGATGTTCTGACTGTTGGAAATATAGGCGATCTAATCATGCTTATTAACTTAAATAGCAATTAGATCAATGCGGAATTAAAATGAAGGATCTACATACCTCCGACCATTGATTTTACGAGTAAGAAGCTCTCCTTATATGGATCTTCTAAGCCCTCACTCTCTCTTCGCAGATGGTGTGCGTTTTTGTATATATGAGAGAGCGGACTTAGGGACCATATATTATATAGACACGCCCTCAATCATCACCTCTTTCCATCAAAGAGGTGATTATCATTTGCGTAAATCATGGGCGGCTGTGAAGAAAAATTGGCATAGTAGGTGGAGAAAAATAAAACATGTGGGGACCACATAAAGTTTCACATTCTCCCACTTGGTCCACACATACTATAGTGAAAAACTAAATGCATGGATCATAGCGATAGGTCCTCTTAAAGCGAGTATTATCTTCCATGTATCACAAAGCATTATGTCTTCCTTGCCCATATAACTTAATGAATAAACCTCATGTTTATTCTAGGTCCTTACTTCAATGATATTTCTCAAATGAACATGTGCACAAAACTGAAATGAGAAAATATCACAAATAGAGTTTCATAACATCGTTCTTACAACGAAAATCACATAAAGGAACCAAGTCCCATTCTTTCTGTATGATCCTGAAATTTCAATGTAGGCATGCCTTTAGTTAAGGATCATCAATCATCAATTCAGTGCTTATGTGTTCAATAACCACTGACTTATCTTTAACACGTTCTCTTATGGCTAGACACTTAATGTCGATGTGCTTGATTCGACTATCACTTTAGTTGTTCTTAGCCATAAGACAGCAACTGAATTGTCACAATATATATTACCTCAATGGCCTAAATATAAAGCCCAGAAATGAAACTCTTCAACCATACACCATGTGAAGTAGCCTCAAAACAAGATATGAACTCAGCTTCCATTGTGGAAGCAGCAATTAAAGACTGCTCCTTAGTATTCCATGAAACAACTCTACTGACTAGCATAAATATGTATCCTGAAATGGATTTTCTTAAGTATGCAGCCAGCATAGTCTAAATCGGAGTTACAAGTCTCTTCCATATGAGTTCGTTTGTACTCAAGCATGTAATCATTAGTCCCTTGAAGGTATTTCAATACTTTTTTTTTTTTGCAGCTTTCCAGTGGTTCATGCCTGGATTACTCTGATATTTCCCTAACATTCCAATAGCAAATGCAATGTCAAGTCTTGCATGGACCTGAGCATACATAATGCTTCTTACAGCTAAAGCATAAGGAATGTTCTTCATTAGTTCCCACTCAAAGTCATTCTTTAGACATTGGTTTAGATTAAACTGTCACCTTTCACAATGGAAGCTACACTTGGTGAACAATTACTTATCTGAAATCTCTCCAAAACTTTATTGATATAGGTCTTTTGAGACAAACCTAAAATACATCGATGTCTGTCTCTATGTATCTTAATGTCAATGACACAAGATGCATCTCCTATATCCTTCATCTTAAAATTTTCAGAAAGGAATTGTTTCACATCATATAGTAAGCCATGACCTTTGGTTGCAAGTAAATATCATCCACATATAGAATAAAGAAACAAATCTCGCTCCCACTGACCTTCTGGTATATACACTCATCCATAATGTTCTTTACAAAACCAAATGAAAAGATAACATCATGAAATTTGTAAATACCATTGACGGGAAGCTTGTTTCAATCCATATATAGATTTCTTGAGCTTGCATACCAAATGCTCACCATTATTAGAGGAAAAACCCTTTGGTAGTTTCATGTAAACCTCTTCCTCTAGATCTCCATTGATAAAGGTTGTTTTCACATCCATCTGTTGCAACTCTAGGTCAAAATGTGCAACTAATGCTAGAATGATACGAAGAGAATCTTTCTTAGATACAGGAGAAAATGTCTCCTTGTAATCGATTCCTTCTTTTTGAGTGAATCCTTTAGCGATGAGTCTTGCTTTATATCTGTCAATGTTGCCCAATGAGTTTTTCTTTATTTTGAAAACCCATTTTCATCTAATGATTTTTACACCATTAGGCAACTCAACAAGACTCCAGACTCTGTTAGATGCCTTAGAATTCATCTCATTCTTAGCATCACGCCATGAATTTGGTACTCTATAATCCAAGGCTTGTGAAAACGTCTTAGGATCATTTTCAGCTCCTAAATTATAGTCAGATTCCTGTAGATGCACAATATATTCACTCGGTATTGTTGATCCTTTTGTTCTAGTAGATCTCCTTAATGTTGTTCCTCGTTAACAACTTGATCTACTGGATCAATATCAGCAAATTGTGGTTCTTGAATGACTGATTGTACAATATTCAATTAAGTTGAAGGAACATTGTTAACAATCACTCTAAAACTCGTAGTGGAAGATTAACTATCTGAATGACCCTTTTCCAGAAACATGGTTTCTGAATTGATCGCTCCCACTAATCAAGTCATATTCAAGAAATTCTCCCATTTGCATTTTCAGCCTTCCCTCCTCGAACACACATGGTCAAAAGTTCATTGATTGACCTTTTATCCTTATGTGTGTTACAGGATATCTTGAAGGGTCTATATGGTTGTGGAAGATTGTTCAGAATATAGTGCACAAGAAAAGAATCAAACATATCAACCTCAAGTGACTTTAGTTGAGCTGCAATGTCCCTCATATGCATGATGTGCTCATGCACACCTTTTACTATAGTGAGTTTTAGGGATAAATAACTTCATAATTAGGGTGTTGGCATGTGCCTTATCTGAAGTCCAAAATTGTTCATCAATAGCCTTCAGAAGTGGCCAAATCTTGTTATGCTACTAGACAAAACCATGAAAACCAGTAGAAATTGATGTCTATATGAACATAATTGAGAGTCAATTAGATCACTCCCACTTTTCATATAGGGCAACCTCATCTGAAGTGCTGGTCACTGTAATAGAAAATGGTTCGTCTTTCCTAATAGCATAATCAACGTCCATTCACCCTAAATGGAAAGAGAACTTTATAGTTATCACCCCTCAGTTTGGGAATGCCACATTTTATATCAGAGAAATTCGCAGGTTATTTGACTATATAGTATTGAACATACATGCTTATAACTAAAATTTGAGACTAATAAATCATATCATGTTTTACTAATGTAAATCATGCTTAAAAAAAACATGAATCTACGACATACAACTTGCACATGGGCTAAAGTTATAATTCAATTAGATCCATATATAACTTTATTATCAAATTATTTCCTTATTCTTAATTCCTACATGTAAATTAAGAATATAATTTGATATTCTATTCCAATTGATCATATATTATAAATTCGTATCACTAAGTCTACCTATGGGCAAAGACGTTAGCATAGGATGAATTTATCTCAAATCGATGAAACTAGAATGTAATTATATCCCCTAATACCTGTGGGCTATTTAGAAAATATAATGTCATTCCATTTCATTCTAATTAAAACCATGATTATAATTATCTACCTGCGGGTAAAGATTAATTATAGCCACATGTTTAATTACAATTGACGTCTTTAAACCTTTATGTGATGTATTTTGTTGCATCAGAACAAAATAGAGTGTATGTACCTAGCGAGATAGCTACTTCTCAATTTTACATATTCATCACAAAGACATCATACCATTGTGTATACTAATTGTACATATGATCATAATTTTGATATGGTATAACCTTATGTGATTAAATATGCATACGAAATGTTGTAGCTATTCTTTAAACAAATATGTATGCTAATCACTAATATCAAATATGTACAATGTAAATACCATACACACAATGTTCATAGAAATCTTAATTAATTCAATCAACTAAATCATTAATGTGAATAAAAATATTTACTCACCTTCAAAATTGATATTCTAAAATACATATGTGATTATTTATGCATACTATAGGAAAACTTTATAGCTACCGTTTTAGCATGCAAGTTAATCACGAATATCAATAATGTGCACTTAAATTCTGTATATGCACAGCTTCATAGAGGATTGAACCAATTAATTTAATCAACATAAGTGACTAAATACAATCCTCCCACTTTGATTAAATTAATGTTAACAATATCAATCACCAAAGTTAACTTTCTGCAGTTAGATTCCAAATATACACAAATATTTAATGAGAATTTAATTGATCAATTTAATCAACAAAATGTGATTAAATAATCATGACAAAAATTCTCACACTATTTTGTGCATTCAAAAATAGGTCTAATATATGTACTTCTTAATGGAGGGATTAATTGATTAACTAAATAATCAACTTAAAAGGAAAAATCCTCCCACTGTTTTATGTACCCAAAAATTGTTTAAATAATTAATTTTGGCACTTTTCATCTTAAATTAAGTTTTACAAAATTTTGAACAGTTAAATAATTGTCTAAAGTTAATTTTCCAAATATTTAGACAATTGAATAACTTCTAAAATAATTATACATACCTTTCATAATATGAAAGGAAAACAAAAAAATGCCAAAATCAATCCTTTTCTTAATTTAAACAATTAAATGTGATGTAATCAAAATTATACATAAAACAGGTTGCCAAGAAAAATGAACAAGCATGGCCCAGGTAATTAAAAAAATGAATTTTCCAAAAGAAAATTAAATATTAAAAGGCTCAAAATAATTGCTCATGATGATCAAGATGAGTGATAAAAATAATGATTTTGCAACCCCTTGACCCACAACACAAATGTTCATTTTCACTTGGCCACATATACTCAATATTAGCCATAAAACCATACGCATGGAATTCAATGCATCTGGTCCCACTTCTAAAATAATTCAAATTGCATTTGACATTAAAAAATTAATAAACCATTTAAAGCTAGTAATGATTCATCTCTTGTCAGGACATGCATGCGTGGCTCGGATACTCAATGAATTAAAAAATAATAATAATGATTTTGCAATCCTAACAGTGTCTTTCGAGAACACAAATAACAGCCACAAATAATTATAGCCATAAAGCTATACATAATAATGGAACTCATGCGTGTGGCCCATAAATTATTCAAATTCTATTCAACACTTGAAAATAAATGAAATATATTTATTAACAGCACATATTCAACCAAATATGGGTGCTTGGCATAGGCGCGTGCGCCGGCCACTAGATCCTCGTACGCATAGGTTCCACTGTTCAAACCTGCTTTAGGGACCGTTTCGCCCTTTTTTTTTTTTTTTGTGTGTAATCTTCCCCATTAAATCGGGTCCTTAATGCCCAGATCTTAATCTTGTTCCGATCCATGACCCATTTCCTGTTGCCCGATCTGCAGATGCAGATCGCCTTTTTCGGCAACTCCAGGCGTCTTTACCGGCAGCTCCAATCGCCAAAACCGAATGCGATCGGGAAGGATCTGCCGCTTCCATGATCTGAGACGCCATCGTGATCTGAAACAGCCGCCGGAAACAGTGCTCCAGATCCATTTTCCGGCGATCCTCAGGCAATCGGGAAGTTCGAAGGATGGTGATTTTCATGCAACAATGACCGAAAATAATCACCAAAAATTAATAATTATCCAGAACAATATGCTCAATATAATCACACAATCGAAATCAAAGATCAAATCAAAAAATCCAGATTCCGATGGTAGCATTCATGGATAATCAAGCAAAATCCAGATCAAAAGCATATACGCAAATAGGAGCTCAGATCCAGAAGAAAAATCACAGATCTGAACCAAAGTTTTCAGATTCTTCCCATAAAAGAGACATTTAGAAACTCAAAAGAATCCAAGAGACCCATACTGAGATTAAGAACAATTAGTTTTGAATGAAAAAATCTCAGATCGAAGAATCAATTAGCATATATATTGATTCCAGAGAACAAAGGCCAGAAAAACATTTCCAGAAAATCCTAATTGAAAACATATTTCAAATATATAATATGTATCAAGATAGAAACAATGATTCAAAGCTTCAAGAAGTGTGAACAGAGACAATGAAAAGTGTCGGCAATCATTGAAAAACAAAATTGATCACCTCTCTCCTGATGAAATAAGCATGCATATATTCAAAAGAAATCCAGAAAGGAATAACCCAGATTAAATATATGCATCAAATTCTCTCCAACCAGTTGAAGAAAATAGAATTTCATCGGTCAAAAATCAAGGCAGAGGAACATCAGCTCTGATACCAAATGTTGGAAATATAGGCGATCTAATCATGCTTATTAACTTAAATAGCAATTAGATCAATGCGGAATTAAAATGAAGGATCTACATACCTCCAGCCATTGATTTTCTGAGTAAGAAGCTCTCCTTATATGGATCTTCTAAGCCCTCACTCTCTCTTCTGCAGATGGTGTGCGTTTTTTTGTATATATGAGAGAGCGGACTTAGGGACCATATATTATATAGACACGCCCTCAATCATCACCTCTTTCCATCAAAGAGGTGATTATCATTTGCGTAAATCATGGGCGGCTGTGAAGAAAAATTGGCATAGTAGGTGGAGAAAAATAAAACATGTGGGGACCACATAAAGTTTCACACTGACTTGTCAAAGATAGCTGAAGGTATGCACATGCATTTTTTAAACTCTGTCAATGCTTTAGAAAATATATCACATATCATTGTTCACTTGTTGTCAACCTTCCGCTTGTGTTAACGTATTTATGATAAGTAGCTCCAAACAATCACATAATTAAACTCTGTCAAACTCCTTTTCGGTGGCTAACAAAACAAGGAATAAGAAGATTCTTTGCCTGATAAAGAGGAAGTGATGGCAGCTAGTACAAGCTGATTTACTATTATCGTTTCTTTCATTCATTAATTATTAAACGCAACAAACTCTAAATACTATTTTTCATGAAAACTATCATCAATGCTTTGATTCCCGAAAAAGTTTCTGATTGACACTCAACGACAGGAGAGGCGTTCTTATGATAGTGAATAATTGCTATAATACTCCCTCGCTTCCTTTTTATAAGATATAAATAACCAAATTACGTAAATAAAAAAATTAGTTAAAATTAGTCAAAGAAAATAAATATGTAAAAAATGCAATTCATGTTCTAATAACACCCTTATTTATAAATAAGGTGGGTGGGGAAGAATGAATGGAAAAAGTGATGAAAGAGACATATAATTAATAAAGGGTAAAAATAAAAAATGTATTAAATGTTTAGACATCTTCAAAGTGTATCAATAAGGATAAATTGGACAAAATTGATACATATTAACACGAATTTAAAAGTGAATTGATACAAGAGTCATAAATGTAAAAACATTTAAATTAGAGATTCAACCAACAATGGTCATAAGCATAAAGCACGAGAATTGCTGGCAGTCAATTTAATATGGGTGTACACTTCCTAATCCATATCTAATTAATAATGTTCTGTTTTGAAGAACACAAATGTCTAACCTCAGAGGGCTAGTGAATGATCAATGTAGGATCTGTAAGCTCCCCGAGGTATATTAGGGAGGAATACCCTAGAGATGATGGTTCAGTGATGTTTATGTGGAAGACACCAAAGAACCTCCAGTGATCAATGTGCTACACGTGAATGGTGTTTCACCAAAGGAAGTCGGTGTGTGCATCGTGTGATAGAATAGTAAAAGGATATGAATCGAATGTGTGCACCTTGTAGGTAATCTCCTATTTATAAAGGTTACATAGGGTTTCACCCGCTTGGCTCTATATCTGCTCCTCATGCAATATGCTCCTCCACATCCTGTAAATGCCTGCTCCACTATCTGAGATGTCCATGCTACACTACCTGTATTGTCGGGATTAGTGCCTCGATTATAGGGTGATTAGCATTTGCCTGCTTAAAGAAGGTTTCTGCACTGGTGTATTTGTATTGGGCCGGCCCCATATTAGGGCCCAATACACGAATCTGTAACAGTTGCCCCCAAGCTCGGGAGTTCAGGGTTCTGAACTGCTGAGATTTCCTGACTGCCATAACCCATCTCTCTTTTGATTTCCAAAAATTAATTGCGTTCTTCGTAGCTTGCCCCCGAGTTAACATGCCGAGTTACTTCGCTTTGAAAGAAAGCTGTCATTTTCATGATATCCGAGATTTCATTTCATTCATAACCTTGCCCCCAAGCTCGGGAGTTCAGGTCACTGAGCTATCGAGATTAGCTTACTGACTAACCGTGACTTATGGTTTCTAAATTTAACCACACTACCTCGGATTCTTAAAATCCGAATTCGCCTTCTTGCCTGTCCTCATGTGTGACTAATCATTCATCCTTCACGATGCTCGAGATTTATGCTAACCGGCTAGGGTTTGTCCCTAACTGTCATGTGCCACGAGCCTTGCCCCCAATCCGGGTTATTGTGAAAATCCGTGGTGGATGAGTCAGTATGACTCGTTGAAAATGATGATGACTGTTCGCCTGCCCATATTGCAATATGTAACCGCTATTTCATAGCCAATCCTGGCGCTCCTCGATTTTCGCAGACATTAATGTCCACGTCCTACCATTCCAGTCATTATTGTGCCTTTGGGAAAAGGACCCGCCTTTTATTAAATCGGTATTAATTATCCCTGGCTTTTTCTTAACACCTTCTCTACTCTCTCCTCTTTCTGCTGCTACTACAATTTTTTCATAGCTCGTGGTCTTAGACGAACAGGGGCGCATATGTCAAATGGATCAAGCTCCCCCAATTTACCCCAAACTTCCAAAATTCCGAGTGCGCGGGGATGCAAAGTTAAGGAAGAGGATAAAAGATTTATCAAATGCCGAGGCTCCTTCTTATCAACCTACAACTTCAGATATATTTGTCAGTCTTCATTTGTGCGGCCCAACGAGCATTTGGAAGTTCAGATATATTTGCCAGTCTTCATCCAACTGGCTCAACTTCAACTGGGATCTCATCTAGAAGTCCAGATATGTTTTCCAGTCTTCATTCAACTGGCTCAACCTCAACTAGGATCACCTGGGCTCCTTTGGGATCTTCACCACACGATGATCATTAGCGCTACGGGGTTTGTCTCCCGAACTCACCAATTCTCACCGATGACTTTGGATGCCTATTATCGTGGCAAGTTGAGAAACCCGCATCTACAATTTGCAAATTCTAGATATCCATTGTATTTTTTATTCTTAACGATCTCCTTTGTATTACTAGACTCTGCTTACTTTCTTGCAAGAAAGCCATGTACACCTTCAATTACAAATGGAAAAATATCTTTGGCCTTGCACTAACATTTCTTTGTACGCTTTGCCCACTGCGAACCCTTGCCATTTAACGCGAAAACATGATAGTTAAATCCTTAACTGACATCATACCGCAAGATCCCTTTTTCTCACGTAGCTACTGCCTCTGGTACGCATTTTACTCCCTAAGTGCAGATGCTCGGGCTTCTAACTCAAACGTTGAAGCTGCTGAGATATCCTCCATGTCGAGCTTTGCACATCCGAGTTTATTTATTCGAACCCTTTGACTTCTTCCCAGATGCTTCAACTTTTTTAACATATTTCAGTATGTGCTTTTGATTTGCTCTATCGCGTAAACCGACCTTGGATTCCACAGTCATTATGGTAATCGAGATTAAGTTTGTGGTTGTAACTCGATCTACCGACATTATATGTTGTCCTCTTACTATCCCGAAACTGGGGTACCTAGCAATCGTGGCGGCCTACTTCCGGGCTTAATCGTATGCTAAGCGTAGTGGCTATTCGCTTTCCCGCGTCGCAGCGTATAATCGCCACTCTTCTCTAAGTAGCCACGCCTCTGCATCAGACGTCTTCATTTTTTGTGCACATTTAATGCTCACGTCGCTTCATACTCGCCATAATTAACCTTTATGGGATTTTAAACCTGATTCGCTTTGTCCTTTGTGTCGCGTCTCTCAACTTTTTGAATTCGCAACGTCTATATATTCCCACTCTTGCCTTCTTCGTACCATTTGCACTTTGAAACCTTACTGTTGTTGCAGACGTGATCCCTATTTCCATATTGCTCTTTCTTCACCAACCTCCAGTCCTTCTGCCCAGGTATTCTCTACTCTTAGTGTCCTCCATTCTGCTCTGGTTGTCCTCAACCTTTATTTTCGTACTTTCCAGCATCTCTTGGTTAGCATTTTTCACTTCCACGCTTTGCTACATGTTCCTGGATTTCTGGTATCTTTGTTATTTTCTAATAAACTGTGATGGCACTGGCTGACCGTGATGACCAATTTACTGGAAATTCCTCTCTGAATGAGAGATGTAGAGAAGAAATGTTGATTCCCCAACGCTTGGTCTGAGCCACCCTGTCGTCTTTATTTTCATGCTTCCTAGGGTTTTCAATGGTCAATATCGTAACTATTTGCCTCCATGCCCTGAATCCATGGTCCTGACTCTTCGCCTTAGGTATTCATGGACATCAATAATCTTCCGCCTTCGAACGAACAAATTTTAAAGGAGAATAAGGAGAAACTTTGAATCCTCCTAGGTAGGCTCAGATGCTGGGTTTGGACAACACCTTCCTTCGAGGAGTTTCAAGGTGCCTTGCGCCACAAACCTCGGGTAAATGGTAATAGCTCTAAACGTCAAACCCGGCCGCATACTTCCCGTGACTCAAACACCATCATCCCTAACTTTTCCCCCGGCCCTCATTCAAACTATGGCTAGATGTTAAACACTTCTATCCCAACTCCTCCTTATCCCGCTTACCGTTTAAACCAAATTGAATCAAAATCTTGCCTGGGAGAGGTTAAAAAGGTCTCAACCATATCTTTGACATAAGTCCCCGACACAAACCGAACCACTCTACGCCAATCTCGAATTTGTCGGGTCCACCATCTTTCAATGTTTCGTGTAATAGCTCGCTTTTCGTAGGTATCCCTTATGATTTTGACTTTTACTTTTCTTTTTGATATAGGTACAAGTAATCCCGGATTGAATTCTAAGTAATATAAAATGCTCCATGGCTACAGGAAAAGATTCTACAGGTTCGGCCGTGGCCCACTAGATTCCAGATCTATGGGTTACCGAAGAAATTCTAAGTATTAAGAACTCCATGACCTTCAAAGAACTTGGGACAAGTCTCGTAGTGGGGAAGACTATTTTATTTGCCTATCGAAATCAGAATAGTCCGTACCCAGCTGTCGGACTGAGGAGAACGAGACCGTGATTGCATTACCCCGCTTGGTATTCATTTTCCATTCACCGAGTTTCAGATCAATCTCCTAAACCATCTTCATCTTGCTCCTTCTCAACTTCATCCCAAGGGTTGCGCACTTGCCGTAGCTTTTGAAAAAAAATTTCATACCAAAAAACTGGCCCGCACCATCCCCGTCTTTTTCTACTTCTTTGAAGTTCAACGTACCCCTGATGACGTCGATGATAACAACCCACCTAGGAAAGCTAGACCTCTATTCAGAGTGTCCTAGATCGCCCCCTTTTCAAGGCTTTGGCTCATTCATTTTGAAAATTTTTCCTCGGCTTTCTTCAAGGTAGCCTCCGAGATTAAGAAACTACCTTGGTTCCTTGAAATTGCCAAATGCTGTGCAAAGTGGAAGAAAAATCCCCTTTGTACTGGACTCATGATCATTATCAACTTTCCCCATCTGATTTTTCTTTTAGTGCCGACAAACTGTTTGATGCCGATATTAAAACGATATCCATTCTAGAGCATTATGTCATAGAACATGGCCCGCTAAACCCGGCCAATCAGATCTCGAAACCTGGGGTCAAGAAACGATCAATCCAGGGTATGGGCGCTTATTCACTCTATGTCATTTACGCCTTGATTTGTCGCTGGACTAACCTTTTGCTTGGTCTTTACAGGTCCTGTGATGGAGGTTCCCCTAATGGCAAAACTTCCTCCCGTGGTTGAACTTCCCGTCTTTGCGCCTGCCTTGGCTAGCACCAGGTTTACCACTCTTAGGGCTAAAAAGAGGGTCACACCGTCATCGTCCATTCCCAGCTCTAATGAGGGTGATCCTGGGAATTCGGTCAAAAAGTTGAGAGTCTGTTACACCCTTACCGGCCTCGCCCTTTCGGGTGGCGGGTTAGGGGGACTCCTTTTATTTAATCACCTTCTCTTAATACTTAGTCCAATTTACTTAGCTCAGAGTTAGCACAGCAAAGCACAGGATCTAATTGGACAAGTTCAATCATACTGATAAAAACATATAAAAGCTAAGTGGCAGGTATGTCCTCGAGGGGTTAATACAGTTATCCAAACAAAGTACTGTTAATAAACAGCAATAATCCAAAACATAAAGTCCAAAATGAGATAGGGCATCCCCTATTTATTCATCAATTCACCGCTTCAGGCCCTACCTCCTTTCCGCCACCAACAGCAACGGTCTTACCCCTGTGGCTCAAAATAGTCTAGAGTTCAAGATTAAACCCCGGAGTAACTGTTAGACTCAAGTACAATACGTACATAGTGCGTGCAAGTATCCATAATCAGAAGATCAAATCGCATATCATAAATGCATTCAGAATCACATCACAATCACAACCACAACGACGTACCGTCGAGCCACCTTACCAAGGTAGGCCCCAGACGCCCCCGTGCCATCGAGCTACCTTAACAAGGCAAACCCTGGACGCCTGTGTACCATCGAGTCACCTCACAAGACAACCCCAGACGCTCGTGTACCGTTGAGCCGTCTCTTAAGACCGACCCTGGACACCATCCTCAACGCTAGGATCAACACAGTAGCTAGGGAGTTTAACCCTAACTACTCCAAATGCATCTCAGGCTTAGTAGCAACCTAAGGACACACGGTCCACTAGGCCTACAAACCTTGCATCCACAATCATGGAAAACAGACATACAACAATAACATAGAATACGTGAGTCAACAGTTACTACCTGGTACTTCACGAAAGCGGTCACACTCCCCTTTGAGTCAAGATACATCCCACACGCGTCAATACCCTAGTTACAGCCAAACACCATGCTTTTAATCACATGAACAATCTTTACTTTAAGTTCCTTAAAATTTCGCATAGCACCAGAATGTCCAGAATTTCTGACTCATCTTTGCCGATTTTTAATAAATTCTAAAAAAATCATTTTGACATGGGATAAGTGGACTTAGAACCCTTAGGATATCTATTTTATATTAAAAATAGTTACCCAAGTCATCTGGGTTCAAAAATCATCCTTTTTCCCAAATACTAGCCACTGGTCTGAGAGAAAAGTCCAGTTTTTAGGTCATTTTCAACTTAAAATATCTCTTGGTTGGAAACTCCAAATGACACAAAATATTATACCAAAATCATTCTCAAGATGTATAATTTCACCATGTAAAATCTCAAATCAATCGGACTCCGTTTACTATTTCAAAACTACTGATTAAGCTTCACTGCCCAAATACCGAAAGAACCGACAGATTTTCATCTAAGAAGATTTAGGGTTTCCAGAGTTCCAAACAAAGTGATCCAACTTAAACCTACACAAAAATGCCTTCTGGAATCATTGGAGACCTTAAAAATATGAAATACCTACTGAAAAACCATGAAGCACCACAGGGCAGAGATGAAGATAACTTGGTTGCCGGTTTAGGGACTTACCTCCAGATGTCGGTTGCATATGAGCTTCTTCACCTTCTGGACCCAAAGCTTCAGCCGAGCACTCTCCTACCCTCCTTGAGATCATTCCTGGTGTGGAAAAATGGGGGGGGAGTGTCCTATTTATAGGCCCCAAGTTCCAGATTTTGCCCCTAGGTAGCCTTAGTTGTGGGTTTTAGGGTTAGGGGCAAAATGGTCATTTTACCCAGTTCATCTTCCAAAGCAAGGGGCTCATGAAATCAGACCTTCTAGAAGCCTTCTAGGGTCTTCCATGGGCAGAAAATGGTGCATTCCAATGCTAAAAATAGGGTTCCCGTTTTGCCCCTAGGTGGCCTTAGTTGTAGGTTTAAGATGTAGGGGCAAAATGGTCATTTTGGGCCGTTCTTCTTCCAAGGCAGTGGGGTCCACGAAATCTGAACCAAGATGTGCCATAATTGCCCTTTTCAAGTCATAATTACATGTCACTTTGTTGTCATATCAGATTTAAAATATGTGGTCCAGATTTAACCGGGTTATTTTATTCTTTCTCTCTCCTCATAATGACTTTGATGTGACTATCTCTCTCTTCATAATTACATGACAAGATATTTTCTCTCCCTTCTGGGCCCACTGGAATTCGCCACTTACCAGTGTCCTGGGCCTGGGCCCGACTCTGGGAAATCCTATCCGGCCCCTCTCAGCTCCTGGTCGCCGGTCCCACCTTACCTTGTAATGCGTGCCCTTCAACCAGACTTGTGTGGGTTCGGATCATCAATCACTTTTCCCTGACCACAAGTGGATGGGGCATACTACCTTGGGGATCAAGAAACCTTTACTCCAAGTACCCCGGATCCACCTCGTAAAGCGTGTTACTCGATATTCCAACTTCTGGCCCCGAAATGCCACGTATCCGACGTAGCACCACCACCACTAACTTTCTCTTTTGTAATGGGTCCAGACACATGTTCTCTCTCTTTCTCTAGGTTTAACACGCATACCCTGGGCCCACAATGCCTATGGTCACTTCTTTACTATACCAGTTTATATCTTCGGGGTTTCTTCGTGCACAAGTTACCTTGATGTTGGTCAGGGTTTCACCCTATTTTGACTTAGTACCTTCGCTACTTACTCTTAACCATTGGTTTCCATCTTAAGGCCTTTGAAAAAATTCTACGCCATAAATTATAGGAAATAAATACTCCAAAATTACTTAGGGCTTCCTATCACTGTACAAGCTTACACCATACATGAAAGTAGGGGTGTTACAGAGTCGGCCCTTCGACTTCCCAGAAAACTAAATAATCTGCTCCTGCTCAAACACCAATCGCACAGGCTTCTACGCCTCCTTCGTCTATAAACTCTCCGCCTCCGCTTTCATCAAACCCGCAGATTCCTCGCGGAGTTGTCCGAGTCAATCCATGCCCGTTGAGCTTCGATCGACTATCCGCCCGTTGAACGCTTTTTTGAATCCACAAAGTATGGCCATGCTTTGAGCTTAAAAATATTGCCGAGCTAGAACAATGCTCCCTACAATTTGCTGATGTAAAACCCTAAGTTCTCACTTATGATAAAGATCATATTTTGGTAGAATTGCCTATTTTGAGATAGGAGAGTATGTAGTCTCTAAATCTTGAGATAAGTTTATCTTATGTTCTAGGCAATTTTTCCCTAGAATTAGAGTAGCCAATAGGGTAATAAATTATATTTGGCATCATAAAATACCATAAATGAAATAAATACTATCTTTAAATTATGATTCATATGGAGATGAAAATACTTAGACAAATTTAGAGAAAACAATGTCCATTAAATTAACAACTAAACCTTCACTAAATTAAGTAAATTGTCCTAGGTTTCACAATTAGTTAAAGAGCCTTAAATACCCATTCTCATAATTTATTAAGAGATTAAATCTTCTAACACCTTATAATCTATAAATAGCTCATGTTTAGTTTATAAAAGGCCATAAAGAAT
Source organism: Acacia acuminata (assembly GCA_019022655.1). Taxonomy (NCBI): domain Eukaryota; kingdom Viridiplantae; phylum Streptophyta; class Magnoliopsida; order Fabales; family Fabaceae; genus Acacia; species Acacia acuminata. Next base: position 353,962 of record JAFJYI010000376.1, on the reverse strand, counting down.
TATCAAAACATTTAAACCAATTAAGGGGCAATTACCAACAATTAATGAGCAATTAAAATTACACTAATGGGATATTTAGTTAATTCTCTACAATTAATACTAATTGTTATCAACCAAAGATATGTTAAGCTAATTAAAAACCAAGAACCAATGAGAAGTTAAGATTAGCACTAAATGAATTATTAGCACTCATCAATTACTCTAAGAAACCACTAATACAACAACCAAGAGATAATTAAGCTTATGATTAAGATGATTAATCAAATATTAATCAAGAGTTGAAAAGTCAACAATTTCAAACTATGATCTAAAGGCCAAGGTTTGATCTCATAAAGTTAATCTAAGGGCTTGAATAATTAAGAAGCTTAATCCATGTGAAATTAGAAGAGCCAATGGGAGGAATTTCGGTTTTGGCTAAGAAAAGAGAGAGAAAGAGTTGCTGAAAATTCAAGTTGTCCACTTGCATGTATAGGATAAGGTGGTGAGATGAAATATCAAGAGGAAATATCCAACCTTTAGCCAATGAGGTGTTTACACATAGGATAATTAGGATAATCAAGAGGATTAATTCAAGAGTTAATCAAAGGGAAATCTATACAAAATAAATTGTATCTTGAAATCTACTAATCATAAATCAAAGATACAAAGTGGTTATGAACAAGCAAAATTCAAGCTACAAGATGATGGTAACCAAAGCTATTTTCTCCACTTTTAAAAGTTTGCCAATGGAGAAAGATAGTGATCTTGGTCTCTAATTAAAGCTAAAAATCCCAAGAGTTCAAAACCAAAAAGAAAATTTGAATCCAACTTCATTAAGACACTCAAATGAATTTTTATCTAGTGGTTATCAACTCAAAAATTGAAGAGGCAACTTGAGTGAGCACATGGGGTAAGGTACTATTGGATAGAATGGAAGAGGATGAGGAGAGAGAGTGGGGGATCAGATTTGAGAACATGAAGGGCTAGGATTGGTGCTCTAATTTAACCTAAATCCAAGGGTTAGGAATGAAGGAGATAGAGTTCCATTTAATTACCAAGTTGCCATAGAGTTTTCCTATAAATAGGGGCCTTTGCTCTCCATAATTCTCACACCAAAACTCACCCAAAGTAGCTGAGTTTAGAGAAGCAAGAAGGAGGAGCAAAGTTCTTGGTAAGTTTTCTAGTTCTAGCTTGAAGTTCTTTTGGTTTTAGTTCTTAAATTCTTAGATAGAGATAGCTTAGATCTTAAATATGCTAGGATGAGTTTATATAGATGTTTTTATAGTTAAAATTGCCTTTATCTCGAAAAATTGATGAAGTAGAGGTTATGGCAAAATTTCTGGGAGAGATCATGAAAGTAACGAAGTTACGGCGAAATTTCATCGGTTTCGGGAATTCTGAAGTCAGCCATGAAAACGCCAGGATTTCATGTTGAAATGACGATCCCAAAATTCTGATAAAATTCATGGTTAAAGTAGACATATAGGGCTTTTTAAATATGTCAAGAACATGTCAAAATGATTTTTGTACAGAGAGTTAAAATTCCTCAAAGTTAGGCTACGAAATTCTGGAAAAATTCTGGGCAGAGGTTCAAAACTTTAAGACTGGGAATGATCCGTGTGATCTGGGCAGAAGTGGTTATTTTTAAATGAAACTAGACATCCTAAGGATTCCAAGGAATTTTACGGATCCTCATTTCGATTTTTGTAGAATTAATTATGATTTTTCAAAGTTAGACAAAATGCTGCCCAGATTTATACCAGCGTTGTTGTACGAATTTTGAGGGAATAAAGTGAAAAATAAAAATTGTAAGGGCAAAATGGTCATTAGGGGCCAAAATATCTCTTAGGATATTACTTACAAATTAATAAATACGGTATTACCATTATAGGATCAACGCGATCACGGTTCGGACGTCAAGCGTACCGACAAACGCCGACGAAGGTACGGACGCGTACTGTAACACTAACTCTGATGTTTATTGTATACCTATATGTGATGAGATGTGTTTTTTGAACTGAAATTCTGTTTTCAAAAGTTAGTGCTTGTGCACATACAGTTATACGGGTTATAGTCATGATAACGCCGTTTGAGTTTTCCTAGCGCTGAGGACACGACCGTACATCGTGGCACCGGTGAATAGTGCGGCATCGTAATAACAATCATATGCGGGTGTATATGGTGTGTTATTACTTGGTATATATGAATTTTACTGTGGTATCATGAATATCTGTCATACATGGTTGTACTTGAACATGAGGTTAACCGTTACCCGAGGTTCAAATGTGGATTGAACCTCGCTCTTACCATAGCTTCGGTTCCGGAGTGAACAGAGCGGATACAAGGGTAAGCACGAGGCTTAGGACGGACTGGTCGGACCCCTTTTGAAATGTACTTTGAACGTAGAACCATTTGAACTATTGTACCGCTGTTAGTAGCAAAACATACAGTTGATGTTATCAGATACATATCTTTTTGGAAATACTATTTTTACTTCCGGTGCTCTACTCTGATCATGATACCGTTTTAAAAAAAAAAAAAAAAAATCGCTTCCGAAATTGGGATGTGACATTTTTGGTATCAGAGCAGACATCCTGGCACGAGTTAACTAAGTTACTCCGAACGGTCGGGTGTCTAGAAAGAAGTATTGTGGTTGGCAATCGTCCCCGTGAACTCGGCGAGCCTTCCATAATTACGACCGCTGCACGGCGGATTGTTTGAGTAGCGGAGTTAGGTTCGAGCCTTCGAAAACCATTTTATCCGGTATGAACCCGACTCGGTTATGAGAAACCATTGGTGCCGAAGGCAAGGCTAGTCTATGTGGATCAGCCATTGAGTCACCCTAGCGGGGTGAGGCTCCCATGATAGACACTTACCCGGCCAATCGGTTGATTAGCTAAGTTAGGCTCTAAGCCATTGTCTCAAAGAAAATCTTGAAAACAAGTACCGATAAATCCCGATATTGTTGTAGTGATGGACAACGAACCCTACGTAGATTACTCTTTGGATGCGGAGGCGCGTAGCGCATAGGACACTTTGCTCCCGAAACCTTAGAGTCAAACCGAATCCCGAACCAAGTAATTCACCTTCGATGATTATACCCGAGCCAAATTTTTCGAACATCATCTAGACCCCGATTATATGCCTAACTATCCCGATGATGAACCGAACCGAATACCACCCTGGACCGTAGTACTTACCTTTTGATCCCTTACCTATGAATGAACCCTATTATCCTGCCCCTGATCCTATCTTTTTCCTAGCACCTGAAGAGCCAGAGTACCACCCAGCACCTGAATACCCTGACAATCTATATGACCCCATATACGCGGAACCCATAAATATAGTATATCCTCCCGTACTGCAAATCCCGATCCACACCACTCCTCGAGGAGACAACTTTGATTTCCCCGATATCCAAACTCTTGAAAACAATTCGATGCCAACTCCGATGACTTAGACTATGTCCTAAATGACAACACCCTTTTGACCCAAGCATTAGGATTAGACTACGCCCATGCCGAGCAAATTGCGATACCGAACAAGAAAAATACCTGATTTACCTAAGACGAGTGAAAGACTACTACCGGATGAATTCCTCTTTTTATCACCCTCGAGACCCCGGAGATTGGGTTAGATCCACTCTCCACCATTTTCCCGCACTCGTTTTTGGATAGCTAAAACCAATGAGATGTTAGACGAGGGCAACCTCGAGGATGTATGCTCATGTCTCTTTTACCTCAAACGTCTCGTATCTTTGGAACATGTAGTTTAACGAGGGCAATCCCGTACCCGGTCCAAGAATGCCGTGGAAGGAGTAGTAGTAGTAGTACTAAATGTAATGTGTGTGATCACTCCTCTAAATACACTGGAGGAGATATGAAATACTTGTTAGATAAAAGGGTTATGATGTATGACTTGTGGTTGAATTATGAGACTTATGTAAAATATTTGTGATCAATATAGATATGTGTTGTGTACATATGTGTGCAATGTTTGAATCTGTGTTTTCTGATGTTTTCATCTATTAACCTCCGAAATTAGAATATGGCAACCTTAAGAGGTGCCGGTGCTCCCCGAGGCCGAGGCAGAGGGAGAGGAAGAGATAGAAATAGGTGCGAGGGTAGAAATAGACAACCACACATAAAACCAATTCTAGTACCTAGAGCAATACTTTTTCATTGGGGTCTTGATCATCATTATGAACCGGGCATAATCATAATCAAGGCATCATTGAGGGCCGTATAGGTGGTCCATCTTGCTCTACCCCTTTAGGCCGGTTTGACTCCGTAGACAAGTACGAGATATCTTAAACAAGAAGAAACAAAGTTAGCTGGTAGTGAAAGACTCTTTATAGAGTATGTACTCAAGGAAGAAAAAATATTAGTGGGCTAATGCCTAAGTATACACTAAGAGACAATCTAGAAAACAGTTAGTTCTGTTAACTGTTGGCATCCATACGGTGTTTGAATAAAAACTTGAAAATACATAAGAGGAGAAGTGAAGTTTATGTGGTATATGATATTGAGTTCCGCTTTTTCCTTGTATGCATGATTGATTTTGTTTTTAAATGTTTTAGATATATCTTGCCAAAACTCAAAAATCTCTTTCTTTATGTTGTTATGAAGAGATATGTCTTATTGAATAGAATTTAAGCATCATCATGAAGTTTATGATAAATCAAGCAATGCTTTGTATGAACTCTCTCTTATCATTTAGACCATTTGCATGATTAGAATCTAGTGTTCTCTAGTTCGACATTGAAAACCTTTTGTGATCATATGCTTACTGTTGAACATGTTTTGTACGATATGAGATTGCATTAGATATTTGCGCTTTAAGGTTGTTGTTAAGACTTGAAACTTGTATGATTTAGTATATTAAGTATGTTACACATATGTTTAAATGCTTACTTTATTTCTGAAAATTTCCAACCAAATATAACTCATAGACATCATGTTGACCAATTGTTTGTTCACTTAGAAATCTAACCTGAGCATTTCACTTAAATTTTCCAAATTAAGCTAGTTTGAAACTATGTTTTTGAAAGTGATCCTTCTTTAAATTTGTTAAATATTGTTAAAGAGCAAATTGTTACGGTATTTCATTAAAGTTTATGTATGTAATTATTGTAGTCCAACCAGCTAGCTGTAAGAACTCTAAATGGTGACGCTTGCATAGGGTGTTAGTCATATGTGGGAAGTAACATTTAAATAGTTAGTTGAAAGTCTAGGTGTTTTGTGTTAACCTACTCTAAAAAGAGTTTGCATGTCTAATGATGCTATGACTTGTACATCCTTGTGATATTACTTGCTTCATTTAATTATATTGGAAAATCTGAGTTTAGAAATTTTACTTCATTATACAAGAAAATCTTTAACAAACTAAATTTATGAAAGTGGCTTGGAGTATACTATATTAAGTTCCATTTTGTATGTGCATTATCACTCTTTGAATTTCTACTATCACACTGTATGAAACTTGGACGAATGGATGGGGTTGATATCATTTTTCTCGAACTCGATCGACTATTGTTTTTGGTAATCTCTTTGTTGTTGTAAACTTGATTGTTAGTCATTGGTATGCTAAACAAGATAAGCTTCAAATGGCGTATGTTGGAATTAGATGAAACCTGAGGGATAAACTGGTTTTGATTATTGAAATGACACTTGGTGAAATTTTGTGGCATACTTTGCATTGGAACCCTGTTTTGAAATACATTGTACTTTTGATCAATTGAACTTAAGATTTCTTATCACTATATCATAATGAGATAACCATGCATTATATATCCTTGTTTCATTTCGAAATTTTGATGAACGTCTTCAAGTTAACATACATGAACTATTTAGCTTGACAAATTTGAATTTATCTTTGGTGCTTGGTAAGAACGAAAACCATAAAGATTAGATTCCTGGATTTTAAAGACATAAAGCTCTAAATATAAAATTTTGAGTGTACACTCTAGTAAATCTGGATTAATTAAGATTTAGTATTGTTGTTGTTAATACTCCTGAAATTCTACTTTAGTACACCACCGTTTAATATGTTGTGTTGAACTCCTGTCCAAACCATTAGGTTTCGAGATATATAAAACATAAATTGGAATGTGTGGGTTCTGTAGTAATTGAAGTTGAATTTCTGTCTTCTTGTTATTTGCATCTATTGATAAATATTGGACATGAAATTTGTAGTAGCATGTGGAATTCATGGAACCTAAGTGGAACTTAAAAGGTTGTTCAGATTTCATTGAAACTATCTTTCGATTACTTTGTATGTTGACTTCTCCTCACTCCTGATAAAAATATGGAACATAAAATCCTCATTTTATGATAGGAATTTGGCGTAGTAACTACCTTAGCAAAGAAAAGATTTGTCCTTGTAGTCAATAATTCTTGTATAGAAACTAGTATCAAGCCTTTAATATGGTCTAAGAGTTAGACTTGGGAGAGATTTAGATAGAGCAGAACGAGCAGATGCTCGAAATCTAGGTGTACGAATGTACACGGGCGTATCCCTAAGCCTTAAGACAATAGTACTTATCACCGTGTGAAATGTGAATTGTTATAGTGACCTTAGACTAGTATGTCTACAAGTACGTCCCGAGTCTAGCAAAATATTTACTATACCGGGCGGTTGGGCTAAGGTCCCTTGTGTTGTGATAATGAATTGAGCCGGAAGGCCAATATGTGTTAAGCCGAGAGGCTGAATGAGTCGCGGTAAGGCCCGCGTAACCAAACACGATGAGGAAGGACGAGAAGGTCCTATGTTTGAATCTTGTACCTAAGTACAGAAATGAATAAGATTATTATTTGAATATTTGAGTGCATGCTAAGCAAGCATGCATAGTAAGGAAATAGACTAGATGTCTAGAGTTTTCGAGTTTATACGATCGAATGTCAAGGGCAAACGTGTCAATCACCCTTATCTAAGCGAAATCGCTTGGGTCGATCTGGTTGACTAGACCTCCGAACAAATCGTTTTATTCAAAAGACAACTTCTAGCAAAGACAAAGCGGACGAAGAGCTACGATGACAAAGGGGAGAAGACCGCTAGAGTTCGAAGTCGACGATCACATGTTTCTAAATATATCCCTAGTAATCGGTGTCAGTAGAACGCTTTAGAGCCAAAATTTAGTCTGCATTACGTAAGACCATTCGAAATTTTAGCTAAACGTGAAACGGTCTTTTACCGGATAACCTTACCCCCGAACCCGATTAATCTCCATAACATTTCCCGTCTTTCTCAATTATACCAATCAGACCGCAATCGTGACATAGAGTATGAGGTGTTTTAAGTGGCCACCGTATGTAGGCGCCACGGAAACATTTTTGTTGTGTCAAAATACGACATGACAAATACCTTCGTAATTTAAGTGAAGCGGATTCTCAAACACCGAGAAAAGCGGCTTAGATGTGAAAACATTCTAATATGGTACATTCATAGAATTTATGGTTCAAAGTCTAGTTAGTATAGAGCAAATTTCGAGGACGAAATTTTATTTAACGGGGGGAGAAATGTAAAACCCTAAGTTCTCACTTATGATAAATATCATATTTTGGTAGAATTGCCTATTTTGAGATAGGAGAGTATGTAGTCTCTAAATCTTGAGATAAGTTTATCTTATGTTCTAGGCAATTTTTCCCTAGAATTAGAGTAGCCAATAGGGTAATAAATTATATTTGGCATCATAAAATACCATAAATGAAATAAATACTATCTTTAAATTATGATTCATATGGAGATGAAAATACTTAGACAAATTTAGAGAAAACAATGTCCATTAAATTAACAACTAAACCTTCACTAAATTAAGTAAATTGTCCTAGGTTTCACAATTAGTTAAAGAGCCTTAAATACCCATTCTCATAATTTATTAAGAGATTAAATCTTCTAACACCTTATAATCTATAAATAGCTCATGTTTAGTTTATAAAAGGCCATAAAGAATTATCAAAACATTTAAACCAATTAAGGGGCAATTACCAACAATTAATGAGCAATTAAAATTACACTAATGGGATATTTAGTTAATTCTCTACAATTAATACTAATTGTTATCAACCAAAGATATGTTAAGCTAATTAAAAACCAAGAACCAATGAGAAGTTAAGATTAGCACTAAATGAATTATTAGCACTCATCAATTACTCTAAGAAACCACTAATACAACAACCAAGAGATAATTAAGCTTATGATTAAGATGATTAATCAAATATTAATCAAGAGTTGAAAAGTCAACAATTTCAAACTATGATCTAAAGGCCAAGGTTTGATCTCATAAAGTTAATCTAAGGGCTTGAATAATTAAGAAGCTTAATCCATGTGAAATTAGAAGAGCCAATGGGAGGAATTTCGGTTTTGGCTAAGAAAAGAGAGAAAGAGTTGCTGAAAATTCAAGTTGTCCACTTGCATGTATAGGATAAGGTGGTGAGATGAAATATCAAGAGGAAATATCCAACCTTTAGCCAATGAGGTGTTTACACATAGGATAATTAGGATAATCAAGAGGATTAATTCAAGAGTTAATCAAAGGAAATCTATACAAAATAAATTGTATCTTGAAATCTACTAATCATAAATCAAAGATACAAAGTGGTTATGAACAAGCAAAATTCAAGCTACAAGATGATGGTAACCAAAGCTATTTTCTCCACTTTTAAAAGTTTGCCAATGGAGAAAGATAGTGATCTTGGTCTCTAATTAAAGCTAAAAATCCCAAGAGTTCAAAACCAAAAAGAAAATTTGAATCCAACTTCATTAAGACACTCAAATGAATTTTTATCTAGTGGTTATCAACTCAAAAATTGAAGAGGCAACTTGAGTGAGCACATGGGGTAAGGTACTATTGGATAGAATGGAAGAGGATGAGGAGAGAGAGTGGGGGATCAGATTTGAGAACATGAAGGGCTAGGATTGGTGCTCTAATTTAACCTAAATCCAAGGGTTAGGAATGAAGGAGATAGAGTTCCATTTAATTACCAAGTTGCCATAGAGTTTTCCTATAAATAGGGGCCTTTGCTCTCCATAATTCTCACACCAAAACTCACCCAAAGTAGCTGAGTTTAGAGAAGCAAGAAGGAGGAGCAAAGTTCTTGGTAAGTTTTCTAGTTCTAGCTTGAAGTTCTTTTGGTTTTAGTTCTTAAATTCTTAGATAGAGATAGCTTAGATCTTAAATATGCTAGGATGAGTTTATATAGATGTTTTTATAGTTAAAATTGCCTTTATCTCGAAAAATTGATGAAGTAGAGGTTATGGCAAAATTTCTGGGAGAGATCATGAAAGTAACGAAGTTCTGGCGAAATTTCATCGGTTTCGGGAATTCTGAAGTCAGCCATGAAAACGCCAGGATTTCATGTTGAAATGACGATCCCAAAATTCTGATAAAATTCATGGTTAAAGTAGACATATAGGGCTTTTTAAATATGTCAAGAACATGTCAAAATGATTTTTGTACAGAGAGTTAAAATTCCTCAAAGTTAGGCTACGAAATTCTGGAAAAATTCTGGGCAGAGGTTCAAAACTTTAAGACTGGGAATGATCCGTGTGATCTGGGCAGAAGTGGTTATTTTTAAATGAAACTAGACATCCTAAGGATTCCAAGGAATTTTACGGATCCTCATTTCGATTTTTGTAGAATTAATTATGATTTTTCAAAGTTAGACAAAATGCTGCCCAGATTTATACCAGCGTTGTTGTACGAATTTTGAGGGAATAAAGTGAAAAATAAAAATTGTAAGGGCAAAATGGTCATTAGGGGCCAAAATATCTCTTAGGATATTACTTACAAATTAATAAATACGGTATTACCATTATAGGATCAACGCGATCACGGTTCGGACGTCAAGCGTACCGACAAACGCCGACGAAGGTACGGACGCGTCTTTGTAACACTAACTCGATGTTTATTGTATACCTATATGTGATGAGATGTGTTTTTTGAACTGAAATTCTGTTTTCAAAAGTTAGTGCTTGTGCACATACAGTTATACGGGTTATAGTCATGATAACGCCGTTTGAGTTTTCCTAGCGCGAGGACACGGCCGTACATCGTGGCACTCGGTGAATAGTGCGGTCGTAATAACAATCATATGCAGGTGTATATGGTGTGTTATTACTTGGTATATGTGAATTTTACTGTGGTATCATGAATATCTGTCATACATGGTTGTACTTGAACATGAGGTTAACCGTTACCCGAGGTTCAAATGTGGATTGAACCTCGGCTCTTACCATAGCCGGGTTCGGAGTGAACGGGGAGCGGATACAAGGGTAAGCAAGCGAGGCTTAGGACGGACTGGTCGGACCCCTTTTGAAATGTACTTTGAACGTAGAACCATTTGAACTATTGTACCGCTGTTAGTAGCAAAACATACGATTGATGTTATCGAGATACATATCTTTTTGGAAATACTATTTTTACTTCCGGTGCTCTACTCTGATCATGATACCGTTTTAAAAAAAAAAAATCGCTTCCGAAATTGGGATGTGACAGCTGACTTGGCCCAAACTCTAGTTCTCGTAAATTCACAATATGCTGCCCAAGCTGCCGAGCTACAAAAGTTGAAACTCAAGACAGCAGAGCATAAACGTCTGATTGAGACGATAAAATCAGAAGCCGAGGATAAAGTGTGAGCCGTCGAAATGGTTAGGGATAAGGTGAAGGCAGAAGCAAAAGCCTACAAGACAGATTTGGACACAGCAGTTCTTCATCTGAAACAATATCATGATATCCATGTCAGGGATAAATTGGCTATAGACACGCTACTGCAAAAGCAAGGGGAGTTCCATGCTTAATTGGGTGAAGCTGACGCCGCTATCAAGGAGAAGGATGCCGCAATATTAAAATCCGTCAGAGAATCTTTTGATAATGCCCTAGCGCAAGTTCGCATGCTGAACCCGGATGTCAACTTAAACACTGCTGGGATAGACTGCATGTCCATAATCAGGGGAGGTAAAATAGTCCCACTTTTTTCCTTCTCACGAGACTACTTCGGGAGTCGATTCGAGAGTGACCAAGGGGACAACGGAGGTGAGGAAAATACCGAGGCCCCCTCCAGCTAGCTTCTTGATTAAGATACATTCGGCGGTTTCCACTGCGCCGTGATTGTCTGGATATCGCTCAACAAACGTGTCAATTCATCTCATTACCGGGTTTCTGTTTGATTTTCTCCTGCATTTACTTTATTCTGTTCCCTGGGGTATTTTGAGCCCCTGATTTTGTAGCTCTTTCTCTCTATAACATCACAGAGGTGATAACATTCATCAGTGGTATGCCCCAGGCCATCGTGGTACACGCAATACCGGGATGGGTCTAGACCCAGAATCTGGTAAGTAGGCCGAGGTCGCTTTACTTTCTTCATCTCGGAATGGGCCACCTCTTTCTAGACTCGTATTCGCGAAACATTCAACGGGGTGTAATTTGTGTACTTCACTATTGGTCCACCTCTGTCTCCCCAATGTCTATTATCCAGAACTCGCCCTTGTGACTGTCGAACTCCTCCTTCCTCTTTGATGATCTTACAAACTTTTCCATTTCCTTTACCGGAGGACTCCTCCCATCCTTGATCGTGTCATTCACCATCTCCATCTGTTCTAATTCCAGGTATTTTTTTGATCGGTCTCGAAAATCCGTCAACGTCTCAGGACGGTGCTTCATAATGGACTTTTCAAGATGAACCGTCTAGACCGTTCATAACACAGTGGACATGTATATCTTCTTTTAACCCCGTCACATGCAAAGCCGTGTCTTTGAAGCGGTCTAGATACTTTTGCAAAGTATCCCCAGGTCCTTGTTTCACTTGACTCGAGTTAGAACTCGGTCTTTGGTTGCTTCTTGCTAGTGGTGAAGTTCACCGAAATTTCTTCTCCAAAGTCTCGCATATCCCGGATTGAATGTAGTGGCAGGGAGTGAAACCATCTTTGTGCTACCCCCCGCAGAGTCCCTACAAACAACCGGGGTACTACATGCCCTGAGATCCCTTGTTCCACTATTTCCATCTTGAAATTGTCAACATGATTTAACGGGTCCTGACTCTCGTAATACTTTGGTAATTCCCTTGAATCCAGACCCTTAGGGTAAGTGGCTGCCATAATCTCATCTGAAAATTGGCTTAAGATTTTTCCTCCATCATTTCCCCTGCAAGTATCTCGAGTATACAAGACGATGGGAGCATCGTTTCCTCCTTTCGAGAATCTAAGTTCTCGGCCGGTTGCTTTCCTTTTTTGCCCGAGCTAAGTTGGAATGAACGACTCGGGGAACGCCCATGTCCACTTCAGTAGCAGTCGTGTCATCATGCGGTTAGGATTGCTAGCATTACGGCCAATGTTCCGGTTCAAAATTTCCAACATCGGTATGTGTTCTTCCAAGAACCGTACTTTCCTCCTTTCACCTTCTAGAACCTTGTCCCGGTCGTCGATGACCATATCCTCCTTCTCTTGATCTTCACGGGGTTCTTCAATGCTGGTATGCGGAGAAGTTGAAATCACGACATGACTTGGACCTGCATCATTTCTATCTTTGTTCCGAGTTTACTCCTCTCCTTGTCCAACTCGTTCTTCGAGCATCTACCGTATCCTTCTCTTTCCTCCCGCGCAATGCGTTCTAACGGTCCATGTCCTCTTTCATGCGCCTAACATCCTCATCTCTCTGAAGCCGGCCCCGAATTTCTATATTTTCCAGCTGATGTAGCATTGATTCCACAGTGCTGTGAAACATTTTAACGTCGGGATGGCCGATTTGAAACTCGAGAGAAGGGCTTTGAGGGTTTTGCTGTGGAACCGTTTGCTGCCCTTACTGAACACCTCGATCTGGATGAGGGGAGTTTGCAGTATATTTCGTCTCACCCTCACTCCTTTGGAGATATTGTTGGGATCAGGAGTCACCGAGTCTGAGCACTGGATCATTTGCTCCTGAGGCGGCTACTACGACTGTCCTTCTGGGTCGTGTGTGGTTTTCTGTGGTGCTTGGGAATCGAAATTTATCTGTCCCCACGGTCGGCGCCAATGTTCTATTTTGAAGAACACAAATGTCTAACCTCATAGGGCTATTGAATAATCAATGTAGGATCTGTAAGTTCCCCGAGGTATATTAGGGAGGAATACCCGGAGATCATGGTTCAGTGATGTCTATGGGGAAGACACCAAAGAACCTCCAGTGATCACTGTGCTACACGTGAATGGTGTTTCCCAAAGGAAGTGGATGTGTGCACAATGTGATAGAATAGTAAAAGGATATGAATCGAATGTGTGCACCTTGTAGGTAATCTCCTATTTATAAAGATTACCTAGGGTTTCGCCCGCTTGGCTCTGTATCTGCTCCTTATGCAATATGATCCTCCATGTCCTATAAATGCCTACTCCACTATTTGACATGTCCCTGCTACACTACCTGTATTGCCGAGATTAGTGCCTCGATTATAGGGTGATTAGTGTTTGCTTGCTTAGAGAAGGCTTCCGCATTGGTGTATTTGTATTGGGACGGCCCATATCAGGGCCCAATACACGAATCTGTAACAAATAATGTTCCACAATTATATATTTTAATCCAAATGATTAACCCCTAAAATCATGACTACATTATATAAGAGTAGTCAATGGATTGGAAAATTGTACTCCATGCCATGCTCTTGTCCATGCGTCCTTGCTCTAGCTCCCATGTAATTGATAAAGAACAAAAGTCAGAATTTGGATTATAAGTGGATCGCTAAATGGGTTCCGTGGGTTATCCAGTAGATCGTGTCCTTTGGAATTAAAAGGGTTATGTTATAGAACCAAATATGTCAATATAAATTACAATGGTTAACATAAAGTAATGGTTTTTTTTTACTAATAATTGTGAAGGGACAATTATTTTTTTAAAATATTTTTGGGCTACATTGCCCTAATTATTGATTATTTTTAATATTTAAAAAAATTAGTAGTGGTTTTTAGTCATCACCACTATTGTTATCCCGTCCTCTTGCCACCGCCCCTTGCTCAAGCACATCATCGACATCTAAGGAATTGAAGGAGATGATGGGTTTGACTGTAAGTGATCATATACAATTTTATTGTGATAAAGGATGAGGTCTAACATTTTGTTCATACTGTAAGCATGTTTAGCAAGATGTCTTGTGGAACGGTCAAGGCTGGCTAATGTCAGCTTGGAACCTCCATTAATTTGAGGAGGTAGAAGAGGTTGTGGCTGGTGAGGAGGAAGGGTAGGAGCTTATGGAGGTGGTAGTGGTGGTGGAGGCGGTGGTGGAATAGGAGTGGCTTTTAGAGGAGGAGGGTGAGGAGGAGGAGGAGGAGGAGGGCGAGTATGTGGAGGAGGAGGAGGGCAAATGGAAAGAGCTCTCTAGGTCTAACCATGATGAGGAAGAGAAGTATGGAGTTATCAAAAGGTGCTTTTAGAAAAATACTAAGAACAAAAGGAAATATCAGTATAAATAGAGATGAATACTTCCCTCTAAAGTATATTTAATTTAGTAGAACTAGTATTTGGTGTCAGACCAAGCGAGGTTTTAAAAAATTGCTTCTTAGATTTGTTCATTAAATTAGGATTGTTTATTATGAAATGTTGTCTTTGTCGTTTGCACTTTACGATCAATAGATACCCATTATGATTGTGTTTTAGTTGATGTAAAGTTGGAAGATAAATCATTTGTAACTGTTATATGATGGTTGTTTCAAAAGAATCATCACTTTTATTAACTAAAACTGTTATTTTTGTGTTTCCGCAAATTTTGCCTCATAATACATGACGGTGCGTATAATTAACCGTTACTTTTAAACATTATATAATTTTACACGTCCTCCATCTCGATATACATAACGTTTATCATATGTAATTGTGATGTATTAAAGCGTTATAAATGCGCAAATTTTTACTAGTGAAAGTAGTATACTTAATTTCCATCAAATAAAAAAGAATTATATATATTTTAATTAAAAATAAAAAAATTTCCATGTATAGGCCTATTTCCATTTTTAGAAAAAGTGTCATTCCAGTTAATAGACCTGAAGGTCCATTGGGTTCAAAATGAGCAATTTTAATTATAAATTATATGGAAAATGTCCTCTAAATCCACTATACATACTTTACGTATACTCTAAAATTATATCTAATTTTGATTTTCATAATATTAATTTTAAAACATTATATAATATACAATGTCGAAAATTAACTTTTTTAAAAAATAATTATGAACTTCTACAAACGTATAGACGCAAAGCTGACGAGAAGCACATACTATTTAATATTTGACAATCACTTCAATTTAGAATGAGTCAAGCGGCACCTAGTACCTTGAAATATCTTCTCAGGTCTACTCAATGTCCTAAATGTCTGTAAACTAGTTATTTAACCCTTATATTAAGGACTGGAGGTGGCAATCGTTTCTAATTTATTCTTGAGACAGAATGCATAAGCCTGTTGGGAAAGTTAATCTGCTCATGCGGCAAAAGACAACAAGAACCAAAGCTGAAAATGATCAAGGAATTGGAAGTCACCTCCGCAGAAGTCGATAGAGTAAGAAACTGATAAATCCTAATTTTAATATATTTTATCCCGCCTTATTCATTTATTTTGGGGATTATATTAGGCTAATTTGGAATTATTAGATAATATTTGGATTGTTAGCCAATTTTAGGAAATAATATAAATCAGAATTAATTATGAAATTATTGAACTTAAATTATTAATATTCGATTAATATCTTGTGATTGAATAATATTTCTAAATATATGATAGATCACAATTTTATTTAATTCTTGCCGGGCAAGGAAAAGTATGTTAGAATATCCTACGATGCAGAATTGACCTTAAAAACTAAAAGATCTAATGGTGGAATTTTGTTGCGTTTCTTAAATTTTAACGGAATCAAGTTGGTACCCAAAAAGCGTTCTCTTCCTTAGATAAAAATTGACCTAGCCGCACATAAAGGGTGGCGCTCTCATGGGGAGCTGAAGCTCTTCTCGATCTTTCTGGCCGACAAGTCTTACGCGAAGCAACTCATTCCCTCGGCAAGGAATTGTTACTTTTCTCCACTCACGCACACAGCCACATCAATTCATTGTTCAACCATTCCCTTTCCTTGAATCCCACCTAGGGGACCCACTCACATCAACACCACCATCCAATTCCTTTTATTCGCCATTCACCCATCAATTCATCTTCGTTCAACCATGTTCATGCTGGGTTTCTTGGAGTTTGGAGGAGAACACAATTTCATGGCGGTTTAATCTCTTTTAGGAGACAACTTGGGAGAAGCATAGAGGAAACTAAGGCCTAGAAACTTACACTTGAAAATTACAAATGAGTGTTCTTCTTTTTATCTTCTTAATTCAAACTTGAGGTTCTTTAGTTTTAAAGGGTTTCAAGTTGTGTTAATTGAGAACAATCTAATTTTAAATTGTAAACATATTTCCTTTGGATTGGATTGATAATTTAAAGTTTTATGTTTGAGATAATTGCTAGAGTTTTGTTTGCAACCTTTGGATTGTCAATCGAATTATTAATTGAGTTTTCGTTATTAATTTAATTGACAATTTGGTTTATCATCTTAATTGTTTGATTGAGTTGATAAATTGTCTAGTTGTTCAATTAAATAATTGTAAACAAGGTTTTTTTTTTTTTTTTTTTTGAAATTAAATGTCATTGGGTTTTGATAAGATTAATTAACTAGAGTTCATTCCATTATAAGTTTTCTAGCGGATTAGGTGTTATTGAGCTTGAGTGTTTCTCATATTTCAATTAGTTAATTAAACTCATTAATTCCAACATTTCATTAACCTCTCTTTGATCTAATTAATTAATTTGGACTAAGAAAGTTAACCCCATGCAATTCCTAAGTTATCCCCTTCACCGTACCTAAAGTAAACCTTTTGTGTCTTTTCTTATTTGATTTTCTTAATAGTTAGTTAATTTATTTTCTCAGGATTTTAATTATTCTCTCATAACAAAAATCCTCCAAATTTGCATCCGCATCTAGATTAGTTCCATTCTCATATAGGTTTTAGAGTCATTTTCATCTTGCATTTAGTTAGTTTAGTTTCATTGCATTTTTCATCACCTAAATTCAACCTAAAGAAAAACCCACAGATTGCTCCTTGGAAGAATGACCTAGGTTGACCCTAAACTACATAATTATTAAGGAACTAGTTTAATTGATTGCCTTAGCGACAAAAGCAACTCATCAGAAACTCTCCCGTTCCATTCATTTGAATACCTTGGCAGTCGTAACAGTGGCTTTTCCTTGAGTTAAAGTACCTGTTTTATTAAATATTAGGTGCTTCACCATCTGAGCCTTTTCCAAGGCATCCCCTCCTTTCATTAGCACCCCATTCTTAGCCCCAACCCGTGTTGCTACCATGACAGCAATTGGTGTTGCCAAGCCAAGTGCACAGGGGCATGCAATCACCACCACAGATATTGCAAACATAAGGGCAAAAACAAAGTGATTTTCATTTTCGGCAGCCATTCGTCAGGGTAAGCTCCTAGAGCTCCAGCAACATACCTATGGATGATCAACCCAAAGTATTAAGAGAGTAAGTAGGCATAAAGCATTGCAATTACAATAAAAATCTATCTTTATCATTGTGCCCAAACTAATCATAGGAACTTACCAACCCAATAATGTCAATAATGCCAAAGAAAGCATAAAGTAACAGTTTTTTTTTTTTTTTTTTTTTTATAGCTACTTTAACTAGGAAAAAAACCTAAATTTCAAATGATGGGTTCAATAAATCCCATTTTATGAATAATTTTACAGAAGAAAGCATCCTACAAACTAACTAGATGCTCTCTGGTTGCTATTCAAAGCATCCTCTTGTAAGATGAGGTACGCTAAACCAAATAAACTTTGCAAAAAAGAAAAAAGATAGAGAAACACAGAAGTATAAAAAAATCATAAACTAAGTGGATCATCCAGAAGAGCAAGTCTATACATCAACGAGAATTGTAAACCTCAAAACTTGATTATTTATCATTCTTTAAAAAATTAAACTAATGCAGTTCGATCTATGTAATTAGGGTTTGTGGCTAGATCCATATAATTAGGGGTTACGGTTAGTTTATTAGTTTGCCTATATAAAAGCCTACTTGTACTATTTTTTGATACTAAAGTGTGAACAGTAACGGGGTTGGTATTGTTCCGTGAACAGTGACAGTGGCTGAATAAGGGAGAAAGAGAGAAGAGCTTGAGGTTTGAACCGGAGAAATCGCATCATAGCCCCCCTTGCGGCTTTCTCTATCACCAATATGATTTTCCTCCTTCATCGAGAGGTATTGTTCTTTCCTCGGCTTTGCCTCTGTCTTCACTTCACCACAGCATTGAAGCTTCTTCTGGGTTTCGATCTTCGACGTCACAGCGCCGTGGCTCAAGTTTGAAAAGGTGAGACGTTTGGAGTATTGTTTGGTTCCTGACGGGGCCGTTTGGGGTTTGTATCTGATGAGACGTTTAGAGCATTTTTTGGTCTCAAGTGAGGCCGTTTGGTGTCTGTCTCTAGTGTAACATTTGGAGTATTGTTTGGTCTCAAGTGAGGCCGTTTGGTATTTGTCTCTGGTGAGACGTTTGGAATATTATTTCGTCTCAGGTGAGGCCGTTTGGTGTTTGTCTCTGGTGAGATGTTTAGAGTATTGTTTGGTCCCTTGGAAAACCGTTCGTTGTTGCAGCTTCTACTTTGGTTTAGTTTTCTCTTTGTTGTTCGAGCTCCTGGTGAAGCTAGTGGATTATTACCTTGTTTGAGTTCTAGGCTATGGATAATTATTTTCTTGAAGATCAGTTGCTACATGTGCAAGCAGCTTTCAGCTTGAGGGGAGTGTTAGGAAATATATTAGGGATTATAGTTAGATCTATGTAATTAAGGTTTATGGTTAGATCCATATAATTAGGGATTACGATTAGCTTATTAGTTTGCCTATATAAATGTCTACTTATACTCTCTGTTATGAAGGATTAATAATATTCATATTATTCAATTACAAACCAACCCAAAGTATTAAGAGAGTAAGTAGGCATAAAGCATTGCAATTACAATAAAAAATCTATCTCTATCATTGTGCCCAAATTAGTCATAGTGAACTTACCAATCCAATAAATTCAATACTGCCAAAGAAACAGTGGTAGGGACAAAAATGCTTGCTACCTGCAAGACATAAGAAAGGTAATTGAGGTGTATTTAAAACTACAGCTAAGGGCAAAAATTATAAAGAAAGAGGAAAACATAAAGTAACAGTTTTTTTTTATAGCTACTTTAACTAGGAAAAAAACATAAATTTCAAATGATGGATTCAATAAATCCCATTTTTTGAATAATTTTACAGAAGAAAGCATCCTACAAACTAACTGTATGCTCTCTGATTGCTACTCAAAGCATCTTTTGTCAGATGAGGTATGCTAAACCAAATAAACTTTGCAAAAAAGAAAAAAAGAAAGAGAAACACAGAAGTATAAAAAAATCATAAACTAAGTGGATCATCCAGCAGAGCAAGTCTATACATCAATGAGAATTGTCAACCAGAAAGCTTGATTATTTATCATTATTTTAAAAATTAAACTAATTCAATCATGACCCACTGACAAAAACCAGGCCATGTAGAAACAGGAAACACTTCACAAGCTAAGAGAAAAGAAAATGCAACTTTAGTCTATGAAATAAAATACATATCAAAATTATTTAACACTATTACCAATGAAAGATAAATGGGTCATCCACTGCAAAATGATTAAACAAAGGCATGATCAGAATACTTACATAATCAGCAAATTTCTGAATAGGGGCTTTGGACATCTGGTGTCTTCCCTTTTGCAAGGCATTCCAAATACTTCCCCAACAATACAAATGTTATGAGCATGGCACTTGTTTCAGAATATGTTGGAAACCAAAATTCAGTAAGGGCACCATAAAGAAGAGCGCAAACAGAATAGACAAAAGAAGCTGTAGTTACCAAAGCAACCAACAGATCCATGTTAGTTGAACCATTCTTAAGGGCTCTGCCAGCTGCAATGTAGAAGCGCTTTCCAATCCCAAATTGAATTATACTAGTTAATGCCCACTTAAGCCAATCATCCATGAGGAAAGGCCCACATCTCCAAAGTAGTAAGGAGTACATCATTGGTATATGAGGACAAACTAGACCTATTAGAAAAAGGGAATCTGATACAAAGGCACAAGAAAAGAAACATTTCAAAAGGTTTCCAATGATGATTCATGAAGGTATAAGAGAGTCAAGGACTAAGAGGTACTCACTTAGAAACAGGCTTGAGGTAAAAAGTCGAAACATAGTTGTGATCTCTTTAACATCTTTAGAGACCATTCTTGCATACGGGCTCCTAACATGTAGTTTAAACTTCCCATTGCTTCCTCCTTCAATCCCATCAACTAAGGATCTAAAATTGAGAACTTCAGGATCAAAAAGAACTTCCAGTTCATATGATATCTGATCAAAATGAAACCGTTTTACTCCTTTCATACTGCTGAGTATGGCTTCTAAAACTTGTGCATCAATAAGTCCGTACAAACCAACAATCCTTAAAATTATTTTATCTTGTTCACTACTCTGTACAAATGAAGCTTCAAAACCTGCATCTTCAATTGAATTGATTATATCATCTTTACTAATTATAGTTGGATCATATTCAACTTCCCCCAAGGAAGTTGCCAAAGCTACAACAACACTTGTGACCCCAGTAAGATTCCTCAAAATACCCTCAACAGAATTTACACAGGCTGCACATGTCATACCACCAATTGTAAACTGTCCAACCAGGGTATGTTGCAGTTTCGGTCCAACTGCACTGGTCTCAGGTAATATGTCCGCTTCAATTCCTCGTCCTGGTTTCAGACATAAGTTCAAAATATATTTCAATATATACTTAATATAAGCTTTCATCACCCTTTTAGAAAAAAATTGAGTAGTAAAGAAAGGTTAAAACTCTGGCACAGTATCTATGACCCACTTTTCAGCTAACACTTTCCACATTTACCAAGTAACACACCAGGTAAATTTGGAAAGAGGAAGGTAGAGGAAGAGAGAGGAGTGGGTGAGCTCAAACAACATCTAGTAACTCTCTCCCTTCTTCTCTCATCCTCCCTCAAATGATCGTTGTCATTTTGCCTCTTGACATTCCTTCTGTTCTGCTCGTTGTATGTTGTAGCATTTAATTAAGGAAAGAGAACAGGAATGCCTTCTGGGTTCCTCAGAGAATGGTTACCCAATTCATGTTTGGTTGAGCAATTAAATCAAATCATAAGCAAAGATTTAAGATTTACGGAAACAATAACTATAAAAGCAAACTTGAGTTAATTACAAACTCACTCGAGTTGAGCAATTATCACTCTCAAGTCACAGCTTCATCTTCTCTAAAAATATGTTTGAAAACAAAGGATAAGAATGAGAAGATGTCTTTGTATGAACTTAACTAGAGTGTAAAATACTCACTTCAAGTTGAACACTCAAGTCATGTATCTTTAACTCGAGTCAATTTCAATGTCACAAATTTTATCATGTTAGGTTTGAAAATGTTTTGAATAAGAGAATACTCGAGTCATTAAATTATGACTCTAACGGATGACTTGAGCCATCATACTTTTAATTTGAGTTGTCAAAATATATTTGAGAATATGTTTCAAAGAGACACTCGAATCATGTAAGTTTAACTCGAGGCAATATTTTGACTGTTAGAAAATGTTTGAATGCGGGACTTAGGAGCTTCAAAAGACAAGTTTAAGTCCACAAAGCTCAACTCAAGTCTAATATAGTTAACTCGAGTTGATGCTTCTCATAAAAGCATTTCACAAAGTCTTTACCTCGAGTCACAGAGAAGTAAACTTGAGTCAGTTAAGGCTAAAACACATTTTGACTAAAGTTTCAAAAACACTTGACTCGAGTCTTTCAACCTTAACTCGAGTTACTTTTTGACATACACTTTAAAATAGTTAATGATTCAAGATTTGATCAAGATAAAATATTTTCACTTGAATCATTAACTTCCTTTCATTTACAATTGTTTTTATCATCGAAAAAAACATAGAGAACTAACAGAATGATAATAAAGATCATGAGCCAAAAATTCATTAGAAAGTGCCTGAAGCACAAGTCCTTAAAGGACTCAAGGTGTTGTTGGTCGATTTCCTTGATGGCAAGTGAACCAGTCGAACAAGTAATAAAGTGTAAGTAGAGTATCGTCCCACAGAGACTGAGATACCAAAGAGTGACGCGTGATTGCTATGATAGTTGTGCAAGCAGAAAATAAATATAATTAGGTTGAGGGGTTTTTGTGGTTATGCTACTAGCAGAAGTAAACAGAGTGAATTAACTTGAGAAGATATCAGTAAGAAGTTAGCCTGGACTCAGAATCACCCTTAAGTGCATCAATCCCCCAGTTGCTCTACCCAATGCTATAGCATCTATATTGCATAGCTTCCGCAATGCTACAGCATAGCTACTAACTACAAAGCTATTTGGTTAACCCACCACAATAGTCTACCGAAGCTTCCGCGTTCGATACAAATGACGCTAGCTATACTCCTTCCATATTCCTATGGCAACTTTCTAGTCATATCTGCTTTATGCTCAGGGTGTTGTGGTTATGAGAGGTAGACCCATTCCTGAAGCCTACAATAATAGGTCAAGCCGTGCATGGGCTGCCTAGCAAACACTGTTTCTCAGAGGTCTAACCTCAACTCCTTGCCAGTAAGCCGAGGCCACAAATCTAACCCTTAACTTCCATTAATCGACTAGTAATTGATGCAATGATAAGCAAACCAAACTTATTGAATTAAGAACTTGCAACTGGGTTCATTTAACAACTTAAGGAATCATCCTCGTCCAGCCATATGAAAATCAGTTCATGACTGACGAGGGAAACACAAAACCGACACTAACAGAATGACCCGTGATCGAAAAACTAACATAAAAAGGGAAAATAGAAAGCTTTGATGGAGTTCCAACGGCGTGGATGCGGCCCTGTCACATCACCACTCTACGTCTTCTTCGTTCCGTCGTCTTTGCGGGAAAGATGCGGGGTTGTTCTCAGGAATCTCATGCTCTTGTGAAATCTCTCCTTCTTCTCTTGAGTCTGCCGAAAGTAAAATCTCGTTCTAGGGCTCTCCGACTCTCCTCGGGTTGGCTCTGCTATTTCCTTTTATAAACAGGATTTTCTTGCGGCGTAAGTTACAGCGAGTTGGGCCTTTCCTAATCTGTTGGGATCTATCACATCTCTTAATCCGAGTAGATTGCTTCTGCTAATCCTGCGAGATTCTTCAAATCTTTTAGTTTCGATCCTCCGCATCTTATATTTCGTGATATTAGCAATCCATCTGTCGTTATCGCCCTTTTCTTTTATTCCTGAAATCACCTAAGTAAAAAGGTCAGAAAACATGCCGCATAGCATTGCGTCCTCTACTTTGCTATAGCCTTCGTGATGCCTTGTATTGCACTTCGAGTTGCTGTCAGAATGCTATAGCATCGTATCAGCTCTGCCATACGTTCTTCTTAAAAACCATGTAAATTGCCTTGTTTTTAGCACATGCAAATTATTTCTATCCTTCAGTCCCTATATCATGAATATATGCCTTTTTGCTTGGTTTGTTCACAGTTAAGTTTATATTTACCATTCAATTCAGTCATAAAGTATAGGGAAAACATAGTATGATTTATGCTCATCAAATACCCCCACACTTAGCTTTTTGCACTCCTGGGCAAAATAAAATGAAGCGAACAAAAACTCATAACCGCAATACTCCTGTCCGTATAACTTTGTTTGCATGCTTGCTTTCAGTTTTCATCCCCCATTTGGCAATCCCACTGCCCATTGCCAACCGCTCAAAAATGCGTGGTATTGCTTAGATGAGGAAGTCTCAAGGTCGGTGTTTGCACTCGCTACCCAGGGGATTTTAGTCTCTCTTCTGTCGAATGAGCCCAGAAGATCCATAGCCTTGTCGAAGTTCTAAGATTGCTTCCTAGCATCTGAGTATTCGTTCATCCAAAGGACTTCTTGGGTTATAATGTGAGGATGGCCTAGTGTTTTGAGATGGAAAATGAAGGTGAATGCTATAGCAAATCCGGTAGCCAAATCTTTTAGCTTCAAGAGTGTTTCTCCTTGAACCTAGTAATTCTTGCTGTTCTTTATTCTAGGTTTTTTTCTTCTTCTAATTTCCTTCTTTCTCTTCTTCTTTTTTGTTAAGCACACAAACATCTCTTTCTACAGCATTTCATGGGAGCACTCTGCCGTAGCATTTTTCACATTTTTCTTCTACTTTCTCCATCTTACTAGGTCTGCTATAGCATACTTGTGCGGCTCAAAGGGGTGGCAACATGGAGACTTATGATAAATGAGTTGTGTATGAGAATAATGGGTATGACATGAATGCCTTTATCCTACGAACTTCAAACTCAGATTCCAGATAGTTTATTAAAGAACTAAGACAAATCAAGGATCAAACAATTGGCTAGCAGACATGCACACAAAATAAAACAATTAGGCTCAAATCAATCCTTCCATTGGGGGTTCTTCCCTTTAAACTTCCTCATTACCACTTCACCCCGTATCAGATTAGCTAGCACCGTCAATTTTCCAAGCCTAAAGGTTCAGTTCCCCTAGGAAATTGTGCTATGCTCCGTTATACAAACATGCATCCCATGGCTACAAGATTCGGTTGATGCTTTATCATGCAGTTTGAAAAAATTTCCAGTTTGTGCAAAAAATGGTATGCAGGGTGAAAATAGCAGCAGATTATATCACATATCTAAGCAGTCCCCCCCACACTTAAACGATGCAATGCCCCCATAACAACAGCGAAGTGAAACAGGAGAGAGACGAGATGATGGCAAGAGAGAAAAAACTACCCAACATGCACCATTTTTTTTAAGCAGGAAAAGGAATAAAACATATTCAAAGTAAAGTTCAAAAACAAAGAAAGAGTCTAGTACCAGCAATTAACCGAAAGATACAACCCAACTGAGCTTAACCTTTCCCTGCTGAAGGTCCAGCGGTAGGTCCCCGAGAGTTGGATACCTCTTCGTCATCAGTGTCAGCCGAATGTGTGCTGGTGGGCTCACCTTCCTGCGAGCTGCTGCTCCAGTGACGCTTTCGCTAGCTTATTCGTTCCTGTTATGGCGGGCCGACGAACGAATTGTACATATCAAAAGTCGTCTCAGGGAAAACTGGCAATGGGGTGTACTTTGGGGCATTTGCCACGAGATTTGCCGCTAGGCTGCGGTCCCTTTCGGCCCCATATTGCCACCACATCTGCTGCTGAAGGAGCAGAGTGCTTATTGAACGTTGCAACGTGGTGACCTGGGCAACCAAAGCGTGAAACGTTGTTGCAGAAATCAGGGTAGTGTCGGCCGAGGGTTCCACAGAGGAACTGGCTACGTTGGTTTGTGCGACCCGTGGCTGACATTTTTGCAGTATGCGCTGTACAGTTGCCACGGTGAGAGGTTGCGGGAGTAATGCTCTTTCTTCGCTGGCATAAAAAATTACCCTTGCATTTCAACAGAGCTCGGTGATGAGTGCGGGGAACCAAAGCTTTCCTGTAGTGGTCTTTAGGGACTCGAACAGCTCTCGGTAGATGAGTGCATCAACATCAATTGGTTTGCCCTCCAGGGGTCAATAGAGCAGGAATGCGCATTCTCACGAGATAGTCTGGGTGTGCAGTGTGGGCATGAGTCGGTAACGAAGGAAGTGGAACCAGATACGTGCTTCGGGTTTTAGACGGCTACATTTCAAATTCTACGACCCTTCCTTGGAAATTTTCCATTCGGTGTTTGGCAAACACAACCGAGCGACCACATTAGCAAAGATCCCAGGGTTCTCTGCTTGCTGGAGAAGCTCATTGTATTCATCATTGATAGGCTCTAGGTTGAAAACCTTGTGGATGGCGCTGGCGCTGCATTGTACATTCTTCCCTCGGAAGGTTATGAAATAAGGGGAGCCCCCTGGATAATTTGCACCAAATTCAAAAACAAGGGGGTGACCACTTTGGCAGGGTGAAGGCAGAATTTTTCCCATCGGTGCTTGCGTATGATCCCTGTAACACATTCTGGGTAAGCGCCCTGCTCAAATGCATCTCCGTCGAATCCTCGCTCTGGTGCTAGGGTTTTATCTACTTTTAAAGAGTTGAAACGAGATTCGGCTTCCTGAGTGGCAAATGGCATAGCGTCTGGAGCTTCAGCGGGTGCTTTTTGGCCGAAACCCTTGGTGCGTGCCATTGTAAGACTCTGGAGTTGTAATGAAAGGGGAAGTATTGAAACCTTGTTTAGAGTAAATGAGGGCGAGTATCTGTGTCGGAAGGTGAGGGCTGTGGTAAGTAGGGCTCTAGAAGAGTGATTGAGTGCATACAATCCGGGTGGGTTGCGTTCAATCTGTCCGAATTATCAGGGGAGAGCCGTGCGGCAGACGCTTGGTGTGGGTGATGGCGGTTTCCAATTTGGGTGTAAATTTACTTTCAAATCTACTGGGCCCATCCCTGTGTGGCCCACCCTTGAGTCCGTCCTTGAGTGCGACTAGTGCAGAAGAATTGCTACAGCTTCCTCCTCTCAACAAAATATTGTTTAATGAGAGGGGAGAGAGAGAGAGAGAGAGACGCAGATTTGCAACTGAGATCTTTAACCAGCGGCAAACGATAGATCTGGAGGCTCCTGTGCAGCATACTTGTAGTTCATGACAAAGGACAAGTCAAAGTCGAAGTCGCTCACACCGCGATAGAAAACCTCTTTGGTGGCAAGGGTAAGGCCGTTGGGTGCGGCGACGGAGATGGGTGGGTCTCGAGACTCTTATTGAAAGGTTACGTTCAGGATAGATTTGAGGAAGACGTTCTGCACTGTTGGGTTTTGAAGAGAAAACTTTCTATTTTTATGAAAGAGAGGGAACAATAAAATGTTGAAGGCGCGAGATTGAAGTTGAAATATCTAGAGAAATCTAGAATGGAGGGAACAATAAAATGTCGAAGGCACGAGATTGAAGTTGAAATATCTAAAAGATTTGAGTTTCAACGACCGTTTTTGAAAAACCGATCATTGCAACTCAATAAAAAATAAAATAAAATAAAATGGCATGAAGGAGGCTTGAACTAAATGATATTAATATATTTTTTATAGATATATATATAAAATAGATATATTGACTAATTTATTAAATTTAATTAGGAACTAACTAAATGAAAATATAATTAAATTTCTTCTCTTAACTATCGAAATTATTGGTTACATACTAGGAAATAGCTATAAATATGTGATAAAATAATATACATATATATATATATATAAGAGATATATTGTTTAATTTATTAAATTTAATTATTAGGAACTAACTAAATGAAAATACAGATAGATTTCTTCTCTTAACTATCGAAATTATAGGCTACATACTAGGAAATAGCTATAAATATGGGAAAAAATTATAGTGGTCATATAATCTTGAAGCTTTTATTCTAACAAGTAAGTAGCACTAATTTTTCACAAAATAACATTAAATGATGTCTCAAAATAAAAATAAAATAAAATAAATGGTGTCGAAGATACAACTACTATTTTTATTAAAACAAATCGTTGTATGAAAACATTTAACATCCGTTTTTGAAAAACGGACTTTAAAAGTAAGGAAAAAGTTACGTAGTGCCACCATCTAAACATTTAACGTCTCTTTTTAAAAACGGACTTTAAAAGTAAGGAAAAATTACAATAGTGCCATTTGCGCTAAACATTTAACGTTTGTTTTTTAAAAACGGACGTTAAAAGTAAGGAAAAAATTACAACGGTGCCATCGCCTACGTTTTAACGTCTACATTTTTTAAAACAGGCGTTAATTGTGGGTCATTAAATTCCTATTTTGTAGTAGTGCGCACCTCTTATGCATTTTAAATAAAGAAAACGGTGGTGCCTTTCCTTAAATCATGGTGGGTGGCCCTCCTTTTTCTCAAAATCATGGTCGACAGAATCTCACTCATAAATGCTTTTTGACGATATTGATCCCTATCTGGTGGAAAATGAAGCTTCTTCATAGCCAGAACCTTTTTTTTTTTTTGGGGGGGGTAAAAAACATAGCCAGAACTTGACCTGTGGATAATTCAGCTTTGTAGACGCTTCCAAACCCTCTGACCCCAATGAGATATTTTTCGTCAAACTCCTCTGTGGCTTCAATAATATTTTCATATACTAACTTCCCATCATAACTCCATATAGCAAACAAATTTTGAGTTTTCACTTCTCTTTCTTGACTTTTTGCTTTCCTTTCATTGTGATGGTAAATGATATATCAAATTCCCATTGAAACTATTGCTAGCAACACATATCCCAAACCATAGAAGAGAACATAGATCACTTTTGCCCTTATGATGCCTTGGATCGTAACTATTTGTTGGGCAACTTGGCAAGGTAGATACATTTCCATATAGGCCTTTGGTGTCTTTTAGTGTCTCAATTGAAGCATTACGAAAGGCAAAATTATTTGGAAGTGGGCCTTCTAATTTACGTGTGAGATATCAATCATAGTCAAGCTTTTCAGTCATCAAAAAATGAAGGAATCGTACTAGAGAAATTATTAAGTGAGAGGTTCAACAATTCCAAATGTTGTAGCCCTTGAAGCATTTTTGGAATTCCATCTTTAAAGGAATTTGCACTAACATCAAGGTATTAAAGATTTTGTAATTGGCTAAAACTAGATGGAAGGTCAAGAACTTATTTCCACTTAAGGTCAATTCCCGTAACTTGATCAACCCTCCAAACTGTTTTGGAATTGAGCCATTTAAATCATTGTTAGCTACACTCAACAATTCAAGGTTCTTCAATAATCTTATATCAATAGTAATGTCTCCTAAAAGTTGATTGTTGTTCAACCCAAGTTCAATCAATAATGAGAAGTGACTCAATTCCTTGGGAATATTTCCAGGCAATTGATTTGATGAAAAATTAAGTAGGTGTAGCTCAGTTGCCTTACTTAGTTCTGGTCGTATGGCCCCCGATAAATTGCTATTAGAGATCATAAGGCTTCCAAGGATATGACACTGCCCCGATGTTGGTGATAAGTGGCCATAAAGTGTGTTGTTACTTAAATCTATGTAGTACAACTTTGGACATAGACTAAAAGCTTCTGTGACATTTCCTATTAGCAAATTGTTGTCAAGTTTAACACGCATAAGGCTAGAGCAATTCTTCAAACATGTAGTAATTGGACCCGTGAATTGATTGTTATTTGCAAAGATGTTTACAAGTAATCCTCCATGGCAAATGTCTTGAGGAAAATGACCTTTGAAATTATTGTCCAAATTTGCAAGGATATCAATTTGGTACGGTTATTCATTGCTTGATGGAAGATTATCACTAAGTTTGTTTTAGCGCAAATATAGTTCAAAGAGCTCACTCAAGTTTTCAATACTAGAAGGAATAGATCCATAAGGGTTGTTTACATCCAATTCTAATATGGAGAGCTTTGTCAAGTTTCCAATGCTAGAAGGAATAGCAAAAAGGTTGTTTTGAGAAAGAAGGAGGTTGCTTAGATTGGCCAAGTTCCCTATGGATAGTGGGATTGACCCCAATATGTTATTGCCTAGCAATTGCAAAACTTATAAAGAATAGAGTTTCCTTATTTCCTATGGAATTGACCCTGAGATTTGATGGGAATAAAGAAAAAGTTGTTCTAAACCAAACAAGTTTCTGATAGTACTAGGGATGCTACCAGAGAGAATGTTTTCTAGCATGTCAATTTGCTCTAGTCTCTTCATCATTCCAATTTCATGGGGGATAGAACCAGTAAATTGATTATCTTGAAGTTCCAAGTACTGGAGGTTAGTCATCCCTCCAATTTGGTGTGGAATAAGACCAGAAAAGTAGCTCGAATTAAGATGTAGCGACATTAATTTGACTAAAGTTCCTATTGTTGCTGGAATATGGCCGGAAAGTTTGTTGAGCCATGATAGGTTAGTTAAATTTCATATTGTGTCAGGAATATGGCCATTGAAATTTTATGATTTATGAAAAGAGAATTAAGCCTAGTCAATAGTATGATCCATCTAGAATTGATCCAAAAAGATAATTTTGTCGCAAAGAAACAAATGAGAGTGTGGACAAATTGCCAATACCTGTTGGAATGCCACCAGATAACTCATTATAAGAAGAATCCGTAAAACTAAGTTTGGAGAGTTCACCAAAATAGGGAGGCATTACCCATGAAATGAGTTAGTTCGCATATGTATGAATTGGAGATTGGGAAAAGATGAGAAATTGAGACTATCAAGAGTACCTCTTAATCCAAGATCCCTAAGAAATATATTGAAAACGGAGTTGAACACATTGCATTCAATTCCAACCCGATAATAAGGACTACTAGAAAATGCCCAATTTGCGATGGAATTTACGAGGAAAAAATTCCGTCGCAAATTGGGGTAAATTTGCGAGGAAATAAGTTTCCCTCGCAAAATGATCAATTTTGCAAGGGAAAAATTTTCCCTCGCAAAATGGTCGTATTTTGCGAGGAAAAAAATTCCCTCGCAAAAACACACCCATTTTGTGAGGGAAAAAAAAATTAATATTCCCTTGCAAAAAGTACCCATTTTATCGAAATTTTCATTAAAAAAAAAACCCATTTTGCGAGGGAAAAAATTCCCTCGCAAAAAGAACCCATTTTGCAAGGGAAAAAAATATTCCCTCACAAAAAGCACCCATTTTATCGAAATTTTCATAAAAACACCCATTTTGCGAAGGAAAAAAATTCCCTCGCAAAAAGGCCGGTTTGCGAGGGCGAGTTCCCTCCCAAAAATAAAACCTTAAATCCCTGGTCGTCCCCTTCAAATTCTGTAATCACTCTCATTCGTGCCAAATACTCGATCTCTTTCTCTTCTCGGCGTCGCTCACAGCCCAGTCTCGGCGTCGCCTACCGTGCCTCTCGACGTCGCCCACCCTGCCTCTAGACGTCACCCTCTGTTTCTTCTTCTCCATCAGCTGAGCAATTTCCTGTTGGTACGACTCCTCCTCCTTCTCTACAGGTTTTCCTTAGGTTAAAAATATACAAGTTCAGTCTTGTTTTCTCCCCAATTTCTCGATTTTAGTTCCAAAATTTGCATGTCTGTAATTAATTAATCCCAGGACTTGTTGTCTATGGGAACTGAACTCGAAGATACTGAGGGATTCACGTACAGGCGCTATTCAAGCACTTATATTCTTACAACTTTGCTTCCGCCTACACAGGTGAATGGAAGGAAGGCTATTATATATTGACTGGTTTTTTAATTATAGATATATATCTCTGTTCTTAGATTAATTAGCCTACACAAAATAAGGAAGACGATTGCAAATTCAATAACACACAAGGAAGTTTTTGTGGGGAATCGAACTTATCGTCATTGAATATTATGTGGAAGTTATGGGAGGAGGTTTGTTCTCCCATTTATTTTAATTTGATGGCCGTTCTTAATATGGATATGTGTGGTTTAAGAGCAGGACTGTATATGGTAATTAAGATTGGTTGGGCGCTAGATCAACTTAATTAACTCAGGTTTCATGTTACTACTTTGTATTGTTCTCACGTGTCGGAGTAAATGCCAATCTTTTTTGTGTGGGGGTAAAAGGTTTGTGCAGTCCATATGTTTGTTGGGTGTATCTGGATGCAATTGTTATTTTGCTCTATATTTCCATAAGATTGGCTTCTCATAACCGCTCAATTGACAAAGTTGGGGGACTTTTGGGTCTTGGATACGGTATGGAATTTTTTTATAATGTTTGAACATTTGTTTTCTGATTACTTTGGTTCTCTATGAATATGACTTATGAAGCATTAAAACTTTCCTGTTTTCCTTTTC
The DNA here is from genome assembly GCA_019022655.1 of Acacia acuminata. Taxonomy (NCBI): domain Eukaryota; kingdom Viridiplantae; phylum Streptophyta; class Magnoliopsida; order Fabales; family Fabaceae; genus Acacia; species Acacia acuminata. The sequence goes on along the minus strand of JAFJYI010000376.1, from coordinate 322,204 downwards.
CTTGGATATCAATTGGCGTTTGGGATGAATGATGCTATTCCAGACATATGGCAATGGTCTGAACTAACTAGTTTCGGTGACTTACCTTCTCCAAGAGATTTTTCTACAGCTTTGCCAATTGGAAACAGGGAAAATTGTTGTGAGAATTGTCTTGTTTGAATTGACTCTATCCATTCTTATGTAAAATTAATCAATATAATGATTTGGGTTTGATTCAATGTGAAACAGTATGGTGGATGGGATGGAAAAAAAGTGGTTGTCTGATGTGTATGTCTTGGACACAAGTATTTTTCTTTAACTTCTAAAATTTCTCTCTTAAATTTTAAAAAAATTTCTAGTTAATGATAAAAATATCTCTTATGTCTATGCTAGTATCACTTGAATGGACAGAGATGCCGCCCACTACAACATTGCCACCCCTAGATGTGGGCATACCGCCACAATGGTTGAAAAGAGATTGCTTGTTTATGGTGGCGAGGTGAAGTGGCGTAGGTCCTTTCCATATAGGAACCGAGTTCATTGAGTGAATTTTTTTCCTACCCAATTTCCCGACAATTAGTCTTAACTTAACGATCGATCTGCCATCTTTATATTGTGTAGTGTGCTTTATCATGTCATTGTTTCCTTATTTTGTTCCACACTACTCGATGTTGCTTCTACTTACTCTTTCTGAATTTATTTTGCTAATTAGCGATTTGCTATATCAAACTTGCATGTATAGGCCAATACACATTAATTGTATGGCCTGTAGTATTTCGTTAGTTATCATATAAATCAAGGATTTAGTTTTCTTCTTGAACTTGTCTTGTTGAACAAAGAACAGGTACACATATAAGAAATGAGAGGAAAATCTATATTCTCATGTAAGGCATTCTCCTCCATACCTGCAGTGTGCCTCTTTCTTTCTTTCTTTCTTTTTTTTCTTTTTTTCCTTTTCTTTTTAATTAATAAGCTGGTAGATTTAATATTTTCAATGTTATAATTTATTAATTTCTCACTTAGCCTTTTTATTCTTTTAGTTCTATTTTATATATGTAAATTTTATCCTATTAGTTGTTTGTTATTTTATCCTTATGGAAATGAAACCAGATTTGTAGGTGTATCATGAAAATATTTATGATATACTAAGTCTTTATTTTCTAATTTTTTATCTAATTGTTTTAATTTTTTTTTTTTATATTTTTTTTTTAAAAATAAATTGAATTTTGCGAGGGAAAAATGTTTCCCTCGCAAATTTTTTATATTTTTTTTCAAAAATAAATTGAATTTTGCGAGGGAAACATTTTCCCCTCGCAAATTCTGAAATTTTTGCGAGGGAAAAGATTTCCCTCGCAAATTCCAGATTTGCGAGGGAAAGGTGTTCCCTCGCAAATTTCTGAATTTGCGAGGGAAAAAGGCATTTTTGTGACGGAAAATTGGTTTGCGATGGCGATTTTTACGACGGAACTTTTTCCGCTGCAAATTCCGTTGCAAATCGTTTTGCGACGGAAAATCCCTGTTTTGCGAGGAATTTTTCCACCGCAAAAAAACAGTTTTTTTTTGTAGTGACTGCTATTATCACTCCATCTTGATATAACATAGTTTGACTTTGGTTGTCAAGACTAGCCTTCCACTTTAGCAAAGTGTTTGCTTCACTATTTGGTGAAGTAATGAAAGAGGAAACATGAGATGGGAACGAGATTAAATACCCAACTAACAGTACGCACAAAAGGGTAAGCTTCTTCGAAAATTGAGGATTTCTCTGAAGACGGATGCCATGGCTATCAAGGAAATTTTAAACAAAAGGGAATGGTGTAGTACACGTAATGGATGTTAAAGAGATATATATAAACACATGAATTAATATCTCTAATGGTGTAATACATGCAATGGGTGTAGACAAGAACGTCTCTTACGGTGCAAAAGGGGTTCAAATCTTCTCCCAACTCATGGAAAATATCATAGTACTACTAAATCTGCCAGGGGATTGGTCAATATGGTAAACCTCGATCAGTTCGGGGATTGGTCAATATGGTAAACGTCAATCAGTTCAAGGAGAGTAAATCAAGGAACATTTGTGTCATTTCTCAAGACAAATTAATTAACAGCAATTTGTTTTTGAAAAAAATCTTGATAATATTTTAGCAAAAAACATCATATTAATTTAACTTGTTATTTTATCTAAATCCACTATACATACTTTACATATACTCTAAAATTATATCTAATTTTAATCTTCATAATATTGATTTTAAAACATTATATAAGTTATATTAGATCAATGTCGAAAATTATCTCTTTTCTAAACATAATTATGAACTTCTACAAACGTATGGATGCAAAACCAACGCCCTTGAAGCAAATACTATTTAATATTCCTCCGATCGACATAATTTATCATGTAAATTATACTACAAAATATGTTATATATTTAGGACCGCGGATAGTATTTCATAGTCACTTTAATTTATAGGCTAAAGTATACTTTTAATCCTTTAAGTTTACATGAAGTATATTTTTGGTCCCTTAACTTTATAAAGTATACTTTTAGTCCTATAATTCTAACACCGTTAGTTTTGCTAACGGAAAATGCAAACTCAAGTGATAACGGTGTAAATTTAAGTGAAAATTTTGTGATTAAATGCTATTAGGCTTAAATCTAAAATATGAGTAAATTAAAGAATATATAAAATTTGTGTAATTAAATGCTATTAGTCATGCTTAAGTTCGCTTCAGTCGTTTTCTGTTAGTAACATTAATGGTGTTAGAATTTTAGGATCAAAAGTATATTTTATGAAGTTAAGAGACTAAGAGTATACCTTATGTAAAATTTAAAGGACTAAAAGTATATTTTAGCCTAATTTAAAATAGATCAAGATACCAACGGGGCTTGGCTCAAGCGGTAAGCGGCTTGTGTCGCTTAAGCAAGGTCTCGAGTTCGAGCCTTGTGAATGCAGAAAAGCCCCGCTGGGAGACTCACCCACCATAGCTAGGTGCGTGACCCGGGTCGGATTCGGATTAGTCAGGGTGAAGCTCTGAATACCGGATGGGCAACCGAAAAAAAAAAAAAAAAAAAAAAAAAAAAAAGATCAAGATGCACCTGAAGTATTTTCTCAAGTTTATCAAATGTCCTAAAGTTGTTTGCTGCGCAATTTCATCCTCAAAATTATTAAAATTGAGCAATCTCATCCAAACACAAATGTCCGTTAAAAACACGTCAAAACCCCATCTTTCTCCTCTTCCACCCTCGATCAAATTTACCCCTCCATTGATGAAGGTGAGAGCACCAGTGAAGAAGTGAAATTGTATCCAGAAACAACGGCAAGGAAAAAGAGAGCAAATTGTGTATTGAAGAAGTGGATGAACAAGAAAATATCCAAAGAACATGAGACTCGTGGGAGACCCAGGCCGATAGAGATTCTGTTTTTATGTTGGGTTATAAAATTATTCATGCATATTTGCTACCAAAATTTCTGAGCTTGTGTGATTGTTGAAACAGCGCGCTTTAGGAATTGGGTATGAAAACATTGAAGAGGTTGGACCTATAGGCCTCCAGGCATCAAATTGAAGCCGAGAAATTCCACATGGTTGCAAAAAGGAGATATATCTTGTTTGTGGTAATTAACCCTGCCAATCTTTTTCTTCCACTGACTTGACCACTTTCCTGATTAAGAGCGAGAAGAGAGGAGGGAGAGAGGTATCTAGAGGATGATAAATCAGAAGTTGGAAGAGGCAAACGGTTTGGTGCGACTATGAATTACGTGTATCAACGGACGTTTGATGAGGTGTTAATATAGGATGAGATTGCTCATTTTAATAACTTTGAGGTTGAAATTGCACCGCATATAACTTTATGATTTATGGTACTGGGTATACCTAAGAAAATATTATAGGATGTTGAGCGCACCTTAACCTATTAAATTAACTACTTTTAATTGTTGCAGAGTATAGGACATGCATGCAATCTCGCTATATATATGGTAAACTTTTCTTGTGCTCAACTTGCAAGCTGGGGCGGCAACTTATCAAGAAAATGAAAGTGTGAGACTTGAAAATAAAAAATGAGAGTGGAGGGGACGTTTTAATTAAAGACATTTGAAGAATATTATTGCTAAGATTTTATTGAAAATAAAAATAAATAAATAAATAAATTAGTGACAGAATTTTCAACAACTACGTAGTTAAATTTCATTAACAACATTCATAATTTATCATACTTGATAAAAAAATTTCTATGAAGTTCGTATTTGAAATCACTAAATATAATCAATATAAAATTCTAGCAAAAATTTAAGAGTGGGTTGATATAATTTTATAAGCTGAACATGTAGAATCAGTAAAATTGTTGTGTGAACTCGTGAGCTTAACTGAGTTTGCAACTAATACGAGTTTTTAAAAGTGAGTTTGCACAATTTTTGAGTTATAAATGTTAAAATTGGAGAATCAACTCACGAATTTGTCAACCATGGTCACACGCACTAGAATTGGCAGCTACTTTTATATGTTAATATGTGTTTGCATTTCCTAATCTTTTTCTAATAATTATTAACAATTATATATTTTCATCCGAATAATTAACTCTTAAACTCATCAGATCGAATACGTTAAAACGTGCTTATGTTATTATTTTTTCATACTTGGATTGCAATCTAACCTCTTAATTAAATTTTTGTCGTTGAACTTTATTGTAGATTCCACTTTTGTCCTCAATTTTGTTTTTTCACAAATCTTCTAATTTCAGTTTTTTCAAACTGAATTAAATGTTTCATTTTGACTATTATTGCAAGCATAATTAGCGAACTCATGGCTTCATGATGAACATGAACATAATTGTCAAACTTGTAAGTTAACTAACTTAGCTTACCAGAATTTCGTCGCTTGTATGTTTTTAATTTATAAAAATTGCATGAATTCGTTTTTGAACTTGTGATAGCTACAAATTCCATTGAACTCACAAGGTTATCACTTACTGAGATTTCTAACTTATAAAATTTAGTCAAATTCCTCTTAAACTTTTCCTAGAATTTTGGATATGATTATGTTTAGTGGCTTTATATATGAACTTCATTAAAAATTTCTTTGTAAGATGAATATGATAAATTATAAATATTGATTGATTTAAATATAATTATTTTGATTTAAAATATATCTAAATCAAATTATATAGTTGTCTTTTTTTTAATTATTATTTAACCATATATTTTTATACATATTTATTGATAAAAGTAAATTGACATGATTTGAGTTTACGTTCCTATTACAAATTTACTTAAAGTTGTGAATTTGATAGCCTTGATAGTGAAACCGTGAAAGTGTTTCGCTTTCGTCTCTAAAATTGCTGAGTTCCAACAAAGCAATTTCACACAATCAATTTATTGTGCAAAATTTATTTCACACATTCCAAGTCACTGAGACAAAAAGAAGAATCAAAGATCGCACAGCCCAACACTCATAACCCTAAGTTATATATATATATTAAGAAGAAGCAAAGGCAGAGGAAAAAAACGGACAAACAGAGACAGCAAGAATGGCACGCACTAGACGCAGAACAAGAACGGAGAACGGATCAGCAGCGACATCAACTCGTGGAGCGACAGCCAGGAGCAATAAGGAGACGAAGCTCCATAGTAATTGTGACATCTCTTCTTTGTTTTTTATCTTATTTCTTAATTCTGAGTTTCATCTTTTTATTATGGATTTTAATCTAGTCATGTGTGACTAATTTTTCTTTTCAACCTAGAAGACCTATGAACTTGTTTGGGTTCTAGGTATTATTCTCACATATTAGTTTTGCTTAATTTTATTTTAGTTTATTTAATCTTATCTTTATTGTTATTACTTATTGATTAGCCACCATTGAGCACGTTTTAGGGATTTATGGTTGAATTTGACGAAGGGAATCTTAAATTGACCTTGAGATTAAATAATGTGGAATTAGGTTTTAATCTAATTTGCGTCTAGGATAATTATATACCTAGAAGCTCTGCATAATCAAATTAGAGTGAGCCTGATATAAAACACATCTTATTTAGTTGTGTGAGACATTGCATAATTAATTGAAGTGGTATATAAATGGACTAGAAGGCATTTATAGACATTAATACTCTACATTAGCTAATTAAGCTAAGTCAAAATTAATTTAATGGGGATAAAATCTAAGAAACAAACAAGGGATTGGGTGACTCTAGGTTGTACTTCTTGATATTTGAATTTGCTCTTTTGTGGAAAGTCTTTGCTACTATTAGTTACTTGCTATTGAATTTCTTTTTATTATTGAAAAAATTTCTGACCCGCTCAACTTAAACAGAGTAAGGGAATTAATATCTAATCACTAGTTAGATTGAGTTCTCATGGGAATGATACTTTTCTCATCACTTTATTACTTGATACGGCCTGTACATTTGTAGAATTATACGCTATAAAATTTTTCCCTATCACACAACACCACAACGATGACTGGAAGTAGGAAATAAACCCATAATGGTGATCAGAATGGATTCTTTCGTATTGTATCCAATGGATTTGGGTGAATATGACGACCAATATATTTTACCCCAAAATATGTGATTAGAAGCTTGACTTGTAAGAGAAGTTGAAGAAAGGACCATTAAGGAGACTGCAGAGTGAAAGGCAGAAGACCAAAAAAGCAAAAATCAACAGGATCAATCATGAAAAGGTATGTTTGTGTTTTGGTCCATTAGATGTTTCTTGGAACTGTAGCATAAGAATTCCAAAAGCCCTATAACTGATTGACTTTCTACTATATATACCCATGCTACTACTATTCTTCCCATGCCAATAGATATTTCAAACTAAGTTAAATACATTTTTAGTCTTTTTAATTTTACATGAGGTACTCTGTTTGGTCTTTTATAAAGCTCAAAATTTGAATTATCTCAATCATTTTTATAAGAGCATAATAAGAATTATGTCAACATTGATGAGTTTTTCCCATTTGTAGCTGCTCATTAATATATATATATATATATATATATTGCATTAATTATAGGTTTGGTGATACTTATGTGTATTCTATTTCTCTCTCTTAATTGCTCCTTATAAATAAGGGCATACTTGAAAAGAAAAGTTTACTTTAAGACATACTTATTATTTTTAACTTAATTTAATCACTTTCTTATATTGTGTAATTCGATTATTGTGCTTTCTTATAAATAAGACCGAATGGAGTATCATCATTTTGGTCTTTTAAATTTGTGACGTGCATTTTTAATCCTTAAAAGTTAGCACCGTTAATAGTACTAATAGAAAATGTTGAAGCAAAATTAAGAGGTGGCTGTCCGATGCTAACTGTAGTGCCTACACATTCATACTCTACAACAAACGAACGCCCCAGCACATTCCTCCATCAATCCGCATCAATAGCATCTTACTTGTACTGTTTCTGCCTTGATCACCAATGACTGTGCGTGTGGTTGCAATTCAGACCTCGATGATTTTGTTTCCTTCAAAATTCTAGCTACCATAATGTGTTTTTTGATTCACAGAAACGACATCTTAAGTTTTGAAGATAAATTTTTTATCATGTAATGGGAAACAGAGATATAGAGATTGTTGCAGTGATTTTGTCTTAAATCTTTTTACCTTACTCTGAAATCACCCTATACATGAACAATGGAATAATATTCCAAGATCTTTCTAAAAAAAATGCGAGATTATATATACTTTTGAGAAAAAAATAATTGTCACTCATTTTCCCACTTTATTTCTTCAACTTTTTTCTCTCACTAGAAACAGAACTTAAAACAGCATACAGTTCATTTCAGGGCCTGCACTTATTTTAGATACACCACATCTCTGTGTGTAAGTTTGACTCTCTTATCTTTTCCTATTTTAGTAGATGAGACGAATGAAGAGTCATGCATATATGTGTGTAAAAGGACAAGAATCTTTATTCCTCATTTTATTTATTGACAAAAATATGGCTATTTTTTATGGATGGAATAATATTCAATACAAGAAGTTCTATTGCGGGAGAAGATGCTTGTAGTGCTGGATCAGACTATGCATAATGAACATTTGACTGCCAACAATAGTGAGTTGGGTGGATTACTGAATCAGCATAATTTTTTTTTTTTTTTTTTTTTTTTTTTTTTTTTTTTTGAAATAGAAAAATTGTTGTGATAAAGAAAGACATAATCGAAGTATAAGAATAACAGTACTCTAGACCAATTGGCAACCGAAGTTCTATGACAAGTAGAAATAACAGTAGAAAATGAATCTCATACGTTTTACGCCACCGAGGACCTTATGAACTTGGATTTGATCAATGGAGACGGGCTATCATTCTTCTCGTCATCTGAATCAGACGAAGACGAGGAGTGGTGATCGTGAACCTTCTCAGATACTATATCTAATAATGAGTCAGACTTTGGTTCCTCGTACTCATGGTGCTCAGCCATGATTCAGAAGCTACAAGTTTCAGGTTTTCACCAGGAAGTGATCGACAAAAGCCCTAAGCAGGTTTCGAAACGTCTGGAAGGAGTAAGAAAGCCAGTCGAATGCAAAGAAATATCAATTATTCTTTCCCTCGATGGACTCTACATCTTTTCTGGCAATGAAACTGATGAAGTTGGGTTTCAAAAGAAACAGTCAAGAACATAGGGAGATGTAGGGAGGATGGAAGAGAGATTGAGATGGAAGGAAGATGGATTGACAGGAAGGGAAGAGGGGTGGTAAAGGAAATTACAAAACCTTGGCATTTTTGTTTTTTATTTTAAATAAATAGATTAAATTTGCTTTGTCAACATCACACGGTCATTCTTTGATTGTTTTTAGTCAGCATTTTCTATTAAGAAGGACGGATGTAACTTGCAAATTGTGGGTAGAGAAGCAGTAGAAGAAGGAAAGACCTCAAAGTTAATATAATGAGCAAATCATGATGGAGGAACCCAAACAAAACCAAATAAAAATAGAGAAAATGACGATGAAGAATTTATGGCATGGAAGATGCTCAATGTGGAAGCAAAGAAGTAACATGATGGTTCACTGTGAAAAACTATTTATTGAAGACATAACACAGATAAACTTAATTTAACAATATTTAATTATGTTTTGTGGGTCCTTATTCAAAAGCTAAAACATCCTTTCAATACAACACAAGTAGAATAGGAGAGGAATACGTTAACTATTAAGACGATATATCACACATCACATGGTAATATAATATTGTTTTTGGTTGAGATCTCCAATTCATATGACCCTATGGAATGGAACCAAAAACATGTGATCTTGGCATCACAAGCTCATTGCATACTTGCTCCATGGATGGGCGAGTATGAGGATTTTCATTCAAGCAAGTAAAAGCTATTCTTGCAATCAACACCACCTTCTCAACCACCAAACCTTGTGGATAAGGTAGCCTTTGGTCTAACACTTCCTTCAAATCCAAATTATGACTATGTATTGTTGGTGCATCACTAAAAGATATTATGAGATCTCTTGGATGCTTTCCCATCATTATTTCCAAAGCCAACACTCCAAAACTGTAAACGTCACATTTCTGGTCACTTCGGTGTATATGCAAGTTCTATAACAAAATCAAAATGATTGTCATGAAAAAAAAAAAAACATAGTTAGTGATAAAGTTTTAATTGCCCAATAAACGAGACATGAAACATAGCCCCATATAATTCATAAATAAAGAAAAATCACTTTATAAAAATTAAAATATCCTTAACCTGGAGCAGCGTAACCAAAGGTCCCAGCAAATGAGGTCCAATTGTTAGAATCTGGATACAAAAGCTTGGCCGTCCCGAAGTCAGAGATGTGAACCTCATAATCCGAGTCTAAAATAATATTTTTGCTTGATATGTGACGATGAACGATTGGAGGTGAACATCCATGATGAAGATAGTATGAAGCATTAGCCACACCTTCAACAACTTTGATTCTCTTATTCTAATCCAATGCAATTGCTTGTGTCTCATCACTTAGTATCTTATCCAAGCTTCTCCCTTCCAATAATTCATAAACCAAAAAGGAGAACTTTGAATGCCAACAAAACCCGTATAGCTTGGTGATATTGCGATGCCTAGTTGCTGTCAAGGCCCGAATCTCACTTATAAACGCTTTTTGATTACACTGATCTCTGTCTGGTGCTAAATGAAACTTCTTCACAGCCACAACTTGACCTGTGGATAATTCAGCTTTGTAAACACTTCCGAATCCTCCAACCCCCAATGAGATATTTTTCATCAAACTCCTCTGTGGCTTCAATAATGTTTTCATATACTAATTTCCCATCATAACTCCATATTGCAAACAAATTTTGGGTTCGCTCTTCTCTCTCTTGACTTTTTGCTTGACTTGCTTTGTGATGGCAAACAATATATGAAATTCCCATCAAAACTATTGCTAGCAACACAGTTCCCAAACCAAAAGATAGAGCATAAATCACCCATTTGTTTCTCTTATGATGCTTTGGGCTGTAACTTCTTGTGGGGAAAATTGGCAAGCCAGATACATTTCCACATAAACCTTTGTTGTCTTTCAATGTCTCCATTGAAGCATCACGAAAGGCAAAAATATTTGGAAGTGAACCTTCTAATTTATTGTGTGAGATGTCAATCATAGTCAAGCTTTTCAAATCACCAAAAATGAAGGAATCGCATCGGATAAATTATTATGCGAGAGGTTCAACATTTCCAAACGTTGTAGCCCTTGAAGCATTATTGGAATTCCACCGGAAAAGGAATTTGCACTAAGATCCAGGTATTCAAGATTTTGTAATTGGCCAAAACTATATGGAAGGCTGGAGAACTTATTTCCACTTAAGCTTAAATTCCATAATGTGTTCAACCCTCCAAATTGTTCGAATTGAGCCACTGAAATTATTGTTAGCTAGATTCAACTTATTAAGGTTCTTCATTAATCCTATCTCAACAGGAATGTTGCCCGAAAGTTGATTGTTGCTCAGATAAGTTCACTCAATAATGACAAATGACTCAATTCCTTTAGAATATTTCCTATCAAGTGATTTGATGATAAATCAAGTCCTTCTAACTTTGTTGCCTCGCTTAGTTCTCGGTGATATGCCCCCGATAAATTATTATTAGAGATCTTGAGGCTTGTAACGTTATGGCATTGCCCCCATGTTGGTGACAAGTGACCATAAAATGCATTGTTACTTAAATCAATGAAGTTCAAGTTTGGATATACACCAAAAGCTTTTGCTATATTGCCTGTCAATTGATTGTTGTCAAGCCTAACTCTATAAAGGGTAGAGCAATTCTTCAAACTTATAGGAACTGGACCATTGAATTGATTGCTTTGTGCAAAGAAGTTAGAAAGTAATCCTCCAAGACAAATATTTGGAGGCAAATGACCTTTGAAATTATTGTCTGCAATATGCAAGGCCTCCAATTTTGTAAGGTTGTTAATTTCTGATGGAAGATTGCCACTAAGTTTGTTCTCAAACAAACCAAGTTTGGAGAGCTCGGTCAAGTTTCCAATGCTTAAAGGAATAGATCCGGAAAGGTTGTTGGTACTCACATATAATTTGAAGAGCTTTGTCAATTTTCCAATACTTGAAGGAATGGGTCCACAGAGATTGTTTTCACGCAAATTTAGTCCGGAGAGCTCAGTCAAGTTTCCAATACTAAAAGGAATAGATCCCGAAAGATTGTTTGTATGCAAAAGTAATATGGAGAGATTTGTCAATTTTCCAATACTTGAAGGAATGGGTCCACAAAGATTGTTTTAAGATTGTTTTCAGACAATCATAGTTTGAAGAGCTCAGTCAAGTTTTCAATACTAGAAGGAATAGGTCCATAAAAGTTATTGTCTGGCAATTCCAATACTTCTAAAGAATAGAGTTTCCTATTTCCCCGTGGAATTGGCCCCGAGATTTGATTGGTATCAAGATAGAGTTGTTCTAAACTAGACATGTTTTCGATAGTTCTAGGGATTCTACCAGAGAGATTGTTGTTTGACATGTCAAGTTTCTCAAGTTTCTTCATCATTCCAATTTCATGGGGGATAGAACCAATAAACTGATTATCTCCGAGTCCTAAGTACAAGAGGTTAGTCATCCTTCCAATTTGGGAAGGAATGTAGCCAGAAAAGTAGTTGTCACCAAGCTCCAGCCATGTTAATCTGACTAAAGATGAGAAATTAAGACTATCGAGTGTACCTCTTAACCCAAGATCTCCAAGAGATATATCCAAAACGGAGTTGAATTCATTGCATTCAATTCCAACCCAACTGCAAGGATGACTGCTATTATCTCTCCATGTTGATAACAAAGTTTGGCTTTGGTTATCAAGGCTGGCTTTCCACTTTAACAAAGTGTTTGCTTCACTATTTGGTGAAGTAATGAAAGAGGAAACATGAGATGAGAACAAGATTAAATAGCCAACTAACAAGTACCCACGAAAATGTAAGCTTCTTGGAAAATTGAGGTTTCCTGAAGAGAAACTCCATGGCCATGAAGGAAATCTTAAACAAATTGAGAATGATGTAGTATACTCAATGGATGTTAGGAGATATATATAAGCATATGTCAGGAGTATAGTATAACGCTAAATTGCTAATTTGTTGTGTTATAAATCTTTGAAACATTGAATTATTTATTACTCCTTCAACCTTTAATATAAAAAAATATTTGGAGAGTTGATTTTGGTTCTAAATAATACAATATACATAATTTTCATATTTATCAATTTTATTCCTAATTTATCCATCGATGTTCCATCAACAATAATCAAAGAAAATAGAAAAATATGGAATTAAGGGAGATGAATCGGGAGTTCTTAAAAATAGATGTCATATTAATTAATTTAACTAATTCTTTAATCTAATAAAATTAAATAAATATGTTTTATCGGAGTATGATTAAAGAAGCTCTTTTTTTTTTTTCCTTGTTTAGCTTTAGACGAGAAATTAATCTGTTGTTGAAAAATAGAAATGTTACAAGTTGGACTGGATGGAGGGGGAAAAATTAGCGGGTGAAGATTTGATTCAAATAATTAGATAATATTTAACCGATGGCGTAATAATTAAATAAAAATAATATATTATATATAAATAATAATATATCATTAGGAAAGGAATCATCAAATTGTATAATACTTTTCTTTTAAAAAAAAAAAATCTTAAATAATCTGATTTCATAATTCACCACAATCCAACCGGTCATAATTAAATTATTGTAATGACTTTTTTCTTTCATATTTTTTTAAAAAGTCATTGAACTAGTGTTAATCTTCTTAATATTCATTTTTTTACCCTATTGAACAAAATCTCTCTGCGCTCTCAATCACCACTGAACATTCATCATTAATTAACTTGTTGTACCGAATTTGTTTGAAATTCAAATTTTAGAATTAAGTCAAACACGTGTGGTCCAGCCTTCCCTCATTCACGACTTTTGGGTTTAGACTTTAGATTGATGGCTTTGCATTAGAGCTGTCAATCCAATCGTATTTGCCCCTCAGTGGCGGGCCCCCTCCAGGGCTGGCCCGTGAAGGGCCAGGGCCTATCAGGGGGCTGGCCCTCCGGGGCACTGGAGTAAAAAAACACATGTTTTTTCAAAGCCTACCCCGGAGCACCAGACAAAAGGGCGCCGCGGGGCCCCTGGAATTACTATTTCAAATTTTAATTATTTTCCCTCCTCTTTTTTTAAAGAAATATAATTAGTAAATTATAACACGAATCATCCAATAAATAACTACAATCACTAATTTATAATCAAAAACAAACTATCTTCACAAATAACTCACATAAAACATAAAAAAGCATATTATGAATTTCTTCTCCCGCATCATGAACACATCCATAATCTTTATTTGCAACAAATAATAAACCAAATCATAAAATTAGAGTATAGTTATTATATATTTGTAATTAAATTAATAAATAACTTTATAAAAAATACAAAATATATATAAATAATAAATTTAAAAAGAAAAAAAGAAAAAGCTCGGTGAAAAGGGCTCGGGTGGCCGGCCCGTGGCCCTCCGTGGCCGGCCCGTTTAAGCCCGAGGCCCTTCGGGCCGGCCCTCCAGGCCAATTTCAAATATTTCGTCTAATTTTCAAGCCCGGCCCTTGAAGGACCAGGGCTTAAATGGGCCGGCCCGATGGGCTCGGCCCGTTTTGACGGCTCTACTTTGCATAGGGATACGGAAATAAATTGACCGCCTTACCGCGAAAAACTAAGAAAAATGACGGCGTCTATCTATCCTATACCGATAGGCCGATGTCATTATTAATGCCTATTATTTTTAACAATTTATCGTGGGAAAATTCTAAATAAATACCATTTGAATTTGTAAAACCTCCAAAAGCCCGTCGAATTTGTAAAAAGATTGAAAAGTACTAATAACCTATGAGGGATATGCAAATTCAGATGAAATTACCTTTGTACCCTTAGTTTTAAATAAATAAATAAAAAATACCCTCAAACACCCCCACCGCCTGCCTCCTCCCCCGGCGGCTGGCCCACCCCACCGGTGGCCGCCGGCCAATCCCCCCACCTGCAGCTTGGTCAAAAGGGCCACTAGTTGGGGGTGGTCGGCGGGGGTGTTTGAGGGTATTTTCTTTTTTTGTTTATAACTAAGGGCTAAAGGGTCATTTCACCCGAATTTACATATCCCTCATAGGTCCTTGGTACTTTTCATTCTTTTTACAAATTCAACGGACTTCTGGGGATTTTACAAATTTAAATGATATTTATTTGGAATTTTCCCTTTATCTTTCTTTCTTTTTTTCACAGTAGCGGCCTCATCTCGTTTTTAAATATTAAATAGCCGATTAAGTATCTATTTGAAATAATGGTTGCAGTTTCTTTGGAAGAAACTTTTCAATATGCAACGTAAATATATGAAAGGATTTTTATCTTAATTTACGTAAATAAACATTTTTGAGATAATAAACATAATCCCAACAAAATCTTAAGAGTACCCACTAGAATGTTAGCTTCTCAGAAAATACCATGGCTATGAAGGATAGATGTTGGGAGCTGATTATCTTAGTATCTACTCCTCCTCATCTCTCGCATCCCTCCATCTCATTCCAATATTTTATATAATCGTCTAAAAAGCGACATGTCATATACTTTTAAAATTTTCATCTTTACTGCATGTGGTATTTTGAAATGCATGACATGTCCCTCTTTACACGGTTAGATCAAATATTGGACGGCTGATATCGAGAGATACTAAGAGATGAGAAAGGAACAAATACTAAGACAATTTGCTCCCAAGAGATGTTAAGAGAAATATATAAGCAGATGACTTAACATTCATTGATTCCCTTAGCGAGTGGGTTACCGATGTTGACGTTACTGAGAAAATGCATGGCCAAAGAAAGTGTCAACAACCTATTTCTTCTAATCTTTATTATAAAGGTATTTATCATAAGACATCAATTACTAAATGTATTTAATCTGTTTTATAAGGCACTTATTTATTTCCAAAGAGCATCAATTGTTTTTTCCTATATATGCCCTTAATTAATAAAGGTAGTGGGTGAAAGTAATAATTAATATAATATTAGAGTTTAGTGCAATTAGTAAGGGTAATATTGGAAATTATTTAAATTACAGGGCAATTTTATTGATTTTAACTATTTTTCTTGATTTATAAGAATTGTTAGTTGTCTTTTGCCTTATAATACGGACCGGAGAGAGTAGAGCAAGTGTATTTGGTCTTTTTTATAAGACACTTGCTTGTTTCCAAAGAGTATTAGTTATCTGTTTCTACGTATGCCCCTAATTAATAAGGGTAGTGGGTGAGAATAATAATTAATGTGATATTAAGATTTAATACAATTAGTAATGGTAATATTAGAAGTTACTTAAATTATAAAATAACTTTATTAACTATAATTTTTATTTATTTATAACAATTATTAGTTGGTACTTTATAATAAACATCAAAGAAGTACGTCCTGCATGCAAATTGCTTTTCACATTTTCCCACGTCTCTTTCCCAAAACCTGGTTCCCACATCACCTTTCACACACATCTTACTTTTTCCTACTTCCAATAATGACACCATTAAAGATCCAGCATATATTCGTAGTTTTTGTCTTACTTTTTTTTTTTTTATCAAAACGTACTTATATTAATACTCAAATCAAAAGATACATCAAAGCATAATAATTACAACTGAAAAAAAAAAAATGAACTAGAACAATTACAACCGAAATAGCTAAACCGTAACAAGAATACAAACACATAAAACAAGACAAACCAAATGAAAGGGAAACTAAAAACCAAAATCACTGAAAATGTAGGAATAAAAGTAGCTTCAGAGACTGCACCGGCTTCCTGGACATCCAAGGTTAGAAGTGACAAGGAAGAAGGTGTTGGTTGCAAAACCCACCCAACAGGGCACACCTTCTTAAAAGGATAAGTTGCAAATAGATCAGCTACACAATTACCCCGATATGGGGCAAGAATCAGAAAAAACTCAACCTCAGAAAGAAAACAAATGAAGTCCTTAAGAATACTTCTTCTCCTCCAATCAAGTAAATCTAGCAAACACCTACCGAACAAACTAAGGCAAACACTAGTAATTTGGATTCGCCATCATCGAACAATCACAACAATGGCCCTCTGAGAAGTAAAACATTTAGCAACAAAGACCATCAACACAACCCTCTCCCCAAAAATGCGAATCTGAACCACAACAAAAAAACACCACTATTATAAACCAAAAACATAAATAACTTAGTAGAGGACCTTCCCCTCTGCCGCCAGAAACCGCCGAGTCGCCGGAAACCGCTTGGACGCCGGAAAACGCCGGCGAGGAAGAAGCCCTAACTGTAAACCCCACCCCATCAAGATAGATCTAGAGAGGGAGAGGAAAAGGACCACCGCCACCGCACAAAAGAAGACAAAGCGACGCCACAGCTGGAGTGGTGGTGAGGACGGAGACCGAGGATAGGGCGGCGACGGAGAAGACACGAGGTCGCCGCTATATGTCCCCGTTCCAAACTAAAACCCACATGCTCCAAGCTATTCAAGCCCCGATCTGCTTCCATACGGTGGACATGGTACGGGAGGAGGCTCACTGGCGGCAAGGACGCCGCCGACGAGCCAGAAACCCTAACATAGAGAAGGCCGAGAGAGAGCATCTTACTTCATCAATCGATATTAGTTGAAAACTTTGGGATAATTCCAGTATTAAGTTACGGGCGTATACATTACATTATTATATTGCTCGTTTTTCAATTATAAAAATATGTTTGATGGCAAAAAACTTACCAAATTATGTTCAACTCATCAATATGTATGTGTTTTTCCTTACTGAATCAAATTATATATAGAAAATTTTTAATAAAGAACTTTAAAAAAAAATTCTAAAAAGGTTTCAAAATTTATAATCTCAAAGAGAAATTAGATACTTTTTTTTTTTTTTTGAAATTATAAGAAAATAACTAAATTACACTTAAATATATTTTAAAAAAAATATTACACCCATTGCCACCGTTACTGGAGATGATGTGGAAATATTCTGGTGGGAGGTAGAAATATTCCGTTCCAAAGTGCCAAGGGTGGGATTTGAACCCTCACCGCTTGGTTGGCCAAAAAAATTGGTTTTTAATAAATATTGTACAAACAAATATGTATATAAGCTAACATTTTACCCTTAAATCTAACTCATTTTTAAGTTTTATTAAAAAAATTTACAACATTTCATTAGATTTTAAAAATTTTCATTTATCCAGTAAAAAATTTTATACTATCAACTCATTCACAAAATTTATTAATGAATTCATAATATTTCATTAGGTTTTAATAACTTCTTCACCTAGTAACAAAAAAAAAAAAAAAAAAAAAAAAAATCTTCAATGAGGCCATTCAAAAGTTTTTTTAAGGAATTTACTGAAATTTCATTAGGTTTTAACAATTTCATTCACTCGGTAAAAAATTTACATAATAAAGTTATTCACATATTTTAATATGAGATTTAAATGAGATTTTTCCCTTAAATAAAAAGTACTAGAACTTATACTTGTAGTGAAAAGGATTAGTCATGGGAGCGGATTGCCTTAGAAGCATGTCCCTCAGAATCTCTTAGTATCTCATCAAGACAATTGATTTCTTTTAACCTTGGCCGTTCGTTTCTATTCCCTTCACTCTCACTTATATTACAATTTCCTTGGGCCATCCCTCAACCTCATTGGTCCAAACTAAAAGTCATCCCACTTCTCTTCTCTCATGTCCACATGTCCAGTACCGCCACTTTCATTTAATATTAATCATGCAGCGCTGAAAATTCTATTGATTCTATTTTATTAGTAAACTCCCAGCACTCAAAATATCCACCAAAATTGTTGTCCCAACAAAAATATCTAAGAAAATTATTGATCCAAATTATCATTAACTCTCGTTTTTAAGTTCATGATTCCGTCTTTTAAGTTTAACTTAATTCATCAATATAACTTAAAATAACGATAGGCAGTGGCGGAACCAAAAAAAAATTTCGCCCAGACCAAAAAATAAACATACTAAACTATTTACTATTAGATTTGGGAATGATAGAATTAAGAAAGATGTTTAGGGTGTTTTAGAAAATACAAATAATATTAATTAACTTAACCAACTTTCTTAATCTAATTAAATTAGATAAATATGTCTTATATTTATAATAAAAGGAGTACTTCCGAATCTAAATTCACATTGTTAGTGTTAAGAAAAGCGTAGTTCAGCATAATTTTCAAAATCCATGAAAATAAATTAAGAGTTTTAAATTATAGGGGCCTAACTAAAATTATGGAAAGAACTAAGAGAAAAGGTTAATATAGTCCGGTAGTAAAAATTTAATTTCCCCATGACCTATCATCAAGTGGTGGAACTATGACCTTGCCACCGAGACCTTAGCCCTAGCCGACCTTCTAAAATTTGTTAGTATATAGATGTATTTATTATATAATATTTTATTTTGGCCAATAATTTAGCCCCAACCAATCTCTTATCTTCTCTATAAGGATAATATATGATTCATTACTTATTAGGCTATGAGAGAAAAGTAAAATTCTTATTTGAGATACCTACGAAAATATTAGTATCATCTTATATCCTGTTTTGATTTATAATTGTGGGTTATTTTATAGTTGTATTTTCACTATTATGTGATACTATTTAGTAAATAATTCAATATGCTTATTTTTTGGCCCCGGCTAAAAAAAAAAAAAATTCTGGTTCCGCCACTACCTACCATTATTTTAGGTTATAATGATGAATTAAATTAAACTTAAAAAACGAAATCATGAACTTAAAATGAGAGTTAATGATAATTTGGATCGATAATTTTCTTAGATATTTTTGTTGGGACAACAATTTTTGTGGATATTTTGAGGGCTTGGAGTTTACCAATAAAATAGTATCAATAGAATTTTTAGCGCTGCTTGATTAATATTAGGGATAAGGGTCTTAAATGTCATGGAAGTTTTTACCAGAGTGCATTGGTAAGACGGAAGTTTTTTTGGTCTCTTATTTTCCTTGGAAGTCTTAAAATTGTAGCAAAAATTCCCTACCGTCACGGAATTGCCACATGGACCGTTAACTTGACACATTGCGTGATAGGAGGCCACGCAAGGATTGAAATTGGACACTTTAGTTGACACATCAGCTCCTCCTCTCACACAACATTAGGACATACCGACAGAGGCAATTTTAGAAGGAGAAATCGAGCGTAAGAGGAATCTGCGAAGACCAGAACGAGAAAGAGGAATCAAAAAGACTTGAAGGCAAAATCGAACCGATTTGTGAAACCATGGGTGAGAAATATTGTAACTGGAGTCACGATAACTCTTTCATAAAAGACTTGAAATCTGAGTTAGAAAATGACTTTGAAAAAGTTAACTTGAAAGAAGAGGAAGTTAACTTGAGATGATGACTCGAGGTAACTTTTCATTTTGGAAAGTTAAGAATGAAGAGTAAAGCAAAAGAACACTTAACTTGATACATAAAGATATTGACTGGAGGCATTAAGTATTTAACTTCAAGTTAAGTGGAATTTACCTTGAGTCATGTATATTTTATCTTCAAGTTAAAACCTCAAGTAGGAAGAGAACAATATTTAACTTCAAGTTAAAATATTTGTCTTGAGTCATTGACTTGAGGCAATGACTTCATTGTGTGTAAGATGATGCAAATATTTTTACAATATATGAATACATCATAATACAATATATGAAAGCTGTTAATTTTTATAAATAAAGTCATTGCCTTAAGTCAATGACTCAAGGAAAATATTTTAACGTGAAGTTAAATATTGTTCTCTTCCTACTTGCGGTTTTAACTTGAAGATAAAATATACATGACTCAAGGCAAATTCTACTTAACTTGAAGTTAAATACTTAATGCCTCCAGTCAATATCTTTATGTATCAAGTTAAGTGTTCTTTTGCTTTACTCTTCGTTCTTAACTTTCCAAAATGAAAAGTTACCTCGAGTCATCATATCAAGTTAACTTCTTCTTCTTTCAAGTTAACTTTTTCAAAGTCATTTTCTAACTTTGATTTCAAGTCTTTTATGAAAGAGTTATCGTGACTCCAGTTACAATATTTCTCACCCATGGTTTCGCAGATCAATTGGATTTTTGCCTTCAGGTCTTCTCGATTCCACTTTCTCATTTTGGTCTTTGTAGATTCCTCTTACCCTCGATTTCTCCTTTTAAAAGTACCTCTATCAGTATGCCCTAATGTCGTGTGAGAGGAGGAGCTGATGTGTCAACTAAAGTGCCCACTTTCAATCCTTGTGTGGCCTCCCATCAGACGCAATGTGTCAATTTAACGGTCCACGCGGCAATTTCGTGAGGGTAGGGCATTTTTGCTATGATTTTAAGACTTCCAGGGCAAATAAGAGACCAAAAAAATTCTGTCTTACCAGTGCTCTCGGGTGAAAACATCCATGGCATTTAAGACCCTTATCCCTTAATATTAAATGAAAGTGGTAGTACTAGACACGTGGACATGAGAGAAGAGAAGTGGGATGACTTTTAGTTTGGATCGATGAGGTTGGGGGATGGGCAAGGAAACAAGAAAATAACGAGAGTGAAGGGAAAAGAAACGAACGGCCGGGATTAAAAGAAATCAATGGTTCGATGAGATACCGAGAGATTTTGAAGGACATGCTTCGAGGCAATCTGCTCCCGATTAGTCATATATTTAAAAATATACATAACTTATGTTTAGGGGGAAATTACATTTAAATACCATTTGAATTTTCAAAACCCCAAATGTTTGTTAAATTTGTTAAAAAAACTTAAAGGTACCAAAGACTATGTTGGGATTTTCAAATTTGAGTGAATTTACCCTTTTGCCTTTAGTTTTTAAATAAATTAAAAGAAAAAAAAAATGACCCTCACCGGAGGGCTATTGCGGCCGACCGTAGGAGAACCAATCGCGGACAACTGAAACCACCGGCGCACTGGGCTCCGATCACAAGCGGCTTGAGATCCGGTGATGGGTGTTTTTTTTTTGGGGAGGGTGGAGTTGAATCTTTTTAAAAAAATAAGGATTCAATGAAAGTGAGGTGGGTGGGGTTTGAACCCACCCCACTTTCATGGGAGCAAATGGGCCACTTGGTTCCTTTAATATATATATATATATATATACATTAATAAATATATATATATATATATATATATATGTTCTTCTTAACATTTTTTCATCAACAAACACTTGTAAATCTCATTACTGAACTTGTAAATACCACTAACGAATTGGTAATTCTCATTACAAGATTTGTTATAATTGACTCTTATTTGTTGTTTCATGAGAAACACTTGTGAAAAACCTAACGAAAGTACTAGTAATTACTATTACTAAACCTGTAAATACCATTTAAGAATTGATAATTTCCATTACAAGATTTGCTATAAGTGACACTTATTTGAAGAACGCATTGGTGAATACCATTACAAAACTAGTAAATATCATTGAAGAATTGGTAATTGTCATTAAAAGATTTGTTATAATTGATCTTTATTTCTTGTTTCATCGAGACACAAGTGGTAAACCTGAAGAACGAACTGGTAAATACCATTGAAAAACTAGTAATTGTCATTACAAAATTTGTTATAAGTGACATTTATTTGAAGAATGCACTGGTAAATACTATTATAAAACTAGTTAATATCATTAAAGAATTGGTAATTGTCATTAAAGGATTTGTTATAATTGACCTTTATTTCTTGTTTCATTAGAAACACAAGTGGTAAACCTAAAGAACGAACTAGTAAAAACCATTATAAAACTAGTTAATGCCATTGAGAAATTGGTAATTGCCATTACAACATTTTATAATGGCAATTACCAATTCTTTAATGATATTTACTAGTATCGATGCTTTCTTCAAATAATGTCACTTATAACAAATCTTGTAATGACAATTACCAATTTTTCAATGGCATTTACTAGTTTCGTAATGGATTTACCAATTCGTTCTTCAGGTTTACCACTTGTGTCTTGGATGAAACAAGAAATAAAGGTCAATTATAATAAATCGTTTAATGGCAGTTTACAAGTTTTTCAATGATATTTACTAGTTTTGTAATGGTATTTACCAGTGCGCTCTTCAAATAAATGTCATTTATAACAAATCTTGTAATGACAATTACCAATTTTTCAACGGCATTTACTAGTTTTGTAATGGTATTTATCAAGATGTTCTTCAAATAAATGTCACTTATAACAAATCTTGTAATGACAATTACCAATTTTTCAATGACATTTACTAGTTTTGTACTCTTGGTATTTATCGATGCATTCTTCAAATAAATGTCACTTATAACAAATCTTGTAATGACAATTATCAATTCTTCAATGACATTTACAAGTTTAGCAATTGTAATTATCAGTGCTTTCGTCGATTTTTCACAAGTGTCTCTCATGAAACAACAAATAAGGGTCAATTATAACAAATTTTCTAATGAGAATTATCAATTCATTAATGGTATTTACAAGTTTAGTAATGAGATTTATAAGAGTGTTTGTTAATGAAAAAAGGGTTAAATACCAATTTTACCACACGAAGTATTGGCTAGGGAGCATTCAACCCAAAATTTTTTTAGGTATCATTTTTGCCCCTAAGTTTAAAAACATAGCAATCTTGCCCATCAGTTGATCTTAACCGTTGAATTGTTGCTCTTCTTTATAAACTTCAAGGAAAAATTTGCTCCTACAAAAAGCTTTCGGGGCAAATTTTCTTATAAAAAAACCTTCTCGGGGTATATTTGCTTCTTATTATAAACTTTCAAGGTTAAAATGATACCCAAAAACTTTCGGGTCTTTGAATGTTCCCTAACCAATACTTCTATAGCAAAAACTAAAGGAATCAAGTAGTTGGGCCACTTGGCCCCCATGAAAGTGGGGTGGGTTTGAACCCCACACATGACACTTTATTAAATCTTTTTTTTTTAAAAAAAAAAATGATTCAACTCCACCCCCTAAAAAAAAAGATCGTCGGATCTCAAGCTATCGGTGGCGAGCCACGACGCCGGCCGTTGCGGGCCGTCTAGCGGTCGATCATCGACGGCCGCCGCGATGACCCTCTAGCGAGGGTCATTTTTCTTTTGTTAAAGAATAAATTCACCCGAATTTGAAAATACCAATTTGATCTTTGATACATTTAAGTCCTTTAACAAATTTAATAGATATTTAGAAATTTTATAAATTTAAATGATATTTAAATATAATATTCCGTATGTTGAGGGGGTTGGGTAGGGGGCATTTAATATTATTGATCGTGTTTTCAATCAACCTACGGGTAATTGTGGACTTTTCTGATACCTTGCGAGTCGGGGGTAATTTGTCAAGAAAGTTGTTTAATAAAATAATGATAATTTTTCCCAATAAACAGAAGTGAAGGACAGACTTTGAAAAGTTGGCAACGAATGGGACATTACTGAAAAAAAAATGTATGGCCAAAGAAACTGTCAAGAACCAACTCTATCTGATTTTTATTATAAGATATAAACTCATAATTTTTACTAATTAATAAAAACTGTTAAAATCAATAAATTTATCTTAAAATTTAATTAATTTTTAATATTATACTTATTCATTACATTAAATTCTAATATTATATTGATTATTATTCTTATCTACTATCCTTATTAATTAAAGGCATATATAAAAAAAATAATTAATGCTTCATAGAAATAAACAAATACTTTATAAAAAAAATTAAATACGCCTGTTAATTAATGTTTTATAATAATATTCAAAGAATGTACGTCTCAGGCTCTAGATTGCTTTCACATTTTCCCACGTCTCTTTCCACTATCCAGTTTTTCCCACTTCCCCATAACCCCAACACACGCTCCCTTTCACACATAGTATCTCACTTTTTCCTACTTCCAATAATGACACTATTACAGATCCAGCATGTATTCGCAGCTTTTGTTTTACTTGACCAATGGATATTCAGCCTGTTTAAGTTCACTGTGAGAATGGTAGTTTAAAAATGGGTTAAGGTGCATTTTTGCCCTTAAAGTATGCGCCTAGGAGTAATTTTGCCCTGAAGTTTTAGCGTAGCGATGTTGCTTTTTGAAGTTTTAAAAGGAGCAATGTTGCCCCTCTTAAAAACCCTAACGGTTAACTAACGTTGGCCGTTAGTTGACCGTTAGGGTTTTTAAGGAGGGGCAACATTGCTCCGTTTTGAAACTTCATGAGCAAAATTGCTACTTTTTTTGGGAGCACTGTTGCCCCTGAAGTTTCAAAACAAAGCAATGTTGCCCCTCCGTTAAAAACCCTAACGTTGACCGTTAGTTGACCGCTAGGGTTTTTAACGGAGGGGCAACATTGCTCCATTTTGAAACTTCAAGGGCAACATTACTATGCCGAAAACTTAAAGGGCAAAATTGATCCTGAAATGGGATACTTTAAGGGCAAAAATGCACCTTAACCCTTTAAAAATTATCTGACTTTAAAAAAAAATTGGTAGGAAAAAATCAAGTTATAGATAATGATTTGTGTTTGGATTGATGGTGGTAGAAGTGACGGGGTCCACGTTAAAAGCTCATAGCTTTTTGGAAAAAGTTCTCTCGGTGGAGCTTTTTCTTTAACAGCTTTTTGAGTTTTAAGTTCAAATGAACTTAAAACTCAACCCAAATAGACCAAAAATCAGTTGACAACGTGAACTGTTTTTTTTTTTTTTTTTTTTTTTTTTTTTTCTTCAAAATTACAGCTCTTAATGCTTCTAACGCTGCACTCCAAACAAGCCTAATATTTAGCTTGACTGCATGCAACACACGTTGATTATTTCTTGGGGTTGGATTTATCTCATTATCACTTTCTCATTATCCCTCATCATCTCTAAATCATATCCATCCAATCAATCACAATACCACTTTAACCTTTCTTTCATCTTCCCAATCAATGGTCCAAATGATGTTAATGAGGTAAAATAAGAAAGAGGATTATGAGAGAATCCTCTTCCTATTTCTTGCGGTTGCGCTCTTCGGATACGCGCACACAACCATAATACTTCGCATCTGTCCAAGATATGATCTGTTACCTTACAATTAGTTAACAATATTAATACTATCTTTGGTCCTTAATATATAAGATTTAGTTGGTTTTTTTTTTTTTTTTTTTTTTTTTTTTTTGAAGAAATTAAGGAAGCTAAATAAATTACTTTAAAGTATTTATATTTCATTTTTTATACTAGACTAATTTGTTTGATTTATAAACTAATATATAATTAAATGATACATACCATATGCTATGATTAATTAACTTATTTAACTTTATTAATCTTTTCTAAAATGTCCACCAAATCTTATATTAAAATTAGAGGATGTATTAGTTAAAATGTCCCCTTCACTCCCACTTTTCAAAGTCGTCTTTCACTTTTGTTTTCTGGGAAAATGATCATCAGTTAATTAAGCTGCTTTCTTGATAAGTTACCCCAACTTGCATGTTACCACAAAAGTCCACACAATTAGCTTAACGTACTGCATGCACAGCTAATAATGTGCGATGAAATCATGTCAAATACCCACTCCATCCCATAAAAGTTTTACTTTTCAACCGGAATATCTCAGGTATGTAAAGTCACATAAACTAATAAAATTCAAAATCAAATTGGTAAATTTAACAAATTCTTAATTTAGTCGAAATGATTTTAGTGGCCTCCTCTTTCTCTTCTTTTCTCTCCAGGTATTTCGTCTTTCATTCTCATAACACACGGAGCAATAAGTTTACATCACTAACACACTATAAACTCATCATTTGATATTGGATGATGCTTTAGACGCACTTGTCCTTATGCTGAATCATGCTTTGTTCTATTTACATTTTCCTTAGCAAAGAGCCATCCGTGAAAGAACTGGCCCGCACATCAAGAACTGGCTCAGCGAACAAGGGAAGATATACGAATACGATGTCGATACTCTACAGGAGGTGAAAACTTAAATGTGGGATACCAAATTTACTGATTATTGTGTAACAGTATATATCAATTGAGTGATTGAAATTCTCCAATTAAGCGAACAGGCCAGCCAGCATTATTATGAAATATTAAATGGGTTCTACGACTACGATTACCAATTTAATTTTGAATTTCATTAATTCTAGTCACTTTATATGAAATTTTCCCTTTTTAGTATGACCATTCCCAAGTTATAATTTCTTCTTGACTTAAAACTTAATTCACTTTTATTCATTTTTTATCCCTAATTAATTACAAATCTTATATATATATATATATATATATTATTCACTCTATTTCATACATTATTGTTAAACTCGAGAGTCAATTTACCAAGTTTGACGAATTAACTTTTTAACTAATGAAAGTGAGTTAACTCTCTTATAGAATCATTCTATACATACACTCAGTCAAACTCAGTTTTGACTCAATCAAACTCATTCAACTTGCTATTTCTAAACCAAGTTGAGCGAGTTAGAGATATGGTTAAAAGAAGTCCAAGATTTGGATAGTAAAAGACTAAATATCTTCATTAAAAAAAATAATTAAAACATAAGCTAGTATAAATTTAAAAAAGAAAAATACATAACTTATAATCTAATTGATGACTTTAATTTCTTTGCACATGCAGGTTGGGGCAACAATAAAGATAATTGTAAAAATCAGCTCGTGTTGGAGATTTTTTTGGGGTCAAAGCTCGTGTTTGAGATGACAAGAGATCATTTTCATCAATGATAGATACATTTCAAGGATATAATCGCTGAGACTTGATTACAAGAGAACAAATACCTAAAAGCATTGTTGTCAAAAAAATAGTGTGAAAACATAAAAACTTATGTTTTTATTAGGGTCATATGTACTGAAACGTAAGTAAAAACTGTACTGAGCAGAAACTGGTAGAAACTCTGCTCAAACACGTAAAAACTATAAAAATTTACATTTTTACCGTTTTTACTTTAACAAAAGAAAAGGATGAAAAGTTTTTTTCCCCAAAACAAGGTGGAAAGTTGAAAATCTTATTTTCATTGTGCATCTTAGACTCGGGATTACTTTGAGTAGAGACTAGATAGTTATATATAGTTTTTAATGTATTTCCATAGTTATAAATATAAATTTTTAACATGAGTTATATATATATATATATATATATATATATATATTTTTAAATGTTTTATATAGTTATATGGCTTCTATCATTTAAATATGAAGCTGTTCGTTAAATTTTGAGTAGTGATTTATGATTTTTTTCCCCCCACACACACATAATTTTGAGCTCCGACTTCAAGTAATATAAAGTAAAAACTTTACGTTTCTACCACTGCTTCCATATTTATGTTAAAATTCGATTTTGACAATATTACCTAAAAGCGACACGTATAATGGTTATTTAATCACATTAAATCCAAACCAAGGATCTCGTTTTTGCTGAGTATTGGTTTATTTCCTATTTTTTCAATCTTCTCTTAGTCCTTGTGCGTGGAAGAACACAAAAATAAGAAGTACTATAACTTATAAAAAGGATGGATTATATATATATATATATAAATTATGTTTTGGGGGTGGAGGGAGTATTTTCTTTTCCTCAAAATTGATTGTCCTTCTCCCCACGTGCCCAACCTCCCCCAAACACTGAGGTCGTTGCCTCTGAATTTTTTTTAAGAAAAATTTTAAATGCATTAAAAAATAAAAAAATATAAATAAGAAAAGAAAAAAATATCAAAAAATATTTATGAAATCAAGTGAATACTAATGATGTAATAAGAGAGACAATTATTTTACAAATCTATCATTTAAAAAAGTAAAGATAAGTCTTTGTTAGAAATGTAGCTACATAAATTATAATGAAGGGTGGATACTTAATAAGGTCAAGTACACATATTTTAATAATAAAAGTATATTACAATAAAAATAATTACAATGTTATCCTTCTAGGCCTTATTTTTTAGAATTTCATCATAGTTGCCTTATTATTAATACTATCAAATACATCTTTTTTAATATAAGACACTAAACAATCATTCAATCATTCATCCCCATCCGATTACAAAATACAGTCTTAATGTATCAAAAGTGAGCATTTAATTTAAAGGTAGACAATCATTCAAACACAAATTATTATTATTATTATTTTTTAAAAAACCTTTTTTCGGGGGGGGGGGGGGAACTAGCCCCCTTGTCTTACCTAACCCTCATCGGCGGAGTCCTTCCCTGGCCTCTCTCCTCTGGTTTAGAGACCAGTGCTGAACGCGCCTCGTCTCTCTCTCTCCGGTTCACTCACCCTCAGGCTTTTGCATTTCGCCATTTCCCCAAAACACACGCTCAACAAAGGAGACAAAGTGTGGTTGGAGAAGTTGTCTGCCAGTTAGTCACTCTTACTTTTTTCTGTTTTGAGATTTTTATTTTTATTTTGTAAAGTGGGAGTGAAGGAGGTATTTTAACTAATGCACATTTGAGGAATATTATTGTTCATATTTATTCCCTCTTATTCTTATACTAACAATTTTCACAAATAAAGAAAAACAGTTAAAGTAAATAAAGTTATTTTAGAAATAGGTAATTTTCAATATCATTCTTACTAATTACACTAAATTTTAATATCATATTAATTATTATTTTCATTTATTATCTTTATTAATTACGGCCATACATAGAAAAAGATAATTATTGTTCCTCGAGAATAAGTAAGTCTTTATAAAAAGGACCAAATACATTTATTAATCGGTTTCTTATACTGATGCGCTGGCACTATTGTAGAATATAATGGTCCCGGTAACTTGATCCTGCAATTATCCCAAAGTTTTCAATTAATACGCATTGGTCAAGTAAAACAAAAACTGCGAATACATGCTGGATCATTAATGAAAGCATCATTGGAAGTAGGAAAAAGTAACATGGGTGTGAAACGTGATTGGGGCTTGGGTTAGGGGAAGGACTGAAAAGCTGGATAGTGGAAAGAGATGTGGGAAAATGTGAAAAGGAATCTGAACCCAGAGAGAAAAGTCAACATTAGGTGTGCTAGATTATGGCCATGCATTTTCTCAGTAATGTCCCCTTCAGTCCCACTTTTCAAAGTCGTCTTTCATTTTTTCGTTCTTCACGAGCTGAATTTTCCAATTATCTTTATTGCTGTCCCAAACTGAATGTTCAAAGAAATTAAAGTCATCAATTTTTTGCTCCGAATTTTGTGTTCTTCACGAGCTGATTTAATTAAAGTCATCAATTAGATAACTAGATTTTATACGTTTCTTGTTGTTGCATTATTCTTTAGACAAATCACATGAAACTAGAACTCTTCCACATTTGAGGATAGTTGACTGTTTTATGAATAATTAATGGCTAATATAATCCTATTCAGTTATCAGCTATCGGAAGAAATATAAGGCACTAACAACAAATTCTCACAAATAAATAAAAATCATGAGAATTGTCGTGATTTTTAATATTACTTTTATCAACTACACTACACTCAAATATTATATTAATTATTACTCTCTTCCACTATTTTTATTGAATATGGACAAACATAGAAAAATAAATAATAGTTCATTGGAAAAATATAAGTGCCTTATAAAAAGGATAAATAATATTTATTAGTTATTGTCATTTAATAAAGATAAAAATCGAAGGAGTAAATTTATGTCAAAGTTGTAAAAGTTAACCATGATATACAGTTTATGAAGTTTCTTTTAAAGTATCTATAAATTATAATTTTAAATCAGGAATTTATTGCATGTTATAAACTACCGATTGATAGAGCTAGAAAATTTGAATTATAAGAATAAAATTAATTTTTCGTTTTGCTTTCATTAACTAACAAAATAAAG
This sequence comes from Acacia acuminata, assembly GCA_019022655.1. NCBI lineage: Eukaryota > Viridiplantae > Streptophyta > Magnoliopsida > Fabales > Fabaceae > Acacia > Acacia acuminata. The sequence goes on along the minus strand of JAFJYI010000376.1, from coordinate 291,995 downwards.
AAAATCCCTTATTCAAATTTTAAATTAAGTTTTTAATTCAATAAATCTTATTTAAATTAGATTATAGGTGTATGCCTTAAAATAGGATTTAAGAATTTGTTAATTTTATCTTAATACCTCCTCATTTGATTCTCACCCATAATCACTACTGGTTTCTCCTCCCATTCGAAAATTTCTTAGGCAATCTGAGTTAAAAAAATAATTAAAAATATTTTTAAAAATATATAAAAGTCTAAAATAAGGACTTATTTGTAGTACTCTGATATTGACCAGATTCCTTGGCAGAATTGGCAGTACTCTGATATTGACCAAGATTCCCCAGCAGAATTGGGAGTACTCTAATATTTTACATAACCTAGCTAGGAGAAGATTTTAACCCCTCTCGCACCATGATCGACGTTCTTATCTATGGAGACGTTCTTATCTATGCGTCCTCCCATTATCCAACTTTCTTTTTCATCCCTTATAAATCAATTTATACCATTTATTTTACTTATTTTAGATTCGACTGTCTATTTTATATTTTTAAAACTCATTTCCAACATTTGAAATGCTGACTCCCGCAAATGATAAGACCCTTTTTTCTTCAATAATTCACGGTAGTATATTTCGGATCTTGATCGGTACTTAAAAAAAATACTTAATGATATTAAAAAATTATTTAAGATCTTGAAAAAATATCCTGAAGTATATTTTTAGTACCATCCAATGTCTTGAAATATTTTTTCAAGATCCTAAAATAATTTTTCAAGATCATGAAGTATTTCTTCAGTACTAGTCAGTATCCTGAAGTATTCTTTTAGTACCATTCAGTACCCTGAAATATTTTTTTCAAAATCCTAAAAAACTTTTTTAAGATCATGAAGTATTTTTTTTCAGTATCAGTTAGTATTTCAAAGTATCTTTTTAGTACCACTAGTACCTTAAAATATTTTTTTCAAGATCCTAAAATAATTTTTTAAGATCATGAAGTATTTTTTCAATACCAATTAATATCCTAAAGAATCTTTTACTATCAATCAGTAAGTCGAAGCATTTGAGAGGTTAGAAATAAGTTTTAAGAATATAAAATAGACGGTCAAGATTAAGATTAAGTGAAATCAATGGTGAAAAATTGACTTATGAGGGATGAGGAGAAAGTTAGATCATGAAAGGATCACGTTCCCTCTTGGCTGCATGCAGCTAGCCGTGAATAATGACTATCAAATCTTGATTCATGTGCTTATATATATATATATATATATATATATATATATATATATCTTAATATCTATTGCGTGAACTACACCATTCTTCTTTTGTTTAAAATTTTCTTGATAGCCATGGCATTCCTCTTCAAAAAACCTCAATTTTCAGAGAAGCTTACACTTTGGTGGGTAGTGTTAGTTGTCTATTTAATCGTGTTCTCATCTCATGTTTCCTCTTTCATTACTTCACCAAATAGTGAAGCAAATAATTTGCTAAAGTGGAAGGCCAGCCTTGACAACCAAAGCCAAACTATGTTATCAACATGGAGAGATAATAGCAGTCATCCTTGCAATTGGGTTGGAATTGAATGCAATGAGTTCAACTCTATTTTTAGTATATCTATTGGAAATCTTGGGTTAAGAGGTACGTTTGATATTCTCAATTTCTCATCTTTCCCAATCTCCAATTCATACGTATGCGAAATAACTCATTTCATGGGATTATCCCTTCCCATATTGGTGAACTCTCCAAACTTAGTTTTATAGATTTTTCTTTTAATGAGTTATCTGGTGGCATTCCAAGAAGTATTGGCAACTTGTCCACACTCTCATTTGTTTCTTTGCAACAAAATTATCTTTTCGGAGCAATTCCAGATGTGATCACACAATTGACTGGGCTTAATTCTCTATTGTTAAGTAATAATGATTTCAATGGCCATATTCCTGAAGCAATAGGAAATTTGACTAACCTATCATGGCTTGAACTATCTGACAACAAACTTTCCGGCCATATTCCAGCAACAATAGGAACTTTAGTCAAATTAACATCGCTGCATCTTGGTTCCAACTATTTTTCTGGTCATATTCCTTTAAGCATTGGAAACCTGACTGAGCTCTTCCACCTAAAGTTCTATCAAAACAATCTTTCTGGATTGATTCCTTCTAGCATTGGAAACTTGACAAAGCTCTCCATATTAGATTTGAATACAAACAACCTTTATGGATCTATTCCTTCTAGTATTGGAAACTTGATTGAGCTCTTCCACCTGAGTTTGTATCACAACAATCTTTGTGGACCCATTTCTTCAAGCATTGGAAAATTGACAAAGCTCTTCATATTATATTTGGGTCAAAACAAACTTTCTGGACCTATTCCTTCTAGTATTGAAAACTTGACTGAGCTATCACAGTTGGGTTTGATAACAAACAATCTTTATGGACCCATTCCTTCAAGTATTGGAAAATTGACTGAGCTCTCCATCCTATATTTGGTTGAAAACAAACTTAGTGGCAATCTTCCATATGAAATTAATAACCTTACAAAATTGGAATCCTTGCAAATATAAAACAATAATTTCAAAGGTCATTTTCCTCAAAACATTTGCGGTGGAGGATTACTTGTAAACATCTCTACAACTAACAATCAATTCACTGGTCCAATTCCTAGAAGTTTCAAGAATTGCTCTAGCCTTATGAGAGTTAGGCTTGAAAACAATCAACTAACAGGAAATGTCACAGAAGCTTTTAGTGTATGTCCAAAGTTGTACTACATTGGTTTAAGTAACAATGCACTTTATGGCCACTTGTCACCGATATGGGGGCAGTGCCATAACCTTGGAAGCCTTATGATCTCTAATAATAATTTATCAGGGGGCATACCACCAGAACTAAGCAAGGCAACAAACTTACAACGACTTAATTTTTCATCAAATCAGTTGGCAGGAAATATTCCAAAGGAATTGAGTCACTTATCATTATTGATTGAACTTGGGTTGAGCAACAATCAACTTTCAGGAAACATTCCTATTGATATAGGATTATTGAAGAACCTTGAATTGTTGAATGTAGCTAACAATGATTTAAATGGCTCAATTCCGAGCAGTTTGGAGGGTTGATCAAGTTACGGAATTGAACTTAAATGGAAATAAGTTCGTCAGCCTTTCATCTAGTTTTGGCCAATTACAAAATCTTGCATACGTCGATCTTAGTGCAAATTCCTTTTCAGGTGGAATTCCAACAATGCTTCAAGGGCTACAATGTTTGGAAATTGTGAACCTCTCGCATAATAATTTCTTTGGTATGATTCCTTCATTTTTTGGTGATTTGAAAGGCTTGACTATGATTGACATATCACACAATAAATTAGAAGGTCCACTTCCAAATAATTATGCCTTTCGTAATGCTTCAATTGAGACATTGAAAGACAACAAAGACTTATGTGGAAATGTATCTGGCTTGCCAATTTGCCCGACAAATAGTTACGATCCAAGGCATCATAAGAGAAACAAAGTGGTGATCTATGTTCTTTTCTTTGGTTTGGGATCTGTGCTGCTAGCAATAGTTTCAATGGGAATTTCATATATTATTTACCATCACAATGAAAGGAAAGCAAAAAGTCAAGAAAGAGAAGTGCAAACTCAAAATTTGTTTGCTATATGGAGTTATGATGGGAAGTTAGTGTATGAAAACATTATTGAAGCCACAGAGGAGTTCGACGAAAAATATCTCATTGGGGTTGGAGGGTTTGGAAGGGTTTACAAAGCTGAATTATCCACAGGTCAAGTTGTGGCTGTGAAGAAGCTTCATTTTCTACCAGATAGGGATCAATGTCATCAAAAAGCATTTATTAGTGAGATTCGGGCCTTGGCTGAAACAAGGCATCGCAATATCATCAAGCTATATGGGTTTTGCTGACATTCACAGTTCTCCTTTTTGGTTTATGAATTCTTGGAAGGGGGAAGCTTGAATAAGATACTAAGTGATGAGACACAAGCAATTGCATTGGATTGGAATAAGAGAATCAACGTTGTTGAAGGTGTGGCTAATGCTTCATATTATCTTCATCATGGATGCTTACCTCCGATAGTTCATCGTGACATATCAAGCAAAAATGTTATTTTAGACTCAGATTATGAGGCTCACAGCTCTGACTTTGGGATGGCCAAGCTTTTGTATCTAGACTCTAACAATTGGACCTCATTTGCTGGTACCTTTGGCTATGCTGCTCTAGGTTAAGGATATTTTAATTTATGTAATGTAATTTTTCTTTATTTATGAATCACATAATGCTATATCTCATGATTCGTTTATTTGGAAATTAAAACTTCACTAACAATGTTTTTTTTTAATGATAATCATTTTGATTTTGTTATAGAACTTGCGTATACAATGAAAGTGACCGAGAAATGTGACGTTTATAGTTTTGGAGTGTTGACTTTCGAAATAATTATGGGAAAGCATCCAAGAGATCTCATAATGTCTTCTATTGATGCACCAACAATAGTTTCACATGATTTGGATTTGAAGGAAGTGTTAGACCAAAGACTACCTTATCCTCGAGGTTCTGTGGCTGAGAAGGTGATGTTGATTGTAGAGCTGTCAAAATGGGCTGGACCCTATGGGCCAGCCCATTAAACCCTATTTTCAGCCCTCTATTTTTTAACCCCAATGTAGTGGGGTTATTTTTTGCCCTAACCCAAAATAACCCTCATTTCTTTGGGGTCACAATGGGGTCAACCGCGGGCCAAGAACTGGATCCAGTATCCCGTGAAGTGTGAACCCTAGCCATCGACGATTGCTTGCTCCGTTGCTCGTTGCTTCATCGTCCTTCACCGTCTTCTTCTTCTTCTTCTTCCTCTTCGTCGTCCTCTAATTTGGGTATCAGATTGAGCAATCCCGACAAATCAGACATTTCAGGCTCGAAACGGAATTTGCGTTTGCTTTTCCGAATTTATAGATACCCCTACACCTACATTAATTTCTGTTTCCCTGCTCTCTTCAATTCATCGGCTCTTTGTGATTTCGTCACTTGCAAGTCAGCTTAAGAAACTGAATATCTCATTCGATCTACCCGGAAAATTAAGGTGATTGGAATTAATTTTAGCATCTTCGCCTGTTCTTATGTACGTGAGAATGGGTTCTTTTTAATCATTTTCTATAGATTGGAATTAATCTATTGAGATCATCGGATCAGAGTGGTTGGCTGTTAGTGCTAATTCTATTCATTATCTATAGGTAGATTGAAGGATGGGATATATTCTATTCTTCCTGTTCTGTTCTTTTTCTACTCTCCCTTTGTTTTTTGTTTTTTAAATATTAGAAGAATTGAAGCCGAGCTTTACTTTTTATCTGATGCAGATAGCAAGAACTCTGGATAGCTCTGTGTTTTTGGAGTCTGTGTTGTTTGGAGATGAATGTATTATTTGAACTATAATATTTATTCAGAGATTTATCCATTTTGCAGGTATATCTCAGGATACAAGAATCGGTTTCAGAATTTTATCAAATACCTACCTGAAATGGGAGATGAGGTATTTGTTTTCCTCCTGTTCCCTTTATTTCTTCTATATGTGCATGTGCACGTGTATTTTATTTGCATTTGTTGCTTTTATTTAATATGCTATTTATTACGAGCAAAGCTAGGATAGATAGATCCAAAGATTATCATTTCGTTTGGGAAAATGGTTTTACTCATTTAATTTCCCTTGTTTGGTTTTACAAATTAGGGATTAGAGATCGGAGTAAAGAAGCAACGCCCATTTTTATTATGGATGATGAAGTTCAATCGAAACTCCACTTGAAGTGTCTCGGAAGTTTTAAGATAAATAAAAAACAAATCTCTAATGTGTGGAAGTATTTTACAAAAATTGGTACGGACAAGGATGGTTTTGAAAAGGTCAGTGTGTAGTTATTGTCTTCTTTGAATATGTAGTTGGTAGACATCCTAAGACCCGAAGTAGCTATGGAACTTCACATTTGGGTCGTCATATTCTTGGTTGTAATGAGATTCTTGCAAACTCTGAATTAAATGAGCAACATGGAAAGTCAAGTACAGTACAGATTAATCAAGAGGTCCATCGAGAAAAACTCGCACGAGCCATAGTTTATCATGATCTTCCTTATAATTTTGTTGAGTATGAGATGATTAGGGATTGGATTAATTATATTAGTCCTGATGTTGTGATGCATTCTAGGAATACCGTTGTGTCAGATGTTCGGAAAATGTATGTCAAAGAGAAAGAAAAACTTAAGCAAATCATGTCGAGGATTCCTAATAGAATTTGTCTAACTTCAGATGTTTGGACAGCAATTAACAGTGAGGGTTACATTTGTTTAACGGCTCACTTTGTTGATGATAATTGGAGATTAATTAGTAAGGTTCTGAACTTCTGTTGAATGAAGCTTCCACATACTAGGGTTGAATTGGAAACTTTTGATTGCTTGAAGCAATGGGGTATTGAAAAGAAGATATTTTCTATTACACTGGATAATGCTGTTGCGAATGATAACATGCAACTTATATTAATAAATCATCTTCGTGTGCAAAACAATTTGTTGTGTGATGGTGAGTTTTTTCATATACGTTGCTCTGCACATATACTTAATTTAATTGTTCAAGAAGGTTTGAAAGTGGCTACTGAAGCATTGTATAAAATTAGAGAAAGTGTTAAGTATGTGAGAGCATCGGATGGGAGGATGATTAAATTTCAAGATTGTGTGGAACAAGCTGGCATAGACACAAGCATTGGTTTGAGAATGGATGTGTCAACCAGATGGAATTCAACATATTTGATGTTAGAAAGTGCGCTTAAGTATGAAAAAGCATTTGACATTCTCCAAGTGTTAGATAGGAATTATAAATATATTTTGTCACAAGAAGAATGGAGAAGAGGGGAGAGAATATGTGAATTTTTGGAACCCTTTTATGAGACTACAAACATGATTTCAGTTCATCTTATCCAACATCTAACTTGTATTTTATGCAAGTTTGGAAGATTGAGTGCATATTGAATGAAAATTTGGGTAGTGATGATGATGTTATAAAGGATATGTCAATGAGAATGAAAGAGAAGTTTGAAAAATATTGGAAGCAGTATAGTGTAGTCCTAGCTTTTGGAGCTATTCTTGACCCACGCTTGAAGCTTGTTTTCTTAGAATTTTGTTATAAAAAACTGGATCCTTCGACCTCTTATGATAAGGTTAGAAATGTGAGAGAAAAGATTGAGAAGCTTTATGAAGAATATACAAGCAATCTCCAAGGATCAAGTTCTTCTCATTCTATATCATCCAACAAATCCAATATCTTGCACAGGTCTAGTGGAGAAGGAAGTAGGCCCAAAAAATCAAAATTATATATTAGGGTATGTTCTTTTATGCTAAATTAATATTTTCTTCATTATTGTTTCATTTAGATAATTGATATATTATATTTTGCAGGAGTTTGAAATGTTTGAGAATGAGAGTATGTATGTTGCTGGTAAGAGTGAATTATCACTTTATTTGGATGAACCAAAAGTTAAATTTGGCCAAGGTGAAGATTTTGATGTGCTTAGCTATTGGAAGCTTAATGAAAGTAGGTTTCCCACACTTAGTATTATAGCACGAGATGTGTTAAGTATCCCCATTACTACAGTGGCATCAGAATCTGCTTTTAGTATTGGTGGACGTGTTCTTACCAAATATAGAAGTTCTACTCTTCCTGAAAATCTTCAGATGTTGATTTGCACTAGGAATTGGCTGCATGGTTTTACTCTCAATCCTGATGGTAATGTTGTGTTAATTTTCATAATGTTTTATATGTATATGTAATATTGATTGCCTAATTGAGTGATTGTATTTTAATTGATTGTGAATTTTAGATGAAGTTGATTGTAAAATTACTCATCATGAATCACTAGCAAAAGAGAATCCCAAGGGGCATCAAGAATTTCAAATTGAAGACTAGAGAGGTACAAATTTGAGTAACTATATTCTATAAAAATAATTTCAAATCGATTTTTTTACAATAGAAGCGTTTAATTTATGATTGTAATTTATTTTGTTATTAAAATACAATCCTTGATTGTTGTTAGGTGAAGGCACGTGTGGAAATTTTGATAAAGATCATCCGTCTGACCCTTTTATGAAGACGATCAACTTTGTAGAGAATTCTGTTATGTTGTTATATTGAATCATGTTGAAATCGGATCACATCTCCATCTAATTAATTTATAGATTTGTTTGTTTTGGTTTTGGAGTTTTTCAAAGACATTAAAGAAAGTTTCAGTAGGTGGAATCTAGAGACTAAGAAACATCCATGTTTATTATCTAAATTGATTTTTGGCCCGCGGGCTGGCCCTAACCCTTAGGGTTTTGGCCCGCGCGGGCTGTTTAAGAGGCGGGCTTTTTGGCCCTAGCCCGCGTGGGCTAGGGCCTAACGGGCCGGGGTGGCCCATTTTGACAGCTCTAGTTGATTGCAAGAATAGCTTTTGCTTGCTTGAATAAAAATCCACATACTCGCCCATCCATGGAGCAAGTATGCAACGAGCTCTTGGTGCCAAGATCACATGTTTTTGGTTCCATTTGATAGGGTCATATGAGTTGGAGATCTCAACCAACAATAATAGTTATATCACAATGTGATGAGTGATGTATCGTCTTAATGCATTTGCTCCTCTCCTTTTCTACTTGTGTTGTATTGAAGTGATGGTTTAGCTTTTGATTTAGGACCCACCAAGCATAATTAAATGTGTAATTAAGTGGATTTGTATTGTGCCATGTCTTCAATAAATAGTTTTTCACAGTGAGCTCCTCCGTCATTCTCGCACACAATCAAGTTACTCTTTTGCTTCTATAGGGAGTTTTTTTTTTTTTTTTCATGCCATAGCTTCTTCTTCATCATCATTTGGTGTCTTTCTCTTGGGTTTTGTTTGGGTTCCCCTTCATCAAAATATATAATTAAACTACTCAGTAGTATTATTTAACCCAATAGTTCATTGGGACATGAAATCAAATCATATAAGAAAATTATCAAATATAGGAAAGAAATAATCCAACACTCAATATGATATCTTAGCTTTTAATGACATAGCACCGGAAGTGAAATAGTTATATTAAAATTTGCAATACCAAATGAATATCGACAATGTCAATTACGATCACAAACTAATGTAGGCACAAACATTAATGATGGGGAGATGATTGAAAGTTCCATGCAAGGGAATATAAATAAAGAAAATCCTAAAAAAATACCAATTAATTTTAAAATCTTAAATAAATGATTTTCTGATAAAACTGGCTGTCAATTACTTTATTGTTATTTTTAATCTCGTTACTCTTTTGGGTAATATGATTTTGAAGTTTAAGTAGTATTTTTTTGGGATTTTCCCATAAAAATATTACCTATAAAAAAATGGGATAAACTCTGGAAAAAATAAGTATAACTCAAGATAGTTTGAATATATTCCAGAAGTCCAGTCACAATAATTAATAGCAATTCAGTAAAATGAGCAAAATAAATATAAATTGGAAGGATAAAAATAATACTCCATCCAATCCTTAATAATATAAGATATATTTACCTAATTTGAATAGATTAAGGAAGTTTGTTAAGTTAGTTAATATGACATATATTTTCTAAAATATCGTAGTCTTCTTCCTTAATTCTCTCATCTTCTCTCTTCTTTGATTATTGTTGATGGAGCATCAATAAAAATAAATTAAGAAAAAATTGAAAAATATGAAATTTATATCTTATATTTAAGACAAAGATCAACTGTTCAATTATATTTTATATTAAGGGGAAAGAAGAAGTATCTCGTATTGTTGATTTTTTTTTTTTCAGGTTGATAATTCATAGAGGAGGAAAAATAACATCAATAACACGACAAGCAACTGCTTTTTTTTTTTTTTTTTTTTTTTTTTAACCCCACAATATTGAACGGCCTGCCGTTTCCTACAAACCACTTCCGAAGCATTTGGTTAGCTATTTCCTTACAGAGTTACAGACCAACCCACTTTCGCATAACACAGTATCCTGACCACGCATTGAATCATTGAGCTAAAATCCGTGCATGTAATGTTCGAGAAAATCCAACAATAAATAATACTGAAACAAGATAAAATAACCTAACAAATTCAGCCCAATGAAATACATTCAAGATTTTCAACTAGAATGAATGCAAGTCTACATTATAGGAAGGAATGAGTGAGGGAGGAGGTTCATTGGTTGGTGAGTTCGAAGTTCAAACATTGTTATTGGGACCACCGAACCTAACGGAGAAATGTTTGTTTGTTTGTTTTTTTTACAAACAGAGAAATGTTTGAATGAAAATAAGCATTCTCGCTATCTTACTGTTCATTAGTTCTCATTCAAGCTAGGAAGACGAGCTCAACCCTCATGATTTAAAATCTCTAAAAGGAGTTGGCCGTTTAAGCCCAACAATTTATTTTCTCAAGATAACAAAATTAACGGAACAAAGATACACAGGTACAAAAAAGGCTTTTGAGACTAGACGAAAAATGCATCGTAAGACTGGATCTGTGACCGTCCACACGAACCGGTTTTAAAGAAACTCTTTTAGACTGGATATTAAAAATATTAGGTCTTAAAAATCGCTTCTATATAGATCTAATATACTTTTTCTTCGGTCTTAAACCAAAATTTTAAGACCGGGCAACTAAAAATGCCGGTCTAAAAAATATGACTTTTAAGACTAGGCAAAAAAAATTCTGGTTGTAAAATTCTGAATTTTAAGACCGGACGAATAAATATACCGGTCTTAAAAAATCAAAATTTAAGACCTTACTTTTACATACACCGGTCTAATAGTACCAAAACCGGATTAATGAAAACTTTCGGTCTTAAAAGTTGTTGTTTTAAGACCAAGATAATATGACTTTTAAGGCCGGAAAAAAAACGTCCGGTCTAAATAGTCTGACTTTTAAGACCAGATGAAAAATACACCGAACTTAAAAAGACTGACATTTAAGACCGAACTATTATTAAATACACTGGTATTAAAAGTTGAATTTTCCCCTGTTCTATTTCTTCCGATCATACAAATCCACCACCCAATCCAACACCTAAAAGACGATTTTTTAAGCTAAAAGCTATGAACAATCCATTATGAATTACAAATTGAATTGGAAATGGATATAAATATTATTTACCATAAGTTATGTGGTCTCTTAATGAATATACTATTATAATACAGTACCTTAATGAATATATACAATAAGATAAGTTACAAAGACAGCACCAATTAAATGAACATACATGCTTAATTCACCATGTCTTCATCAGATTCCCACCCAACAACATAGCATTCCTCTTTTGTAACAAGCCCTTATCGATCAGATCTTGCCACAAAAATAAAAATAAGAACAAAAGCTTCACAGTCAGTGACATTGTTTAAGAACATAAGAAGTAATATAGTTAAAACCTTAAAGTTTTCAAATAATTCTGCATATGAATATTACCTTATGAATTGTCTCTTTTATAAAGGGATATCCTCTCATATCGCTTCATGATGATCATTTCTGATGCCGGGTTCATTATCCGCTTCATTTTCTTCGTTCATGTCCTGGAGACCCCTTGAGAAAGGAGTACTCTTAGGAAGACTATAATTTGAATGAATTTCCTCATCAATATCAATGACCCTTTTTCCTTGAAGAGCTACAGACCACATTTTATTTTCCTGATCGGTGATATAGAATACTTGTTTCGCTTGGTCTGCCATAATAAAAGGTTCATCTCCAAAACTTCTACTATTGATATCAACTAATGTAAATCCTAGTCGATCGATCTGAACACCATTATTGACATTAACCCACTTGCATTTCAAAATGGAAAATTTAATTTTAACATAGTCCACCTCCCAAATCTCGTTAATAACCCATAATAAGGCATGACTGCCAATTTAGGCCTCTTGTCTTTTGAATTGGAGAAGTACATAGATTCAGCCTCTAACATAACACCATTGTTACGACGGTGCTCCTATCATCTAAGGACTTCGTGTAAAATCTATAACCATTGATCACATACGAATTCCAACTTATGACATCAACCTCAAGACCACGTGCTAACCATTTTATTCTATCAGAAACACATTTCTCTCCCTCGACCTTTTGTTTAAACCATTTTGCAAAAGTTCTGTTATGCTCCGTAATTAAACTTTGTTCAGTCATTTGATGATTTTCTTTCCTTACAGCTTCTTTATGTGCATCTATGCTGGCTTGAATTTTATCAACTTTATTCAAGATGTATAAGTGGACTTGTGACAATTCATCAAGATCTACACTCTTTACTTTGAAGCCCTCGTCTACCCCCTTCAAGTCTTTGACGCGTTTAGAAGCCCAATATGTCTTACTTTGGCCAAATAATTTTGACAAAATTCCATGACTTCTTCATAAACATATTTATGAACAATCGATGCTTCTGGCTGGTATGCATTCTTAACGTACCCTTTTAAGAATTTCATAGATCTTTCAATTGGATACATTCATCGTACATAGATAGGGCCACACAACTTTATCTCCCTTACTAGATGAACAATTAGATGAACCATTATGTCAAAAATGTAGGAAGAAAAAGCTTCTCAAATTGGCACAAGATAAGATATTCTTCATTTTCCAATTCATCCAATTTGTCAATCTCGAAAACTTTACTACAAACCGCTTTGAAGAAGAAACAAAGTCTAGTCAAAATGTGTTGAAGATCATATTTGGCAATGCCTCAAATAGCTATGGGAGTAGCTTGCATTTAGACATGACAATCATGAGACTTTTGGCCTACTAATTTCAAGTCCTTCATTGATACAAGCCTCTTAAAATTTGAAGAGTACCTCGAGGGAACTTTTGTGCCATGTAAACACTCATAAAATTTTCTTTTCTCATCCTTAGACAAAGTATGAGAAAATTGAAACTTTAAACAACAAAAAAGTGGTCTAAATTAGAGATACTCCAAAAAAATTACCCTAGTAGAAATCAGAAAATTGAAACTTTAAACAGTGAAAAAGTGGTCTAAATGTTGGAATTTGGGGAAAATAGCTGAGACCTCACTTCCTTTAAAGGAAATGACTATTTCTTAGAATGCCCAATTCCTTGTGAATAAGACCTGGGTTGAGTGATCTGGGTTAGAAAAATTTCTGTCCAGCCACCCAAACCACCTAAACGATGGTATTTACACTACCGTTACTAATCAAACTGATGCAAATTTCCCGGCAGTGGCGCCATATTTTGACAGAGATTTTCCATAATCTCCCAAAATAACCAGATTAGAAAAGGATTTGTAGTATAATGTAACCTGGGTTGTTTCCCAATGAATTCACAATCGGTTCAATTCAAACAGCAATAAAACAGAAACAGTAAAAATGGGGATGTTTTTAATTCAAACAGATTAAAAACGAAAATAAACTGAAATAGAATGAAATATGAAGAAACAGATTAACAATGATCAACCCAACATTTAGATTCCAGAAACTTCCATCATTGAACGAAAAATGAACGAACTCGCGTTTGGTTCTGGACGAACCGAAATCTCTGCGTTCGTCCAGAAAATTCCTCAACTAGACCATGCTTAGCATCTGTCTTAAACATTGACGTCTCACCGTGCGATCGTATAGCAACACCGAAACCTATTTTGAACTCGTCCTTGATGAACCAAATCAATATTAAATCTAATATTCAAACTATTTCAAATCGAATCCGATAAGATGAAAACAAAAACGAGTGAAGTTACCGATTAAGCACAAGCTCTCTGGACGAATCATGGAATCATCAACGTTGGGTTAATCACAGAAGTTTAGCCGAACATGGCTGGGAAAAATGAAGAACAGACGAAGTACATGAAGAACGGGAAGAACATTTGAGAGAATTTTAAAACTTCTATTTTGATCCACCAAATGATAAAAACGTGAATGGGAATGTGTTGTAGCCACCATTTGACTTAAAGTTAACCTAAAATGGAAATGGGCTCCAATGGTTTAGCCCAAAACAAAAATAAAATAAAAGTGGGCTTTAATTACAAAATTCGAGCCTAAATAAAATCCAGAAATATACATTTGACTTCGGCTCCAAAATCGACCGCCCTCTTGTCCGAATTTTCCCTTCATGTCTTCATAGCAATTGTAGCTCTTTGAATCATCTGAAATTTGAGACAAAAATGAGGAACATCTGATGTTTGGTTCAAGAGTTATGGTAAAAATAATGAAGCAATGTAAAATTGGAATCTTATTATTAAAAATGGCTAAAGTATGATCAAAGGCCCAAAGCCCAAATAAGTATAAAAGCCATTATTTATTAACTAAAGAGTCCTAAATTATTAAACAAGAGATAAAAAAGAAGTGTATAAAATATTCAATTATCATGCCTTCTTCACAAACTGGACATGCTCTATGGCCCTTTACACTATACCTTGGCAAGTTACCATATGCTGGGAAGTCGTTTATAGTACAAAATATCATGGATCGCAATTTAAAAACCTCCTTCTTGAAATAGTCAAAAACATTGACACATTCCTCCCAAAATTCCTTCAAGTCTTTGATCAAGGGCTCAAGGTAAACATCAATGTGATTTTTGGGTTGTTTTGGTCCTGAAATCAACATAGACAACATGATGTACTTTTGTTTCATGCATAACATAGGAGATAAGTTGTAAATAATCAAGAATACTGGCCATGAACTATGTATGCTGCTAAAGCTACCATAGGGATTCATGCCATCTGTGCTAATGGCAAAGCCTAAGTTCTTCGCCGAAGTTAGGAAATAATTGATCGATTCTCTTCCATTAAGAAGAATCAACCGGATGTCGAAGCTTTCCATCAGAAATCCTCTCATCTGCATGCCACCTCCAATTTTTTGCATCATTTTCATTAGCAAACAACCGCTTGAACCTTGGTGTGATTGGAAGATACCACAATACTTTTGCAGACCCCTTATTTGAGTTGTACTTTAGGGTTTCACATATCGGATAATTCTGCTTCTCTTCAAACTCTTGTCTATACAATATGCAATCATTCGGGTATGCATGGATCTTTTTGTACTCATCCCCAGTGGACAAAGTATTTTCTTAGCATCATAGTATTAATGCGGCATCACATTATCATCCAGAAGCATATCCTTAAAAGCTTCAAGCATTTCAGAAAAACTCTTGTCGCTCCATCCATGATGTGCTTTTAAGCTTACCAATTTCAATACAGCGTTCAACAATTGGTATTTTTTACACCCGGGGTATAGCATTACCATATGTATGTAATTGCTCAAAAGCTTCTCCTACATCATGAATAATGTCCTCTATGCGATCATCCATATCCGTGTCATTATTATCAAAGGCCACTTCCCCATGTGGAGATGCACTTGACATTTTTTTCACCATGTCATACCCATACTGTATAGGTCTTAATCCTTCACAAATTAAATGTGTGCATATAACTTCAGGACTTAATCGCCTCTCATTCAAACATTCTATACAAGGACAATAAAACCTCACACTATCATCATGGGCATTTCGTTTAGCAAATTCTATAAATTCCCTCACCCTATTATCGAAAAAATTTGAAAATTACATAAACTAAGCCAACTCCAAATGCATATGCTCAATGTAGGTTATAATTTATTTTTTTAAGGAGAAACGTGCCCATTAAATGCATAACGTATAATGACTCTTGGTCATAAATGTATCACAGTGAATCGAAGAAGCAAAATAAA
This sequence comes from Acacia acuminata, assembly GCA_019022655.1. NCBI lineage: Eukaryota > Viridiplantae > Streptophyta > Magnoliopsida > Fabales > Fabaceae > Acacia > Acacia acuminata. The sequence continues at coordinate 276,343 of JAFJYI010000376.1, read as the reverse complement.
TGCATGACGAGGAAAATAAATGCACCGCATGAAGGTCTTGTGGACTCACTTTGTAGCATATAAATTTAAATGCTTTTGTTGAGGATTTCTTCTCCGTATGAACATTGATATTGCGAGACAATAAAAGTAACCCTAAAAACACTTGTTGGTCAGTAAGGTAGGTCTCAAGTGTAAATATAATCTTGAAAATGCAATATTCATTAACAACAGAGGAACCCACAAGAACATTTCATCGATTTCATTCAACCCATGAAAAACCCAGAATGATAAGTAGACAAATCAAAAGGTTATATAACTGAAACACTTCTTACGACTTGGTCTATCGCTGTTTAGCTAAGGAACCAGAAAGTGATAAGCTGACCAGCACTAGCTTGTCAAGAGAGCAACACAAAGTGTATCATGATGCAACACACAAATACTAGAGACAGAAGATGAGTTATTGCTTTTGGCGCGATAAGAGAAGCCCGAGAGGGAAATTTAATTTTCCGCGGGACAAGGATATCTTTTAGCGTTTTGAGATTTTATTAAGGTCACTAATTATAAAGTATCCGGTCCTAAAGGTATACATTTAATGTTTTCTATTGATTTAATTTTTGACCGGTGGTTTATAAAGAATCTGGTCCTAAATTTGGTCTATTCATTTATTTAAGACCGGAGTTTTATGAAATATCCAGTCCTAAAAGTCTATTTTTAATTTTATCTTTTCAAATACTTTTTAGACCGGTTATTTATAAAGTATCCGGTCTTAAAGGTCCTCATTTACTGGAGAATATGAACAAAAAGAAGATACAAGCTTAGTTCTTTAAGTTTCTTACATTACTAGAGAATATGCAAGTATAAAAGAAAAATAAGAACAACAAACTGAAAAATTAAAAACAACAATAATGTGACTAAATGCTAAAGCTTATTTATTATCGGCCAATTTTTGGAAGATTATGATTAAAGTAGCGAAGCTCGGCGAAAAATTCATCGGTTAGAAGTTTCTGAAATCAGTGATAAAAAGGCCAATATTTTATGTTGCAAATGAAGTTACAAAATTCTGAGAAAATTCTTGGTTAAAGTAGACATATAGGGCTTTTCAAATATTCCTAGAACGTATTAATTTGAGCTCTGTACAGTGAGATAAAAATTCTCAAAGTTGGGCTACAAATTTCTGGAAAATTCTGGGCAGAGGCTTAAAACTTTAAACTGGGAATGAATCAAGGAATCTGGGCAAAAAAAAAATATTTTTACTTAAAAATAGACATCCTAAGGATTCCGAGGAATTTTACGGATCCTCATTTCGAGTTTTCTAGAATTAGTTATGATTTTTTCAAAGTTAGACGAAAAATCTGCCCAAAATGCTGTATCAGCGTTTTTTTCCGAAAAATAAGGAAAATAAGTTGAAAAATAATTCCACCAAGAGTAAAATGGTCATTAGTGACTAAGATATCTACTAGGATATTATTTGTGAATTAATAAATGCGCTATTACCATTATAGGATATACGTGATCACATTCTGACCGACGAACGTACCAATATCACCAACAAAGGTACGGACGCGTACTGTAACACTAACTCTGATGCTTATTGTATATTTATATGTGATAAATGTATTCATAGACTAAGACTCTGTCTTAAAGTTTTTCATACACATTCAGCTATACACAGGTTATGGTTATGATAATACCGCTGAGTTTTCCTAGCTCTGAGGACACGAATGTATATCGTGGCACTGGTGAATAGTGCAGACCATAATAACATTCATAGGCAGTGGCTGTGTTCTGTTATTATCTTTCATATGTGATTACTGCTGTAATGTCATGAATATCTGTCATACATAAATCGTTACATAAGCATGAGGTTAACGGTTACTTGAGATTCAATGGACATTGAATCTCAGCCCTATATAGCTTCGGATTCGGAGGAATCAGGACCGAGGACAAGGGTAAGTAGCACGCGTGAGGACACGGGCGAAGAATTTTATTTTTGTATTATCGTATTATATTCGGATAATTGTACCGTTGTATAAGCAACCAGATAGAACAACAGTGAATGTTTATCAGATACTCGCTCTTTTAAATTATTCCGATGTTCTACTCTAATCAAACTATTTTGAAAACGCTTTAGAAAATTGGGGTGTTACATTAATCTTTTTAATATTCATTTTTACCTTATTGAACAAAATCTCTCTCAGCTCCCGACAACCACTGAACATTTATCATTAATTAACTTGTTATATAATTGGGATAAGAGTCTTAAATGCCATGAAAGTTTTTGCTTAGGAGCACTGGTAAGACGAAAGTTTTTTTTTGGATAAAAAATGCCACGGAAGTTCACAAGATGTAGCAATTTTGCCCCGGAAGTATCATTTTTGCCACGGAAGTTTTCGCTGAGGAGCGATTTTGCCCTGGAAGTTTTCGCTAAGGAGCAATTTTGCCCTGGAAGTTTACACTAAAGAGCAATTTTGCTTCAGAAGTTTACAAAACTAGCAATTTTTCCCTTCTGTCCCCAAATATTAAATTTGACTATTAAATTAGTCAAAGACCACACATGTCATGCCTTGAAAAGGTCGAACTTAGAGTCAGAGAAAGAGATCCTTTAGATGTTGAAATCAAGGCGGCCAGAATTTGTGAAGCCAAACTGGTCAAAGGGACTGAAAGGTGTGTTACAAAACGTAAATGAAACGTAAAACGAGAAATGAATTGTTCTAAAAATTGGTTCAGTAAAACAAATCAATAGTGATAATATGTACGTTTGTATAGACGATCATTTGCTTAGATCATAAGTGATGCTTCCTTTGGGTTTTGTGACATCGACCTTTCGGTCCCTTTGACCGCCTTCGGATTCACAAATTCGCGCCTTGAGCTCAAGATCTCAAGGATCTCCTTCTATGGCTCCAAGTTTGACCTTTTCAAGGCATAACATGTGTGGTCTTTGACTGATTTAATAGTCAAATTTAATATTTGGGGACATAAGGGCAAAATTGCTCCTTAGTGAAAACTTCCGGGGCAAAATTGCTCCTCAGTGAAAACTTCTGTGGCATTTTTGGTCCAAAAAAAACTTCCGTCTTACCAATGCTCTTGAGTGAAAACTTATATGATATTTAAGACCCTTATCCCTTATATAATTTATTTGAAATTCAAATTTGAGTCTTAAATCAAAGACGCGTGGTCCAAATTTGCCTCAATCACGTGTTTTAAGTCTAGATGGATGGCTTTACACGTAGGTAGGTCAGGTGCGATCGTTAATGCCTTTTGCTTTTATCTTTGTTTCCTTCTTTCACGGTGTAGCTGCCTCTTCTCCTTTTAAAACATTAAATAGTACTACCTTCGGTTTTACTTAGAAGATCTAATTGATTTTTTGAAAAGATTAAAGAAGCTAATTAAATTACTATAAAGTAATTTTATTTTTATTTCTTTTCAAATTAATTAGTTTAACTAATAAACTAATATATAATATAAGGATACACAATATATTAAATGATTAAGTAACTTATTTAGCTTTTTTAAGCTCTCCAAAGAAATTTAACTAGATCTTATAATTAGGACTAGAGATAGTAGCTAATTAAATTTTGGTTTGTAATAGTGATTGGAGTATTCAAAAGTAATTTTTACTGTCATGATTTATAACATACAAGATAAATATATAAATAAATAAAAAATTATCTCAATTTATGTAAATAAACAATCTCAAGATTCCAAACATAATCCCAAACAAATTTTAGGAGTACCCACCATAATGTTTTTTTTTTTTGGTCAACAACCCACGAGAATGTTAGCTTCTCGGAAAATTCGATGGTTGTGACAGATATTTTCAAGAGAATGAGAATGGTTTAATAAAGGCGCTTAATAGAAATATATAAGCAGATGACTCAACACTCATTGAATCCCTTAGCCGAGGGTTGCCGATGTTGACGTTACTGAGAAAATGCATAGATCTAGTTCTTCGCTCAAATAAGTTTTGAAATGACCAAAAGTATCAATCAACAATTAAAAATAGGTAACTAGCATAATGACATTAAAATCAAGCTAATGGTCATTTGGTGCAAATTGAATGTTGTGCAGTTGGCTAGTGACGGTGTTAAAGTGACATAGATCTAGTTCTTTGCCTTTGACATGCAACTCAAGAACCTCTATCTCTTCTTCGTCCTCTTCTCCTTCCACATCTAGCAAGGGAGCAGGAACCTGAGGGTGCTCCAAGTGGGTCAAAAGCGAACTTGATGTCCTCTGCTCGATCAATATCTACCAACACTTGCTTGTTCCTTGTTCTTCACTGCCTTTCATTGGCAAATTTCAAGCAGATCCAGTTTTCTTCTTTGGTTTTCTATTGTCCCATGCCGTGGCTTTCTCTGATTCGTTTGTGTTGAAAATTCAGCCACCAATCTCCATTGAAGATCATCCTAATACCAAATAGTCGTTAGGTTGATTTTAACGTCATTGTGCTGGTTACTTATTTTTAATTGTTGATTGTTCTAGTTACCCATCTTTAATTGTTTATTGGTACTTTTGGTCCATTCAAAACTTAACCCTTTTTTTAAATTGCCGTTACTTTAGTTTTAACGACATTGTGATATTTTACACTTTTTAATTGGTTTTTGATAGTTATGGTCCACTTAAAATTTTTTTGTACTAGCTACTACCGATTGACGTAACACTTTATTAGTCAATTTGCACCTTAATCCTATAAACCAACCATTTGACTTTGGATCTAACTCATTCACAAGTTTTGTTAAGGAATTCCCGATTTCATTAGGTTTTAAGTTTTTAACAATTTTCATTTACCTAATAAAAAAGTTTACACTATCAGCTCATTCACAAGCAACAATGTAACACCCCACTGTTCTGAGCCTAGAACAGAGTGGCATCTTCACCTATTATGAATTCGATGTACTATTTAATAAAAATTTAAACCACGGGTTAGGTTTGTTCTGAAAATAAAAGCCCCTTTTATAAAGAGAGTTCAAAATAATATTTAAAGTTCAAATGGGCTTTTCTAATACCTTTAAAACATTTGGAAACATTTTATCAGTGGTTCAATCTTTTATTAAAATTACATCATACTTAAAATTCAATCAGAGTGTTTCCTTATTTCTCCATTTACTCTAAAGCTCTACCAAAACATTCACCATAATTTGGGCTTGTTATATACATGCCCGACCCTGCAGCAACCGTTAGCAGCATATATATATATATTATATCTACTTCTACGTTCAAAAGTATCTAGTTAAATATATACATCCCAGTAGCCACATACGGCTATCTCAAAATATTATCTAAGTCATAAGGGAATAATAAAAGTTCATAGACAAAAAGGAAACTAGGCGTTTCATCTGCAACCTCTTCACACCTCCTTCTTCTCAAAATCAGGCTATTTCTATGCCCTTGCCTCTTTCTCCTTGCTTACTAGTTTGCCCACGTCCTGGATATAATGAAGGCTCTGAGATTCAAATGAATGAATCCCAGAGTAACAGGTTAATCTCAAATTCTAGCATATGCAATATATGTAAATCAACCAAACAAAGTAGTCCACACAGCATATAAAGCATTCAAATTCAATTCAAATTCAAACGACAAGTATTACATAGCAAATGCAGCTTGTAATACAAGTAAATCATAAAATGATTTCAAATACCTTAGCGTTAGGAAATTCATTTTGGTAAATTGAAAACCAAAATGACTGAATGCGCCCATGGTCGGCCCTTCCGCTCAATCGAGCCACGAGTGGTGCTGGCCCCATACAAAAGTGTGACATACAATATGGTTTACAAAACATATATAGCTATGCAAAGAATGTGAGATTATAGTTACTACCTGTTGGTCTTATCGACAAGACCCCCTTCCACTACGCTTGTCCTTCAGGCATGACAATACTCAGATCCTATAATTAACATTTACATATAGAGGTGGGTCACTAACCAATTTAACCATAAATATAAATTCAACTTCTCTAGACCCACCCTAAAAATACCTGTCTTTTAATACCCTTATGACTAGGGATGCATACTAATTGAGACTTTTTTTTTCCTGAAAATCAGGATTTTCAGATTTCCTAACTAATCTTTAGATAAATCATAATTCCTTTTATACTTGTCCAAATGAGGTGCTCTTGGACTTATTTAAAGATTAGCAGGTTAACTATATGCTCACAAAATTTTACGGTAAAAGAGGTCAATTTCCCCGTCTTCTCCTAACTCAAAAACTATTGTGCAGATAGCAAAAATATGTATTAAATTCTAAGAGCCACCCAGAACGTTGACATCTTTTAAGATGTATACCCATATACAATCAAATAATATTATTATACCTTCCTCTCTTTTTTTTAGGGGTAGCATGCATGAACCACTTTGTCAATACAAATAAAATACTCTACCAACCAAAAAGTCCATATTGCAACGAGTTGCATTTTAAGGCTAAAGCTTAATGAGCTTTAATTTTCAGACACGATATCAACTTTGTTTCGCAAAAACACTTGAACCTCTGATATACATAATTACCATTTAGCTTAACCCCATAGCTAAGCTTCTTCCAAAGCCAAATTCACATATTGAGAATTTTATCCATCTCGATCAAAAGTATAACTAATCCTTGCACCACTTTTGTTAATTATAAAACACATCGGCCAGAGAACATTCATGCATAAAAGTTCTTCTTATAACAACCTTAGTATTCACTTATTTTTAATCTAATCGGTGAGTGTCTTTCCTAGTCTTGATTCTATTTGATTTCTTCATTCCATTTGCAGGAATCACATAAGCTAGTAGGAAAAGACTCAAGACTCACCTTAAGCTTGCATGCAATAGTTGATACTTCCTCTTCGTTTGGTCCTAGCCCCCCCCCCTTCGCGTTTCTCGCTCTCGCTTCACCCTCTCGATCTCATTCTTGTCGTTTTGGCCGAATGGAAGTAATTAACGGGAGAGTGAATGTGTGGGTGTGTCCCTGTGTTTGCCCGAAATGGCGTGACAAGTAAAGGAAGTAGGGAAGTGGGTGCATGTGAGGAGTGAGGTGGCAAATGGTGGAGAATTGGTGTGGTGAGGTGGCGTTAAGGAGGAAGAAGTATCCGACTGTGGAGACGCGTAACAGTTGAATTAAAAGGGAATATGAGATGATAAATGAAAGTGTAAATGGGTATATATTCAGGGAAGGGTCCGAGAACACAATGAAAGATGAGTGTGTGCTATGTGTCTGATTTTTGGAGGGGTAATGAGTGTGAGCTGTCGAAAAGAAATAGCGAAATAATTAATCAAGAAGAAGGACGCTCCAATGGCTAATGAATAAAGGAGTGCTTTTTGTTTTAATGGTGAAATAATTAAATGAGACTCTGCATATAAGGGGTTTGTGTGGCTAAAATTTGGAGAAAGAGTAATAGGAGGTACGGTGCATGTAGGCTATGTGTCAAGCATGAAAAGTTCTCTCTCATCTTTCGCAAGTTTGACCAAATTGGCAATTGGCATAAAAAGAGTATTTTGTGAGTGTGTGGCCAATTGGGAATAAACAAGAATAAAGCTATCCGAATTGTCCTTTGATGTTGGGCATGGAGATAAATAGATAATAATAGGATGAGTGGTTTGGGTTTGATCATTAAATGAATTGGGGTGTTATTTACGTGTTGCTACCAAAGTGTGTTAGTTGAGGAATGAATAAATAGATATGAGAGGAGTATATGCTTACTGGTTGGACTCATAATAGGTAAATGAATAAATTAGCCCAATAGGTATGGATAATTAGGAGTGGATGTGTGTGGTAACCAATAATTCTAAATAATAAATAGGGATTTTTCTTCCTTAAATAATTTTATTTAGGCCACTAAATATTATCTTCAAAATATTTAGGCCAGGAATACACAACCAACTAATTATCATTAATTTTCGGAAAATATGCCTAGATTTCCAAATACTAATTCTCTCTCTCACTTTTTTTTTTTAACATTTATTAGGCTAAGAATTTCCTAGCGCTAAGGTATTTGAAATCATTTTATGATTTACTTGTATTACAAGCTGCATTTGGTATGTAATACTTGTCATTTGAATTTGAATGCTTTATATGCTGTGTGGACTACTTTGTTTGGTTGATTTACATATATTACATATGCTAGAATTTGAGATTAACCTGTTACTCTGGGATTCATTCATTTGAATCTCAGAGCCTTCATTATATCCAGGACGTGGGCAAACTAGTAAGCAAGGAGAAAGAGGCAAGGGCATAGAAATAGCCCGATTTTGAGAAGAAGGAGGTGTGAAGAGGTTGCGGATGAAACGCCTAGTTTCCTTTTTGTCTATGAACTTTTATTATTCCCTTATGACTTAGATAATATTTTGAGATAGCCGTATGTGGCTAATGGGATGTATATATTTAACTAGATACTTTTGAACGTAGAAGTAGATATAATATATATATATATATATCTTGCTAATGGTTCTTTGCGGGGACGGGCATGTATATAACAAGCCCAAATTATGGTGAATGTTTTGGTAGAGCATTAGAGTAAATGGAGAAATAAGGAAACACTCTGATTGAATTTTAAGTATGATGTAATTTTAATAAAAGATTGAACCACTGATAAAATATTTCCAAATGTTTTAAAGGTATTAGAAAAGCCCATTTGAACTTTAAATATTATTTTGAACTCTCTTTATAAAAGGGCTTTTATTTTCGGGAACAAACCTAACTCGGTGGTTTACATTTTTATTAAATAGTACATCAGAATTCATAATAGGTGAAGATGCCACTCTGTTCTGGGCTCAGAACAGTGGGGTGTTACATTGTTGGTATCAGAGCGTAGTTTCTGACAATAGGATATGCTCTACTTGTATGCAGCATATATTTTGAATTGATAACAAATGTATTGTTATATGTGTAGGATTAAAAATGGTTGGTAGGAGGATTGAGAGAAATGGTTCCAGACCATCTGAGAACCCACTTGCAGGACTTAGGGAAGAAACCATGTACGATAGGCTGCGTAGGAGGCGTGTACAGAGAAGAGCAAACTCAAACCAGAAAGGAACACCTGAGGTAATCGACCTGGTTTCTAGTGAGGAATCAGGTATGGTTGGGGATGAATCTAGCGAGTCAATGGACTCAGGAGCCCATAACAACCATGGGGGATATTCATGGCAACCACACCCAGATATCCTGGGCTACTTAGAGGGGATATATGAGAATGCGGGTACAAATACAAGCACTCAGCGAGATCATTACCTTGCATTCCTAGCCATGGTACCTGGCTTGTATTTTGGTATTTGCTACCACATGGTCCATGCAAGTGATGAAGAGTGGATTGCCACCATTCTTCATTACTTCCCCGATTATGGCTTCGGGGAGATGAGAAGACCCGATTGAAAGGGAAGGGCCTCACAAACCTTTATGATTTTCTTGATCATATGGCGCGTTTTATAAATGCCCATATGGGATGACTGTAATCTAATGTTTTCTTTTCCTTAAACTATGAACTTAATTATTATGTTGTGAATGGACCTAGTGTGTTTGATTTCATTGAACACATGAGACTATGTGATGTTGTCTTTATGGAGTATAAATCTGGTTGTTGTGATTATGTATTTTTGTTGTTGAGGATATTGTATTCAATTAATACTAATGGTAAGTTCTTTCCATAAGCAGTAAAAGGGAAAAATGGTTAATCATTGAGGTGTAAGAGTATGACCATTTGTTGATATGGAAAGAAACTTGTTTAATCCTCTATAGCATATTGTGAAAACTAATAGGTGAAATACTGCAGAATGAATTTTATACTCCTAGTATTGACAAGTCTCACTCTTCTTTGCTATATTGTAGTAGTATTCAAAGATGAGGAGAGCAAGAACAAGAGGTAGAACTTTCAGGCGAATTCAAGAACTTGAACGAGATATACCAGAGCAAGGCACACATGAACATAACATACCTGAGCAGGACATACCCGAACAAAATGTGCCAGAACAGAATCAAATGAGGCAATTGTTCGGACTGATCAATGAACTCAGGACCGAAATCCGTGAGGTTCGAGCAAGACAGGATGAAGATCGAGAACGTACCCAGAAAAATCAAGAGGAGCGGACTGAGGCATCCTCTCAACCTGAGAATCGGGATCATGAACCCAGAACTAGAAGAGCTGAAGAAACAACATAGTATTGGGTGTCAAAATTCTGCAAACACTACCCTCCTGTGTTTCGTGGGGATCATGACTCACAAGTAGCAGAAGATTGGATGCTGAGGATAGAGAAGATTTTTCAAGTCATGGAGTGCCCAGCTGAGAAGAAGGCACCAATGGCCATTTACAAGCTAGAAGGCGATGCGGACCGTTGGTGGAAGAATATGGAGATCACTCTTCGAGCCCGGAATATTCCTATCACCTGGGAAGTATTCCAAGAGAAATTTAATGACAAGTATTTTCCCCCATCTGTTAAGGTCAAAAAGGAGATGGAGTTTCTGAAAATCAAGCAGGGTGATAATGAAACATTTGATGATTACCTTGCTCGCTTTATCAGACTGTCTTGATATTCCACTTACTTGAATTATCGAGATGACGAAAGCTGGAGTTCTAATATGATGATTGAGGGATTGAAGTACGAGATCAAAGAGAAACTAGTCTCTCGGCGATTTAAAGAACTCAACTTGGCTATTGAAGAGTGCCGATTGATTGAAAGAAATCTGAATGAGCTCCGAGCATCTAGGAGTCAACCATATCGTGGTGGTTCCAGCCGAGGAGATTTTCCTCAAAAAAGAAAGAAGCAATGGGTTAAGCCTCGAGGAGGTAACAAAAGAGTGCTTCAATCTGGTCAACGAACTTCACAGAGATCCTCCGAGTCACAAACTTGTATGCATTGCGGCAAGTATCATCCTAGTAGGAATTGTGGTAGAAAGCTGATCTGTTTCAATTGTAAAAAGCCAGGACACTTTGGCCGAGATTGCCCCCAGCGTGCTACAGAGAATAGGCCTCAGAATCAAGGTAGGGTATTCGCTTTGACGCATGAAGAAGCCAGAAAGTCTCCTGAAATGATTCAAGGTACATTATTCTTTGTGGTCATACCTTAGAAGCATTGTTTGATTCAGGAGCTAGCCATTCTTTTATTTCATATGATTGTGTGGAACGACTAGGTCTAAATACTCATCGGTTACCCTATGATTTGGCTATGTCAACACCTCTTGGTGTCAGATCTGTGACTTCGGATGTGTGTTTGAATTGTATGTTAATTGTTGATGGGCATGAATCCACAATAGATTTAATTTGTTTACCTCTTCGTGGTATTGATGTGATACTGGGTTTGAATTGGCTAACGGCAAACAACGTGTTGTTGGATTGTGGAGGAAAGAGGATTATATATCCAACTTCGCAAAGTGATGTAAGCATGAATTTTCTCTCAGCATCTAAAGCTGAAAAATGCTTAAAAAAGGGTTGCCAAGGGTATATGGTGTTGTTTTCGGTACAGGCAGAAAATGAAGCTACACTGGAGAGTATACCAGTAGTAAATGAATTTTCTGAGGTATTTCCAGAAGACATAAGTGGATTACCTCCGGAAAGGGAAGTGCAGTTTACTATTGAAATTATGCCTGGAGTAGGACCGGTATCCAAAGCACCTTATCGAATGGCACCCAACGAAATGGCTGAGTTGAAGAAGCAGATTGAAGAACTTCTTGAGAAAGGGTTTATACGACCCGGTGTTTCACCGTGGGGAGCTCTGGTACTCTTTGTAAAGAAGAAAGACGGAAGCCTGAGATTGTGTATCGATTACCGAGAATTGAACAAGGTAACCGTCAAGAATAAGTATCCACTCCCCCGGATAGATGACTTGCTTGATCAGTTGTCTGGTGCCTGTGTCTTCTCCAAGATCGACCTGCGATCAGGTTACCATCAGCTGAGTGTAAGAGCTGAAGATGTTCCGAAGACAGCTTTCAGGACCAGGTATGGTCATTACGAGTTCCTAGTGATGCCATTCGGTTTGACCAATGCACCTGCGGTGTTCATGGATTACATGAACCGGATATTTTGTCAATATCTTGATCAATTCGTAGTAGTCTTTATTGACGATATCCTGATTTACTCAAGGAATGAAGAGGAACATGAAAGGCATCTGTGAATCATATTGAATATTTTGAAAGAAAAGCAGCTCTACGCAAAATTGAGTAAATGTGACTTTTGGCTTCCAGAAGTCAGATTTCTGGGCCATGTTATCTCACGGGATGGAGTTCTGTAGATCCCAGTAAAGTGGAAGCAGTATTGAATTGGAAAAGACCAGAAACTGTAACTCAGATACGTAGTTTTCTGGGTCTTGCCGGGTATTATCGATGGTTCATACAAAATTTTTCAAGAATTGCCTTGCCATTGACTAAGCTCACTAGAAAGAATCAACCATTTGTGTGGGATAAAAGATGCGAAGAGTGCTTTCAACAGCTGAAGGAGAGGTTGACATCCGCACCGGTATTGATTATCCCAGACCCTAGTTTGACCTATGTGGTCTATAGTGATGCAAGTAAGCAAGGGTTGGGATGTGTCCTAATGCAGCAGGCAGAGTAGTGGCGTATGCCTCTCAGCAGCTGAAGCCTCATGAAATGAATTACCCCACTCATGATTTGGAGCTTGCGGCAATCGTGTTTGCCTTGAAGATCCGCGGCATTATCTCGTATGGAACTACCGTTGAACCGTACTTTGACCACAAAAGTCTCAAGTATTTGTACGATCGAAAGAACTCAATATGAGACAACGAAGATGGATGGAGTTTCTTTGAAAGACTACAACTTGGAAATTAAATACCATCCAGGAAAGGCAAATGTAGTTGCAGATGCTCTGAGTAAAAAGGCAGTGCAAGTGGCATTTATGATGGTACAGGAACGTAAATTACTGGAAGAATTTCAAGATTTGAATCTGTCAAACCAAGTGTTCCTGAACATGAATGTATCAAACAAAGTACTTCTTGCTAGCCTCAGCATTAGTCTAGGAGAAAGTGATTTGAAAGCAGAAATTAAAGAAGCTCAAATGCATGATAAAAGAGCGGAGTCCATTCGAGAAATGATTTCACGGGGTAAAACTCAAGATTTTAACCTCTCACCGAGTGGGCTAGTTAGATACAAGGAGCGCATATATGTACCGGCAGAGGCCGATCTGAGGCTTAAAATTTTGGATGAATCACACAAAAGCAAGTATACTATACATCCAGGGGCGGTCAAGATGTACCAAAATTTGAAGTCTGAGTTTTGGTGGCCGGGACTGAAAAGTGACGTGACTAAATACGTTGCTTGTTGTCTTACTTGCCAAAAAGTTAAAATTGAACATAAACGACCACCAGGGCCCCTTCAAAGTCTAGAAATTCTTGAATGGAAGTGGGAAAACGTTACCATGGATTTTGTTGTGGGATTGCCAAGAATCAGAAATTTAGATGCAATCTTGGTAATTGTCGACCATCTTACAAAGTCGGCACATTTTATCCCCATCAGTATTAATTATTCTCTTGAGAAGTTAGCAGAAATTTATATAAAGGAGATAATCAGACTCCATGGAACGCCTAAGAGTATTGTTTCCGATAGAGACTCTTGTTTTACCTCTCGATTCTGGAAAGCTCTACATCGAGCCCTAGGTACAAAATTGAGTTATAGTACGGCCTATCATCCTCAGACGGATAGACAATCAGAAAGAACCATACGTACGCTAGAAGATATGTTAAGAGCGTGTGTATTGGATTTTAAGGGAAATTGGGATCGCTATCTTCCACTTGCAGAATTTGCTTATAACAATAGCTATCATGCGAGCATTCAGATGGCTCCGTATGAAGCATTGTATGGCAGGAAGTGCCGATCACCCTTGTGTTTGACGAATTATCTAAGAGAAAACTGTATGGGACGGACTTAGTTGACCGGACCTCAGAGAAGATCAAAGTTATTAAAAAGAGGCTCCTCGCAGCACAGAGTAGACAGAAAAGCTATGCTCACAAAAGGAGAAGACCTCTAGAATTTGAAGTTGGAGATCATGTGTTTTTAAAAGTATCTCCTGTTACTGGAATCGGTAGAGCAATCAAGAGGAAGAAACTCAGTCCCCGCTACATGGGTCCTTTTGAAGTCTTGGAGAGAATCGGACTAGTGGCATACATAATAGCTTTACCCCCGAACTTGGGCAGACTTCATAATGTTTTCCATGTGTCTCAATTGAAGAAATACCAACCAGACCCTAAACATGTCATCGAGTACGAAGATGTGGATGTACAAGATGACCACACCTATGTAGTTGAGCCGGAGCAGATTATTGGTCGCTAGGAGAAGCAGCTCAGACATAGGAGTATTCCAATTGTGAAGGTGTTCTGGAAGGGACTAACTCCTGGAGAAGCAACATGGGAGACAGAAGAATACATGAGACAACAATATCCGGACTTTATGTCTAAGGTACGTACCAAATTTCGAGGATGAAATTTAATTTACGGGGGAAGAATTGTGACATCCCAAAATTTGGAATTTGGAATTAAATATTATTTGGGATTAATTATGGGAGGAATTTAGCCTAATAAATGTTTAAAAAAAAAAAGTGAGAGAGAGAATTAGTATTTGGAAATCTAGGCATATTTTCCGAAAATTAATGATAATTAGTTGGTTGTGTATTCCTGGCCTAAATATTTTGAAGATAATATTTAGTGGCCTAAATAAAATTATTTAAGGAAGAAAAATCCCTATTTATGATTTAGGATTATTGGTTACCACACACATCCACTCCTAATTATCTATACCTATTGGGCTAATTTATTCATTTACCTATTATGAATCCAACCCAGAGCATATACTCCTCTCATATCTATTTATTCATTCCTCAACTAACACACTTTGGTAGCAACACGTAAATAACACCCCCAATTCATTTAATGATCAAACCCAAACCACTCATCCTATTATTATCTATTTATCTCCAGCCCAACATCAAAGGACAATTCGGATAGCTTTATTCTTGTTTATTCCCAATTGGCCACACACTCACAAAATACTCTTTTAATGCCAATTGCCAATTTGGTCAAACTTGCAGAAAGATGAGAGAGAGAACTTTTCATGCTTGACACATAGCCTACATGCACCGTACCTCCTATTACTCTTTCTCCAAATTTTAGCCACACAAACCCCTTATATGCAGAGTCTCATTCAATTATTTAACCATTAAAACAAAATGCACTCCTTTATTCATTAGCCATTGCAGCGTCCTTCTTCTTCTTGATTAATTATTTCGCTATTTCTTTTCGACAGCTCACACTCATTACCCCTCCAAAAATCAGACACATAGCACACACTCATCTTTCATTGTACTCTCGGACCCTTCCCTGAATATATACCCATTTACACTTTCATTTATCATCTCATATTCCCTTTTAATTCAACTGATACGCGTCTCCATAGTCGGATACTTCTTCCTCCTTAACGCCACATCACCACACCAATTCTCCACCATTTGCCACCTCACTCCTCACATGCACCCACTTCCCTACTTCCTTTATTTGTCACGCCATTTCGGGCAAACACAGGGACACACACCCACACATTCACTCTCCCAGTTAATTACTTCCATTCGGCCAAAACAGCAACAGAATCAGAGAGGGTGAACTGAGAGCCGAGAAACGCGAAGAGGGGGGGCTAGGACCAAACGAAGAGGAAGTATCAACTATTGCATGCAAGCTTAAGGTGAGTTTTGAGTCTTTTCCTACTAGCTTATGTGATTCCTACAAATGGAATGAAGAAATCAAATGGAATCAAGACTAGGAAAGACACTCACCGATTAGATTAAAAATAAGTGAATACTAAGGTTGTTATAAGAAGAACTTTTATGCATGAATGTTCTCATGTGTTTTATAATTAACAAAAGTGGTGCAAGGATTAGTTATACTTTTGACTGAGATGGATAAAATTCTCAATATGTGAATTTGGCTTTGGAAGAAGCTTAGCTATGGGGTTAAGCTAAATGGTAATTATGTATATCAGAGGTTCAAGTGTTTTTGGGAAACAAAGTTGATAGCGTGTCTGAAAATTAAAGCTCATTAAGCTTTAGCCTTAAAATGCAACTCGTTGCCATATGGACTTTTTTGTTGGTAGAGTATTTTATTTGTATTGACAGTGGTTCATGCATGCTACCCCACGAAAAAAAGAGAGGAAGGTATAATAATATTATTTGATTGTATATGGGTATACATCTTAAAAGATGTCAACGTTCTGGGTGGCTCTTGGAATTTAATACATATTTTTGCTATCTGCACAATAATTTTTGAGTTAGGAGAAGACGGGGAAATTGACCTTTTTTACCCTAAAATTTTGTGAGCATATAGTTAACCTACTAATCTTTAAATAAGTCCAAGAACACCTCATTTGGACAGGTATAAAAGGAATTATGATTTATCTAAAGATTAGTTAGGAAATCTGAAAAATTCTGATTTTCAGAAAAAAAAAAAAAAAAAAAAAAAAAAAAAAGTCTCAATTAGTATGCATCCCTAGTCATAAGGGTATTGAAAGACATGTATATATATTTTTAGGATGGGTCTAGAGGAGTTGAATTTATATTTATGGTTAAATTGGTTAGTGACCCACCTCTATACGTAAATGTTAATTATAGGATCTGAGTATTGTCATGCCTGAAGGACAAGCGTAGTGGAAGGGGGTCTTGTCGATAAGACCAACAGGTAGTAACTATAATCTCACATTCTTTGCATAGCTATATATGTTTTGTAAACCATTTTGTATGTCCTGTCTGTATGGGGCGAGCACCACTCGTGGCTCGATTGAGCGGAAGGGCCGACCATGGGGCCGGTGGCTAGGCAGGGCCTAGAGCATTCAGTCATTTTTGGTTTTCCATTTACCAAAATGAATTTCCTAGCGCTAAGGTATTTGAAATCATTTTATGATTTTCTTGTATTACAAGCTGCATTTGGTATGTAATACTTGTCGTTGAATTTGAATTGAATTTGAATGCTTTATATGCTGTGTGGACTACTTTGTTTGGTTGATTTACATATATTGCATATGCTAGAATTTGAGATTAACCTGTTACTCTGGGATTCATTCGTTTGAATCTCGAGCCTTCATTATATCCGGGACGTGGGCAAACTAGTAAGCAAGGAGAAAGAGGCAAGGGCATAGAAATAGCCCGATTTTGAGAAGAAGGAGGTGTGAAGAGGTTGCGATGAAACGCCTAGTTTCCTTTTTGTCTATGAATTTTATTATTCCCGTATGACTTAGATAATATTTTGAGATAGATGTATGTGGCTACTGGGATGTATATATTTAACTAGATACTTTTGATCGTAGAAGTAGATAATATATATATATATATATATATATATATGTCGCTAATAGTTCTTTGCGGGACGGGCATGTATATAACAAGCCCAAATTATGGTGAATGTTTTGGTAGAGCTTTAGGGTAAATGGAGAAATAAGGAAACACTCTTATTGAATTTTAAGTATGATGTAATTTTAGTAAAAGATTGAACCACTGATAAAATCTTTCCAAATGTTTTAAAGGTATTAGAAAAGCCCATTTGAACTTTAAAAAGGGGCTATTATTTTGAACTCTCTTTATAAAAAGGGCTTTTATTTTTCATTAGGTTTTAACAACTTCCGAACAAACCTAACCCGTAATCTCATTATGTTTTAACAACTTTGTTCACCCAAAGGTTTAAATTTTTATTAAATGGTAAATAAAGTCACATTTTCATTCAATGATAGTCTTAATTATAGGAATATTTTTATAGTGTAATTTACACTATAAAAATGTTTCTATAATTAGGACTAGAGAGAGTAATAAATACATTTCAAGATATAATCACTGAGACTTATCATTTTAGTCTTATTTATAAGTCCATTTCGACTAAATCTTACATTACATATCAAGGAGAGATAGTTAACTCAATGATTATAGGGTAAATTCTCAACTTTGCCCTCACTTATGATTGGGCATTTTTCAACTATTTCTTCTCTCTCTATCTTCATATGTATAATTAATATGGGTAAAATTGTCATAATCTCATTTATTATATAAAACTGGACTTATAAATAGGACCAATTTTTTTTTGATTAAAATGGACTTATAAATAAGACCAAAATAGTAATTATAAGGGAACAAATATCTAAGTTATTTAAGCAGTACATCAAATCCGAACCAAGTATCTAATTTTTGCTGAATATTGTTTTGTATTATTATTATTATTATTATTATTATTATTATTATATATATATTTTAATATTCTCTTAGTCCTTGTGTGTGAAACACAAAAATAAAAGATGACTTTGAAAAGTGGGAGTGAAGGGGACATTACTGAGAAAATGCATAGCAAAAAAAAGTGTCACGAACCTACTCTCTACTTTACCTATAATTAAATTTTTACCGCATACAGTAGCGTATACCGCATACAATAAATTATTTAATTATGAAATAGAGTAAAAAGGTGGACGGCCCACTGCAATATGAACCATAACCACTCCCGCTCATCTCAAGGTTCAGATTGTTTTTCACATTTTCCCACCTCTCTTTCCACCATCCAGCTTTTAACTCTTTCCCGTAACCCCAGCACCCGCATCACGTTTCACACACGTCTTACTTTTTCCTACCTCCAACAATAACACCATTAAAGATCCAGCACGTACCGGGTGGGAGGGAGAATATTCCTATCGAGGTTGGGATTTGAACCCCCACTATTTGGTTTGCAAAAAAACATTGGTTTTCCATAAATACTGTGCAAGTAAATATATACAAGTTATTTGAGCAAAACAAATATATATATATATATATATATATATATATATAAGTTAACCCCTTTAACTTTGAATATAACTAATTTACAAGTTTTATTAAGGAATTCACAACAATTAGATTTTAACAATTTTTATTTACCCAGTAAAAAAATTTATATTATCTATTCATTCACAATTTTGTTTGGGAAAATGACAGTTAGGTCCTAAGGACCATAAAAAATTACAAAAAAGTCCCAACGGAAAAAAAAAACTATATTTACAATAGGAAGTGCCATATTCATAACAAAATTTAAACAACTAGATTTTGTTTTAAACTTAAGTCCATAAGCGTACATAGGTCATTTACAACAAAAAAGACTAGATTTACAACAGAAGTGCCATATTCACAACAAAATTTTAAATCGGCTATTCACAACGAAAAAAGTCATATTCACAACGAAGGTGCTATATTTACAATAAAATTTACTGTTCACCTTCTACTTCTTCAGCCTCCTTTTTACTGTTCATCACCTTCGTCCATTTGTCCGGTTACAAGACACCAGAACCTAGGAGATCTTTATCTTCCACCCTTTTCAATTTGCTTCATAGAGAAAGAGAGAGGACGTCGGGAAGAGGAAGAGGATGAGGAAGAGGAAGAGAGGGTGAGTAGAGAGAAAGAATATGTTAAGGGTATTTTAGTAAAAACTTTTAAATTTCAAAATCTTATATTCCTCCTAATCACTTCGTGTCCTTAAAATATTTTAATAGACGTTTTGGGGTTTTAAAATTTAATATGATATTTAAATGAAATTTCTCCTCAAATTAACTACTTTTATTTATTGCAGAGTATCGGATGTGCATGTTAGTCTCGCTCTATGGTAGACTTTTCTAGTGCCCAACTTGCAAGTTGGGGCAACTTATAAGAAAATGAGAGTGAAAACACTTAAAAAAATGAGAGTGGAGGGGACGTTTCAATTAATGACATTTCAAGAATATTATTGTCAATATTTTATTGAAAGGTTAAAAAAAAAAAAAAAAAAAAAAAAATTAGTGACGGAATTTTCAACCAATGCATAGTGAAATTTCATTATTAACATTAATAATTTATCATACTAAATAAAGATATTCTTATGAAGTTCATATATAAAGTCATTAAATATAATTAAATACAAAAATCTGGTATGAGTTTAAGAGTGAGTTGATATGATTTTGTAAGTTGAACACGTAAAAGCAATAAAATTGGTGTGTGAACTTGCGAATTTAACTAAGTTTGCAGCTAGCACGAATTTAACAGTGAGTTGGTGTAAACTTAAAAGTCATAAATGTAAGAAAATTAAAATTTGAGAGTCAACTCATGAGTTTAATAATAATGTTCATGGCCAAATATGAGAATTGGTAGTTACATTTATATCATGATTTATGTTTACACTTCCTAATCCTTATCTTATTAATAATTATCAACAATTATATATTTCAATCCAAATAATTAACTCATAAACTTATGACCACATTATACAAGAGCTAGTCAATGTGGATTGAATAAAAGACAGATTATAATGGTTCGAATAATAAAAGGCTATAGTGTTGTGTGAACCTATCGTATCGAAGAAAGCAACCAGAATACATAATCAACAATGTGTGTGACTGTGCATGCAGTCTAACAAGTTATGGACTTCATGTGAGGTTACTTGCAAGTTGGGGCAACTTAGCAAGAAACCAGATTAAGTGTTGATCATTTTCACTCTCAGAAAACAAAAGTGAAAGACTTTGAATAGTGGGAGTGCAAGAGACATTTTAATTAATGACATTTTTAGAACTTTATTTCTAAGAGTTCAAATTGGAATGGAAGCAATAATATCTACTAGAGATACACATAATTTTATTTTTTATCATCTCTTACTCTTCAAATCTTAAATTATTAAATCATTATCATCAATAGATTTTTCGAAAATTATGTGCAGATCCCAAGGACAAAAAATAATTACAAAAAAATCCCTTGAAATCACCAAATTACATAGAAGTCCCAAGAGATTTTTTTATTATTATATTATTTGAATTAACAACAGAAAAAAGCTAAATTTGCAACAGAAATGCTATATTTACAATAAAATTTAAAATCGGCCATTTACAACAAAAAAAGTCATATTTACAATAACATTTAAACATCTAGATTTTGAACGTAGAGAGGTAATTTACAACAGAAAAAAGACTATATTTACAATAGGAAATGTTATATTTACAACAAAATTTAAAATTTGGCCCTTTACAACATAAAAAGTCATATTTACAACAACATTTAAATATCTGGATTTTGAACGTAGAGAGGTCATTTACAACAGAAAAAGACTATATTTACAACAGGAAATGTTATATTTGCAATAGAAAAAGCCATATTTTCAATAACATTTAAAAATCTGGATTTTTTTCCATACAAATAATATCAAAAAAGTCCCTTAAGACTTTTGTGTAATTTGATGATTTCAAGGGATTTTTTTGTAATTATTTATGTTCCTTGGGGCCTACACATAATTTTCCCACATGTTTCTGTCATCGATCTAAAAACTTGAGTGAATAAGATTAACCATTAATTATTCATAAAACGGTCAACTGTCATCAAATGTGGAAGAGTTTTAAAAGACGGTGATGGTGTTATGTCAATTTGCCTAAAGAATGCGACAACAAGAAACCTGCAAAATCTAATTGATGGCTTTAATTCCTTCGAACATGCTTGCTGAGACAACAAAAAATAGGTAGATAGTAATGCTCACAAACGGGCTGATGAACATTTTCCCAGTAGACAAATGTGGAAGAGTTTTGAAAGATGGAGAAATCAACTCATGTTGGAGACGTGGAGGGGCCATTTTTATTAATGACAGATACATTTCGAGGTTATAATCACTGAGACTTCATTACAAAGAAATGAATATCTATGAGAGAAGAGCATTGTATAATGGTTGTTTAAACAGTACACCAAATCCGACCCAAGTATCTCATATATGCTGAATATTGGTTTATTTTCTTTCTTTTTTTTTTTTTTTTTTTATCCTAGTCCTTGTGCGTGAAGAACACCACAATCTGAAACGTACAACAATGTGGCCTAGCATTTTCTTTGAACATGCAGGTTGGGGCAAGGAAAATGATGGATTGCAATATCAACAAATGGGTTGATGATAATTTTCACATGAGACAAACACTACATAAATACAATGGACTGCCCACGGAATTACTGACAGAATAAGATCTGTCAGTAATTTCCGACAAAAATTCCACCGGTAAAAATACTGCAAGAAATTCCGACGATAAAAATATCGACAGAATTTCCAATAGAATTCAGTCGGAAATTTCTAACAACTCCATTGCCTATTTTTGCAGAAATCTCTAAAAATACTGCAAGAAATTCCGACGATAAACGGTGGGATTGAGCTTCTCAACTCCATTGCCTATTTTTGCCTATTTTTCCATGTGCTTGAGTGTTTCTTGTGTGTGAACAGTCGGGCTTCGTCCGGTTTCTCTCTCTCTCTCTCTCTCTCTGAGAGCGCTTTCCCTCTTTGGTGGTGGTAGGATTTTGGCGGCTTTGTCGACTGTCTTTCGGGTGCCATTCTCCCCAGCCTTGAGCGGGTGTGTGCTTTGTTGGGGGTTAGGGTTTAGTTTTGGCTGTGTAAGTTGTGGTTGGGATGATTCTATCCAGCGGTGCAGACATAGTCAATGGAGCTTTTTGGGCCGGAGTGTTTGAGGGCTTCACAGCTATGGTTGGAAGATTGCAAGAGCGATCGTGAATCTCATGGGTCAAGGCTCATTCTTGCTGACTGCGATATGTCGAGTCCTGTAGCTTTAATATTTCAGATCTTTCTAGTCTCGCGGTGGTTTCTAGTGGTTCGACTTATATCTGGTGGTGTGTCTTTGGGGCAAGTTTGGTGGTGTGTTTTACTATTGCAGTTTTTTTTTTTTTTTTTTTTTTTTTTTTAAATTTCTTTTTATGAAAAAAATTGCCTGTCAATAATTTAGCATTTATAAAAGACAAAGTACTTAAAAATTGTAAGGAATGGGAAAAAAATAGCATGTTATTCTTTCTGCTTGGTGCTTTCCCTGGTCCCTCATTTAATTCTTTCATGTTGCTGTGAGTTCCTTTACATTTGCACTTATGTGGGTTTGGTTTGAGCTTATTTCTGGCTGAATTTGACACTCTGCTGTTGATGCAGATTGAGATAATATATGATTATGGTCGTGAAGATAATAACTGAAACTGTCATTTTCTGTGCAATGAATAAAGGTCAGCAGTCAAATTATTCTTTAAAAGTGTAATTTTAATCTAATTATGCAGATAGAAATTATCCAGATTTGTGAGGATGGAGAACGATATGGCAGGCTTTGCTTGTTACTGAACCATGAATGCTTTGACATTGACATTTCATTATTCTTGTTGAAAGTTGTAGTTTCTATATAGTTATTCGTCCAACACAAAAATTGCTTGTTATGTTGCTGGATTTGGATGAATCCCCGAATTTAACAGCAGGCCATGTGCATACAATTTTCTTTTTCATCTTATTCTTCGGCAAATTATACATTTTACATCATAGCCCATACGGGTCCCGACAACAGGATTATCGAATTAGCATGCCGATTGACTCCTGTTGTCTTCACCATTGACAAGTCCAACTCGATCTCCCAATGGATTGATAATAAGGCTTCGATTTCTGAAATGAGATCCTCATGCGGTTTTTCGTTTCTTATTCTGAATAACCAGCAATGTTAACCAGTAGAGACTTGTTTTTGTTACTCTTCTGTGCTGCTTCCTTGGAGCTTCGAAGATGCTAGTAAAGGAATCCTCTCCACTTTAATGGCTTCATCGGACTCTCCAAACGCTCTTCCTTCGGCTGACGCTGGGCAACGCAAATTGCCACCAGATAGACCACCGGCGGAAGGACAAGATGAGCGAAAGAAGAAGAAAAAGATGGAAGCTACAACAAACGCCATCATGGACGATAATATGTCAGAAAATGAAACAGAGCAAGGCGATCAACAGAATGGAAAATCTGAGCAAGGAGGAAGCCAAGACAAGGCTGGAAACAATGAACCCAAATTCACTTCGTACAGAGCGTCTTTAATGGGCTATAACGGAGTGGCTCACACTGGTTATGTAATGGAAGAAGAGGATCTCTTCACTGATGACAAAGAGATTAGTTGGAAACTACCAGAGGAGTCTGAGGAGATCAAGAAGCTTAAGGAGTTGTACCCGGTAGCACCGTGCACAGAAGAGGAGTATAACGAGTGGTGCGAACCATGGAACTACTCCTTAATCCTTACGGTACTAGGGATGAGATTCAATGTATATGTGCTAAAGGAGATACTGATAAAGCTCTGGGGATTTTCTAGCTTCGAATTAATTGATATCCCCAACAATTATTTCGTGGTTAGATTTCAGGATCAGGAAATGTGGAAATCACACTACAGAAAAGTTCTATATGAGGGCCCCTGGATTATTAAACAGCATTGTGTTCTTATACAGCGGTGGACACCCTACTTTAACCCCTATCAAAATCCTCTTGGAAGAGTGGCAACGTAGGTGAGGATTCCAGATGTCCCGATGCACCTATACAACAAACATTGTATTTCACACTTAGGTGATCGCATAGGACGCACGTTAAAGGTTGACATGAACACACTCCAAGATTGCCAAACTTCAAGACCAAAAATCCAAAGAGGCAAATATGTGAGGATTTGTGTAGAATTGAATTTACAGAAGAAGCAAGTTCCTAAGGTAATCGCAGCTGGATCAGTGTTTAATGTAGAATATGAGGGCCTTACTCTTATATGTTTTGCTTGTGGAAAAGTTGGACATCGCAGGGAGGAATGCCCATACAAAGTCTCGCTTCGAGCTCCAATGGAGAAGCAGGACCTGTGCAGCAACATCAGCCAAATCAAGTGCTAAAGAGCATCGTGAATCGATCAAGTGTGAAACCGTCGGCGAACTCGGCGGAACATGGCTTTGGTCCGTGGATGATGGTCCACCGGAGATCCAATCGGAGTCGGGGATGGCAACGGGCTGATTACCGGGAAGCACACAGAGAGGCATCGGGTTCTGTATCAAAGATTGTAAAATCGCCTCCTCTCAGACAGAGTACATGATTTGCTGCAATAGAAGATATGGAGGAAGATGAAAATCTGGGCCACGGTAATCACGTTGTACGGTCGGAAGATGCTGTGGGGGCTCAGCAAAGAATGGACACGCTGACAATGGAGAAACCTAATGGAAATAATCAAAACGCATCAGTGGGGTAAGGACCGGGTCAACGTGCTGAGCTGGCCCACAAAACTAAGGCAATATACGGACCTAAAGCAAATAAAGCTCTAAATGGGCTGGATAAAACAAATGGGGCAGCTGGGCCTAGCTCTTCTAATGGCGTGGATCAGGTGGACCAAAGGGTGGATTTGCAAATAATAGCCAAAGAAAGCAACAAGTCTAGTAATAAAGGCACTAATGGGCCAACGAAATCCAAAGAGGCTGCTGGGCCTACAATTGCAAATAATGATTCAACTCACCAAGAAAAGAGCAGATTAATTGAGCAAACATCAAATGGGATATCCAATGATATTAGAGATGGGACTGTGCATATGAATCAGAAAAAACAAATGAAAAGAAGAGCAAGACTAAAGGTCAACGTATTCATACCATGGTCCAGGGAAATATTTCCAATTTTGCCCTTCAAGACTCCATTAATGACACTAGAGGGGGGAATATTCAAGATGGGCCGTATGGAACAAAATCAAAATTTGCCAGATCAATGGGATCCAAACGAGGATATTGCTCCTGATTTTTTGGAGGACAACAGATCAATTGTGGCGTAAACCCAACCCCAACAACAGCAAGGAGGTAAAGCCGGATAACACAAGTAAGTATTTACATCTCTTATTTTATAATTAAGTATTTTAATGATTATTGCATCCTGGAATTGCAGGGGGCCGATAGTCGTGCCTTCCCTTTAAATATTAAGGATATTTTTTATAATTATGGTGTTAATATTTTGTGCCTTTTGGAGCCCCCTATTAGTGGTGATAGAGCTGATAGAGTTTGCCGTAGACTCGGATTTAGTCATTGGATCAGGGTTGAAGCAACTGGATTCTCGGGGGGCATTTGGATTTTGTGGGATAACAGTGTCTTTGATATCACCTACCTTACATCCACAACACAATTGCTTCATTGCCAGGTCCGTGATCTTCAAATTAATTCCTTAATTCCGTGACTACCACGCCTCTACCTTATGGAACTCTCTCCGTTCTCTCAACAATTCCAACCTTCCTTGGTTAGTTTTGGGGGATTTCAATGCTTATTTGTCTCTTAATGACAAACTTGGAGGAGCTGATCCTTTATGGGCCTCTATGCAACATTTCAAAGAATGTATTGATGATACTTATCTTATTGAGGCGAAGATTCAGGGTGAAAGGTTCACTTGGGAAAAACACAGGTTGAAGGAAAGGCTGGACTGGGTTTTTACTAATTTTAACTGGGTTAATTCTTTTCCTAACTTCTCTGTCCAGCATGAGCTTAAATTCAAGTCTGATCATAGGGTGGTAGTGGTGAATGTCAGCTCTTCAGCCCCGAGAAGAGGTTTTCAAAAAATATTTTCTTACCAGGCTGCGTGGACCCTTGAGAATGACTTCAAAGACATTACCAAGGAAGCTTGACATGAGAAAAATTGGCTTCAAGGTCTGCAAAGCTTTCAAACATTGGCTTCTGAGTGGAATGATAATAAGATTGGTAACTTCACTAAAAAGAGGAAACAGTTAATTCGTCGGCTGGAGGGTATTGATAGAAGCAGGAGAATGAACTTACAGACTGGTTTTATTCAGGCTGGAGAAAAAGCTATGGGAGGAATACCATAAAGTAGCTACCCAGGAGGAAATCACTTGGTACTAGAAATCCAGAAGTAAATGGTTGCAAGGGGGTGATAGGAATACAAGATTTTTTCATGCCTCCACCGTGATCAAAAGAAAGAAACAGAGAACCGGGGCCATTCTTAATGACGCGGGGGACTGGGTGGAAGATCATGACATTGCTAAAAAGATGGCCCATGATTTCTTTCTCAACCTTTACACCCGTGACGAGTCTGTTAAAAACCTTGGTGAGATCTGCTCGAACTTTCCGTCCATTGATGATCATGATCTTCGCATGCTGTCGAGGAGAGTCACCAGAGTTGAAGTTAAAAATGCTACGTTTGCTATGGGAGCGTTCAAAGCTCCGGGTCCGGATGGTCTTAACACTCACTTTTTCCAAACTCAGTGGGATGTCGTGGGGGATAAAATTTGTGATTTCGTTGAGCAATGCTTTGATAATCCTTCCAACATGGCCAGTATCAATAAGTCCAAGATTGTTCTTATACCTAAGGTTGATAACCCTTCCTCTTTGAGAGAGTTTCGTCCTATATCCTTGTGCAACGTGAGCTTTAAAATAATTACAAAGGTTTTGGCGAACAGATTGAGAGGCGTTATGGGACATCTTATAGGCTCGGAGCAATGTAGCTTTATTGCAAATAGATCCACGTGTGATAACATATTGATTCCTCAGGAAATCATTCATTCAATGAGAATGAAGGGCAGGAAGAAAGGTTTTGTTGCAATCAAGGTTGATATGGAGAAAGCGTACGATAGGCTTGATTGGGGATTTATTGAAAATACACTTACAAACCTCAATTTGGAAAGAAACCTTATCAATCTCATTATGGCTTGCATATCCACCACTTCTATGTCTATTCTGTGGAACGGAGATGAAAGTCCGAGCTTCATCCCTACTAGAGGCGTTAGGCAAGGTGACCCGTTAAGCCCGTATATCTTTGTCCTGTGCATGGAGCGGCTTGGCCACCTTATTAAAGCTGAATGTCAGGCTCGCCGATGGAAGCCGTTTATCCTTAAAAGAGGAGGACCACAGATATCGCATCTTTTCTTCGCTGACTATCTTATCCTCTTTTTTGAAGCTTCTTTAAATCAAATGACAGAGGTTCACAAAGTGATGAGAACATTTTGTGAAGTCTCTGGGCACAAGATAAACTTGGAGAAATCTAGAATGTTTTGTTCAGCAAATGTTAACTTTAATAGAGCGCTTGAGCTTAGTCAAACGATTGGAATTGGATTGGGTTCGAGTGGGAAATATTTGGGAGTGCCGATCATTCCCAAAAGAGTCACAAAAGCCACGTATCATCCAATTGTGCAAAAGGCCAGAACTAAGCTGTCTATGTGGAAAAGTAAATTCCTGACTATTGCTGGTAGATCTGTCTTGATTAAATCTGTGCTATCCTCTTTGCCCAGTTACTATATGCAATCAACTCTCCTCCCCATTTGTACTTTAAACGAAATTGATAAGCTCTCGAGGAAGTTCCTTTGGTCGCAGGATGAGGATGCCAGGAAAATGGACCTTATTGCTTGGGATAAGATTACCCAAGCAAAAAAGCAGGGGGGCTTGGGTTCAAAGATCTTAGGCGTCAGAATAAGGCGTTCATTATGAAACTCTGTTGGCATCTGCTGACCAAAAGACATGCTCTGTGGGTTCAATGTCTCTGGGCCAAGTACAATTGTGGAAGTTCATCTGTGCCCAAGGTGTCAAAAAAGAGGAATTCATCATCGGCTTGGAAGGCCATTGTTCAAGTGTGGGACAAGTTTATAAGTGAAGTTGGGAGGAAAATTAATAATGGGGAGGACACCAAGTTTTGGTGTGACCTTTGGCTTCCCATGGATCGCCCCCTTTTAACCTTTGCCCACAGTCCATCTTTAATAAATGAAGACGATTCTGTGAGAGATCACACCTTGATGAATGGTCGGTAGGGCATAAGCAGGTGGCAGGGAATTCTCCCCCGTGGCATTATTAGCACTATCGCTAGAATGCGTCCACCTGGCAACAGCTCCCCTGATTGTTTCACTTGGAGGGCTGCGAAAGATGGAGCCTTTTCTGTTAAATCGGCTTATCGATATCTCTCTAGTCGGGAAGGAGAGAGTAGAAATCACTTTTGGTCCTTGATGTGGAAGTGGCAAATTCCTGAAAAAATAAAATATTTTATGTGGCAGGTTGGCCATGAAAGACTTGCCACTAACTCCTTCAGAGCCAGAATTGGTCTTACAAGTGAAAATCTCTATCACTTTCATTGTAACAGTGACGAGACTGTTCTTCATATTATCAGGGACTGCGGGAGAGCTAGAAATTTGTGGAAAGAAATTGTAAAGCCTAATCATTTTTCCCAGTTTTTTGCAGGTAACTTGCAAGGTTGGCTTAATTGGAATACCAAGCACAAGCCAGGAAAAGGAAAATTTCAGAATTTCCCTTGGTCCAGAGTCTTTAGCTTGGGATGTTGGATCCTATGGACATCGAGATGCAAATCCTTATTCCAGGGTGAAAACATAGATATCAGGGAGATGCTTCACTTGTGTAACTACCTTTTGTTGGAAAGTACTGCCAATCATAATTTATCTCACCAAATTTTTCAACTTGACAGGAACGACGAAATGTCTTGGACCGCCCCACCTGAAAATGTGGTCCGCATTGACGTTGACGGATCAGTTTGACATCAATATCAAGCAGCGTGTGGAGGAGTGATCAGGGACTCGCAGAGGGCACTGGTTGATGGGATTTTACAAGTCCCTTGGGCTTTGTACAGTTATCGAGGCGGAATTACATGCTATCTTGATTGGCCTGAGAGTGGCCAAACAGTTGGGCCACCAACAAATTCTGCTATATTCGGACTCGCTTGATGCAATCAACATTCTCTGGAGAGACTCATGTGATGCTGATCACCCACTGAGGGATATTATCAGAGATATCAGAGATCTGCTTTTCGACGAGTGGGATGTCAAGCTATACTATACCCCAAGGGACAACATTGCTTGTGCTGACTATTTAGCAAAGGAAGGGCAGGATGCTCCTGTTGATATGGATGCGACTTTTATCCCAACAATTCCTACGGGGTGCCGGGATATGGTGTTGAAAGACCAGTTGGTCTGCCGGTCTTAGTGTTTTACATTGTGTGTTGTATTTAGGGCTAGATTTCCATGTTCTAATTCTTATTTCATTGTCTCAAGCCACGGCTTGCCTGTATTACACAAAAAAAAAAGGAGAAGAAGATGCTAGTAAAGATACAGCCCATGAAATTTTGGGTAGATCCTATTAATATACTCTCAAAATTGCTTTAAGGATAGCAGTTTTGCCTATTTAAGAGATGAGCATTGAAACAGCGAAATCTCCAGATTCTTCCACTGATCCTTCGTCTGTTTTTGAAAATTCATCTGTCTTTCTATGATAATTTGATTTCATAATTTGTAAAGAAATCTGTTAAAATGTACTTTATTTTATGATAACACCTACGAATTTCGTCACGCCAATTTTTGTACCAAATTTCTTACCGACATCATTCCGTCCAAAAATTCTATAGGAAAATAGCCACGGAATTCCATTAGGGAATGTCTTTGCCACAGTTTTTTCTGTCATAGACTTTGTTCCGTTGGAAATTTATTACCGATGGAATATCATTGGCAATTTTTGTTGCAAATGAAAATTCTGTCAGTAATTTTTGACGATAATAGCGTGCTTTTTTGCAGTGAAATGTGAAAGTTTTTTAAAAGATGAAAAAATCAACCGGTGTTGGAGTACAGAAGGGGCCACTACAAAAAACAAAGCATACAACTGAGAGTTTTCCATTGTAAAACGGAATTAGCACAAGTTTATTGACAGAAAATTTTCATTGCTGATTCTTTTGTGGCTAATTGCTTTAGCAACGCTAGATTTTTAAGGGACATAATGTTTTTTCCGTCCCTGAAAATTGTGACAAATCAGCAATGAAAATTAGTGATGTTAATCCATTGCTAATTTAGTGACAAAAAAATTGAACGCTAATCTATCGGCAAATTTAGTGACAGAATCTTCATCGGAAATCAGTGACAGAATATTTTTTTCATTGTTTTTTTTTCTTTGGTTGATAAAAAGTTGTTTTTTTAAGTGCACTCCCTTCGTTCTCATTTATAAGGTCTTATTAACCATATTGAGTTACTCAATTAGAAAACATTTAAAATTACTTAAGAGTAATAAATACGTAGGAAATATGTTCTTTTCTAAATATGCTTTTATTTATGAGTGAGTAAAGTAGAGGGAGTAATAATAATAAAAAAATGATGAAAGTGAATATATAGGGAGAAATAAATGAAGTGTAAAATGTGTAAAATATATTTATTTTTCAGACAAAGTTAAAGAGAAGGGAAAATTGGGGAGAGGGACCAAGGAAAGAAAATATTTATTATAAAAAATCTGAAAAATTGCAATTATTTTAAAGAACCAAAAATTTAAAAAAAAGTTGGCTTATTTACTAAATTATCGTCAATTAAACCTAAACACTGAAAAAAAAAAAAAGGTATTCCTCATAGAAGTCTGCTCATAAATGCATCGAGTCATAAATAGAGATTGAGTGTTGATCATCAATCCAAGCTATAGTATTTATAAATATAGGAGCATTATATAATATATTGCTAAGCGCTGATGATCAGGAGAGGATATTTAAGAAGATACTCCCTCTAGTCCTAATTATAACATCTAATTGACTTTTTTTTAGAGAGATTAAAGAAGTTAATTAAATTACTATAGATTTTTTTTTTTCAAAGTAATTAGTTTGACTAATAAACTAATATATAATCTAAGGATACACAACATATGAAATCATTAAGTAACTTATTTAACTTCCTTAATTTCTCCGAAAAAAGTCAACCAGTTTTTATAATTAGGACTAAAAGTAGTACTATCTCCGGTCCTAATTATAAGACTTAGTTGACTTTTTTGAGGAGATTAAGGAAGCTAACTAAATTACTTTAGAGTATTTGTATTTGTATTTTTTTATCTTCAACTGATTAGTTTGACTAATAAACTAATATAAAATTTAAGGATACATAACATATGAAATGATTAAATAACTTATTTAGCTTCCTTAACCTCTCCACAAAAAAGTCAACTAGGTTTTATAATTAGGATCGGAGGGAATAATATTTATCATTACAAACTACAATATCTCTGGATATACTATTAGCGAATTTGATCTGATAATATTTTGGAAGAGAAACGACAGAGTGGGGTCCAACTGAGACTGAAATGTTCATAGGTGCATGTAACATGAAGCGTTATGCTAAAACATCACGCCCTAAGCAACAGTGATCGAAGAGTTCTTACACTAACTAATATATTAACAAGGGATCATGGTTGAGTCTTTTAAATTTGTCTTTTGAAAGCCAATTGCAATGGATGAAAGTTCTACGTGCCAAGATTGAAGAAAGATATATTGAGAGATGAGGGATCATTCATTGATATTTAACCATCAAATAGTTAAACTGTGGTAGAGAATATGCAGGGTTTTTGGTCAGGTTGATTTCGTAATTTAAAATTTATATTTTAATTTTTGATCATTCTAAATAATTATAATTTTTTAGATTTCTTATAATCAATATTTTTTTGGGTAAAAATATAATCAATATTTTCTTCCTTGGTCCTTCTCCCTAATTCTCCCTAAAGAGAACCTTATAAAAGAAAACATGCCAATTAAAAATAAGTTAAATACTATTTTTGCCATGGAAGTTTAGCTTAAAGAGTACTGGTCACCCGAAAGTTTTTTTGGTTTCAATTTTGCCCCAGATGTTAACAAAACGAAGCAAATATGCTTCGAAAGTTTTTTTTAAGATGCAATTTTGCCCCTGAAAATTTACAAAGAATGACAAGATTGCTATGTTTTTAAACTTCCATAGGAAAAATGAGACCAAAAAAACTTTTGGGTGACTAGTACTCCTTAGACTAAACTTCCATGGCAAAAATGGTATTTAACCCATTAAAAATGCTCTTTTTCCCCCATGTGGCGCTTGTAGGTGCTACTATGCATTTATATCTAATATTTTAATAAAAGATAGAATTAATATATTTTTTAGAAAGATATTAATTACACAAAAAATATTATCATAATGTTTAGATTTTAGAATAATGTGGAGTGTGGACTAATGAATTTAATTCCCTTTTATTATTTTGAGGTGTTATGGACCCATACATTGGGCCTAGCGGATATGTGGCCCAATGAGGGTATTTGCTATAGAATCCTTTCTACCCAGGTATGAGGTGAGTCATTCTCTCATCGTGTGTATGATTCAGACCCGTATAGGTAGTGGAGCAGGTATTTGCAGAACGTGGGAGGTGCACCTTGCCTGAATAACGGATTTACTATGACAAGGAGAGAAACTCTAGGTAATCCCTATAAATAGGAGGTTACCCACCAGGTGCATTCTTTACATTCTCTATTACATTATTTACTATTCAACCTCACTGTGCACACACATCACCCCATTGGCGAAACGCCACTACCGTGTAGCACAATGATCTAAGATTGCTTGCTGTTATCTTCTCTTTAGATATCATCGAGTAATCATCTCTGCTCAGGTGCTTTACTCATAAGTATCTTGGGAGAGCTCATCGATCCTATATTAACATCTTCTAGCCTCATTGGACTAGACACTTATGTTCTACAACTGAACATGAGGATTTTAATTTAAATTTTAGTTGTTATCCTATTGAATTCTTAGTTTTTAATTTCCTACATTACAATCAGGTTCAAGTTCTCCTTTTATTAGGCTCAATTTTTATTTTTTTATATATTCATGATCATGGTTCTTATTTGGTTCAAATTTGAAGTATTTCTTATTTTTATTATGCCTTCACAATAAAAATGATAAAAGAGGAAGATTATATATTTGTATTATATATTTTCAATCATCAAGGTCCAGCATCAAATCCATACCTATACATTTTATTTTTTACAGGACTAGAGAAGAAAAGAGAAAAACCAACAACTTATAAGAAGTAAAAAAATAAACGGAAGATCTCGTTCCCATCCCAGTCCCAGTTTTGGGACGTGACATGGCACATGCATGTTTCAGGAACAAGCCTAGTTAATATAAATTTTTAAAAAATGGAATAGACAAATCAACCACATGTCTAAATCCTACAACAAAAGAAATGGAAGGATCCATGTGAATGATCATTTATACACTTTTTGAACTTTTTTTTTGCCAAATATGCTCAGTTTTCTTTTCTCTTTTCCTTTAAATTCCAATTTATCAACATAATTATTTGTGTATTTCTCTACAATTCTCATGAACTGTAATTTGAAGCTTTTCAAATTTAATTATAAGTCTAATTATCTTTTCGTTGTCATGCTATCTTGTTAACAATATCTTTTCCTAATTATTGTTTCTGTCATTAGTTAATGAACAATAATATAATGCCTCTAAAAACCACTTAGTTTTCACGAAAACTATTGTGATGCTTGGATTCACAAAAATTTTCTCATCGACACTCGTTGATAAATGATGAGATAGTATTCTAACTCATTGCTCAATAATAAAGGACACCAACCCTTTAACTGCTTCATTCGTCTCTACGACCACCACAATATCTGACACATTGATCACACAGTGCCACAACTTTAGGCTCTTGAGCATAAAATGAATACTGAAAATGACTAATCCGATTAGGAAATACCAAAACCCCAGAAAAATCAGCCGTCCATTTGGTTCCATTTCCTCCCACTGTTAACTTCCCAACCGTTGATCTCAACCCCAGTCCATTCTCATCGTTTTTATCAATCACCACTTGATCAATATCCCCAAAATGCCCATCTAAATTCACAATTGAAACCTTCTTATTTGGCTTCCCACTGAACATATTATTAACTATATTTAACCACAAGATTTGACCTTTGATTGACTTCAGCACAATATTGGCATCACCTAAGAATAGCCTCACTAGTGACATGAACTTGAACTGGGTCTTCCACTACTATACCTGTATAATCCAAGTAGCAATTATCAATTCTGCTTTGTGAATTTCCTGCTTGTTTCACTCGTATGCCTATACCACCAAAAGATGTTGCATTATTATAACAATGTACACTTGTGATCATATTAGCTTGCCCTCTTACTACAATCCCTACGGCTGCTGAGAAAATAGCAACGTCTGGGATTGCGTTGTCATTGCTAGCAAGATCAATAGCGGTTCCTAAATAGGCTTTCTCACCCACGTCTCCGCCAACAGTGGAGTGTTGCCCAAGAAAACAATTCGATATGAAGGTTTCACGGCCATGTTGGACTTGTAGGAATCTAATCAGAAACGCGGAAGCGTATCGTACCATGCGATATAGGAAAAGTTAAAACATTCATCGTTTTCATTACCTGGAAAGATGCAGCGATCTGAAAGTCTCTCCACGAACAGTCGTCGTCCGCTCTATGATCAATCTTCTAGACTATCTCTCGAGGGGAATGAGATGGTTGTGTGGGCAACCGTTCAGATGATAAACGTCTACCTCTAAGTTTGTTTCTGATGAGAGCCTCCTTATGCGTGTTTTTTTTTTCAAGCAGGTAAAAGTAGGTTTATATGCTACTATACCCAAGACCTAACCCTAAACCACATGGGCTATAGAGTTCTTGGGCAGTAGTCTCAATTAAGCCCTATTGGGCTTAAGTGACTAAAGAGCACATTAACCCAATAATCTCCCACTTGCTCTTTAAGATACAAACTTGAGTTCGTAAACCCAAGACCATGTAGCCCATAAGCCATCATCATCGATAATATACCCCATCCCTTATCTCGAGCTAGCACGGGGATCTACCATTTGTCATTCATCAAGGCTCATGATAATCTACGAAGATTATCTAGTTCGGTGCTACTCCACTAAAAGCCCAAACGTGATCTCCAAGAATAATGACACTTATAACGGAATATGCATTACCCCTTTATAGAATGTCTATAACTTGATTGACTAGTTTTTCTGTAACCCAATCAATTATTTATTCCATTGACTTTAACAGTTTCTCTAATGGATTACATGCATTGGCCAGTGTCTTCAATATCCAGGTACCGAAACATATCAAGGGGACATTTCCTATAAATTCCATGTTTTTTATCTCATAAACACCGATAACCAAACAATCTCAATCCCAAAATACCGAGTTGTTGGCCGTCATATAGATCAAACCTCAACTGTTGGTAAATCAAAGAATGAAAACTATTCGACTACTTATTTAAAATAAACTCGGGATTAAGAGCAACTACATGACTATAGTTATCCGAGATTTGATTCCTTATGATAGAAAGAACAACCTTAATCAAATCTCTCCTTGATCCATTCAATGTCCAATATTTTATAATGATTCGGACAAAACCATTTCATAAAATATTGCAGCTTAAATAAAGTGCCCAACTTAATTTAATAGCTGTGAACCAATTCATCAATTGTGAGAACCTATGACCATGTCCTCTATGAACGTATTCATATGATCATATACTCCACAATTGATCCAGACCTTAGAGTTTGTAAATAGTGTGCCAAATAAATGAAAAACACCTCATTTATTAACATTCAGAAAAATGCAATGTCATAATGTCTTGCTCAAAAGGCACAAAATAACAAAGTGAGATAACAACTACCTAAAGCTATAGCAAATCTCTCGAACATGCCTCTCGAACACACGTTCAGGCAAACTCTTAGTAAAAGGGTCAGCACGGTTCTCGTCTGATGCTATCTTTACTACCAATGTATCTCCTCTTTTAATTATTCGACTTTCTTGAGTCAATATCTCCTTGGAAATCTGAGTCCGTATAACCAATGGTTTCAAGACTCCCACTTGAGTAGACCAACATATAATCTCTCGTTCTCCGTAGGTACTTGAGTATGTGTTTAACCGCTACCCAGTGTTTCTCTCTAGCTTCAGATTGGTACCGGCTTACTCCTCCCAGTATGTAGCAGATATCTGGTCTGGTACATAGCATAGCATACATGAGACTACCTACTGCTGAAGCATAAGGTATCCTACTCATGCGTTCTCTCTCGGGAGTTTTAGGAGATTGCTTCTTAGAGAGATGAATCCCATGCTGAAGGGTATAATTCCCCTCTTGGAATTCTCCATGCTAAACCCAAAGTATTTTGTCAATGTATTTAGCCTGGGATAATGCCAAAACCCTATTCTTCCTGGTCTCGCAAGAGTTTAATACCAAGAATATAATTGGCTTCCCCCAGGTCCTTCATATCAAAATGATTGCTCGGCCCGGTTTTTATGCCTAACAATACCTACAGATATCATTTTTGATAAGGAGTATATCATCCACATAAAGTACCAGAAAAGATACCGCATTACCTTGGATCCTTTTATACACACACGGCTCATCAGGACTTTTCTCAAAGCCATAAGATTCAATGGCTTGATCAAATCTGATGTTCCAAGATCTGGATGCTTGCTTAAGTCCATAAATGGACCTTTGCAACTTGCATACAATTTCTTCTTGCCCTTTGGCTATAAACCCTTTTGGTTGCTGCATATAGATTTCCTCTTCCAAATTTCCATTTAGAAAAGTAGTTTTGACATCCATTTGCCAAATCTCATAAACAAGATTTGCTACAACAATGATAAGAGAATCCGGATGGACTTGAGCATGGCAACCGTGAAAAAGTTTCATCATAATCCATACCTTCTTTTTGGGAGTACCCTTTCGCCACCAATCTAGCTTTGAAGGTTTCAACCTTCCCGTCCGATCCTCTCTTACTCTTGTAAATCCAATTACACCCAATGGGTCTTACCCCTTTAGGTGCATCTACAAGAGACCAAACTGAGTTGGAATACATAGAATCCATTTCACGATTCATAGCCTCAAGCCATTCCTGAGCATCAACATCTCCTAGTGCTTCGTCATAACTCGTTGGATCACCATCTTCATCAATGATGACATCCTGATTTGACTCACCCAACAAGGGATATCTTACAGGTTTACGAATCAATCTCCCACTACGACTTTGTCGCACTTGATGTTGTGCATCTACAGGGGGTCCACATTTTGTGGGTTAACAATTTCTAGAAGAGGACCCTCATTAAATGGATTAACCAATTCATGATTTTGTTCTTCATTAAGTTCATCATCATGTTGAACTTCATCATTATGCTGAACTTCTGGTTTTGTCTCTCGGTTCCCGTGTATGTTCGGTACATTTTCCCCTCTTTGAACAACCACAGAACAAAAGTTGGAACCCTTGAGGTTGTGGTGAAACTTGATCGAGACTAGCTCATCAAGAATAACCTTACTCTTTGGCTTATAATTTGTCATATAGTCCTCCTCTAAGAAAGTCGCGTGAGTGCTCACTATGACCTTCTTTTCTTTTGGACTATAAAACAACCAACCTCTGGTTCCTTTAGGATAGCCTATAAATATGCATACTTCAGTACGCGAGTCCATCTTATCTGGTTTCTATTGCAAGACATGTGCCGGAGCACCCCAAATCCGAATATGGTTCATGGTGAGCTTACACCCTTTCCACAATTCTATTGGTGTCTTTGAAACAGACTTGGACGGAGCTAAGTTCAATAGATACATAGTCAAGCTTTCTAAGGCATATCCCCGGAATGAATCG
Organism: Acacia acuminata; assembly: GCA_019022655.1. Classification (NCBI taxonomy): domain Eukaryota; kingdom Viridiplantae; phylum Streptophyta; class Magnoliopsida; order Fabales; family Fabaceae; genus Acacia; species Acacia acuminata. The sequence continues at coordinate 238,232 of JAFJYI010000376.1, read as the reverse complement.
AAAGAGATGAATAACTGAGCATAGATCTTGTCATTTCTAAAAGGGTTCTATTTCTCCTTTCAGCAATTCCATTCTGCTGGGATGTCCTTGGAGAAGATAATTGTGAAACTATCCCCTCTTTGGTCAGGTAAGACCTCGAACTCTCCATATAGGTATTCACGCCCTCGATCAGATCGAAGAGTCTTAATTTGAACACAAAGATGTTTTTCTGCCTCAGCCTTGACCTCTTGGAATTTTCCAAAAGCTTCAGACTTATGACGCATCAAGTACACATGTCCAAATCTAGAGTAATTATCAGTAAATGTGATGAAATACTGATACCCACCTCTGGTTTGGACATTTATCGATCCCACAAACATCGGTGTGTACCAATTCCACTGAAGTGTGGCACGTTTTCCTTGGCCTTGAAAGATCTCTTGGTCATTTTACCACTCGTAAAAGGATTCACATACGGTATCGATTCAAAGTTCGGGGATTTTAAAATCCCACTTTTGACCAAACCTTGTATCCTGTTAGAGTTAATATGACCCATCTCAAATGCCAAAGATAAGTTTCATTGGAAACTTTTCTTTTCTTTGATGAATTAATATGCTCAACATCTTTTAATTCAACATGATTAACTTCACGAGGAACGGGACTAAGGAAATAAAGACCATTAAACTTTACACCAAAACAAATAAAAGAAGATCAACTTCTTATTGAAACGAGGAATTAAACTGAACTGTCAAACCATGTTTATCCAAACAACTAACGAAATTAAATTCCTCTTAAATCTGGAATAAATAAACGAGACTTCTAAAACCAAAGTTTTGTAATTATCAAAAGATAAAATAACTTGTCCCACTCGCTACTGCAGATACAAGCTCCCCGGTTCCCAAGCTTCAAATCTCTTTGTCCTTTACTTACGTGCAAGCTATGTTTGAACCACTCGCAAAGAGTAACAAACATGGTTAGTGGCTCCGAATCAACGATCCATTTATCATCGTGATTCTCCACTAAACAAGCCTCAATCACATGTAAATTACCCATACCTGGTTTATTCATTTGTGGGCAATTTTTCTTCCAATGCCCCTTTTGCCCGCACTTGAAGCACTTGCCTTTTGGGCCGCTTCATTGCAACTGTTTTGGCAACCGGAGTACCTGATTTCTTCTTTTTCTTGTTCTTGTTCTTTCCTTGGCTTTCCCCTTAGGTTTCATAGGACTTTCACCAGCAAAAAATGCACTTCCCTGCTTGACTAGAGACTATTTAGCACTCTCAAGCTCGTGCATCAGTTGAGTGAGGTCAAGATTCATCTTGTTCATATTATAATTCATTTTGAATTGATTGAAGTACTTAGGCGGTGATTGTAAGAGAAGGTCAACTTTTACTTCTTGTTCAAACTTGATACCATGGTCATCGCCCTTCTTGAAGTTCGCTATCATTGTTAGACAATGATCCCGCACACTTCCTCCAGACATCACTGTCTTGGTGACTGAATTCAGCGCATTTTTCCTAGCAGAGCTACTAGGCGTAGCAAACATGCCATGAAGAGTCTAGAGCATTGTTGCTCCACTCTCAATCATGATCACTTGCTCCTGAAGGTGATTGGCGAGACTGACCAAAACATAGCAGCGAACTGACACATTCACCTTCTCCCATCTTTCCTTCTCCTGCTGAAATTGAGTCCGAATTGCATCAGACGCATCTGCAGCGAGCAGCGCTAGCATAGGGGTAGTGAGAACAAAGTTGAGCTTTTCATATTGAAGAACAATATCCAAATTAGTTTCCCATTGTTTGTAGTTTGTACCATCCATAGGTTTTTGGCTCAAGATTGTAGCTAAAGGATTGAATGAAGACATTTTCCTGAAAATAAGGAAAAAGAAAAACAAACTAGTTACAAACTTATAATTAACAACAAACATATATATCGCTAGTAGATTCTAACAACTACTATTCGTTTATTGTTTAACAATCCATTAGTTATCTTTACAAGGCTTACGATGGGCAAGATTCTTGTAAAACTAATATTGTTAGTTTGGGCCTTCAGTTCCATTGCCAAAGCCTCGATGGGAGGGTTAACAATTTTACCAAAGTTGAATGTATTTAACCATTGTTTACTTTCAAAATTATCTTTAGCGTCTAAGTGTTGCCGACGATGGGCCGTACAAAAACTTCACTAAAATTTTGAAAATATTAGGGTTTAATCTAGTGAAATCTGATTATCCTTATCCGATGGGGCTTCGGCGATAACCATTTCACTAATAAACCCACAATTGGGGCCCGTAGGTTTTAAAATTAAAAGCTTAATTTAAAACCTTCACCCATTCAATATTTTAAATTTAGATATTTTTTATTTATTTTAATTTCCAAGAATTTGTTCGTTTTTGAGTATTCTTTGTCGAGATCAACAACTTTAATTGAAATCATTTGGTATTTAAAATCTAGTCATAATTGGCAGAGTGTGCTTCACATGATCATTTTAAATAACCCACAAATTACTCTCAAAAAAACAATTCTCTTAGGAAATTTCCTAGATTATTTATCTAGATTTTAATTCAATAATTAATTAATCCAATTATTATTCTAGATTTTAATTTAAAATCATAATAAGTGATAATTAATTTAGTGGATAACCTAAATAATCTCGCATAATAACTATCATACTAGTCGATTGAAAACATAATAGTTATTATGCTATTATGACATGTGATTATGAAACAATATGGCATCTTCCTATTCTATATGGCATGTTATTACAAACATCATGTTAATCGTAAATATAATTCATAAAATTCAATAAAAGCATTAAATAATTAAACAAATAACTTTAATCCATGACTTTCCTATAAAAATTTAAAAATAAAATTTACAACTTTGGAATTTCTCTTTTCGTCCCGCCTATAGCATCTGTCTCAAGCCCCTTTAGGGTATCTATGGGCCCAAAAACCCAATCCTTGGCTAGAAACCCTAGGACACAAAAGAGGAACCCTAGCCATCACTTCTGCCACGCCATCAGCCGAAGTCATCTTCTTCGCAGCTTGATCTCCAACTTTTACGTAAATTCGAAAAAATACATAGAAATTCCAAAAAAAAAAAAAAACGGCAAGGAGGAAACCTAATCATATGAGATTAGCCTCCTTGTTACAAATCAAGAAATACACGAGAGAATCTAACCATGGATTAAAGCGATTAACCGATTGAAATTAAAACTAATATCAAATATGAATTATAAACGAATAACTACCATGAAATAAATAACAAATATAGAAAAAGATGCCATATTTTCAAAAATAATTTTCAAAAAGAATCACATGAAATATAAATTAATATCAAAACTCGGTTCTTTTCCTCATCGCTATTGGCTCTGATACCGATTGTAGGAATCTAATCAGAAACGTGGAAGCGTATCGTACCACACGATATAGGAAAAGTTAAAACCTTTATCGTTTTGATTACCTGGAAAGATACAGCGATCTGAAAGCCTCTCCACGAACAGTCGTCGTCCGCTCTATGATTGATCTTCCATACTATCTCTTGAGGGGAATGAGATGGTTGTGTGGGCAACCGTTCGATGATGAATGTCCGCTTTAAGTTTGTTTCGATGAGAGCCTCCTTATGCGTGCTTTTTTTTTCCAAGACCTAACCCTAAACCACATGGGCCATAGAGTTCTTGGACTGTAGTCTCAATTAAGCCTTATTGGGCTTAAGTGACTAAAGAGTACATTAATCCAACAGGACTATAATCCCTTTTGTGTTGAAGTGGAGGAAGAAACAGTTGTTGATTCGGATTCTAGCAGAATCAGCATGAGAACCCACCCCGCCTAAGTCACAGAGGATGTCTCGGAAGGTTATGTCTTCTTAGTGAATTACATCATTATGAGCTTTCTTGCCGGAGAAGCCATCAACGTGCAAGTGCGCGATTGGATTATCAAGTTTTGAGGAGTTTGATGAGGATAACTCAATCAAATACCTTTCACTTGGAAAAGTATCGCTTGCTCTCAAGCTTCCCCGGAGAAGGAGAGCTAGCTTATGTAACCTCTTCGAAAGAAAAAAAAAACCAAGAACTGCGATATAGAGTACAATTATGGATTGTCTATTGAGGAGCTTTTTATTAATTACCTAGTAACTAAATGCGATCGATGATGACATAAAAATAAAAAAAAAATATTTAATCTTTTTTATCTAACTAGATTGCAACTAAACTAAAAATCAAGGTTCAAACCCGAACCGGTCATAGAACCAAATGGAAGTCTTCCGGGTTAAGGGTCGATGGATCGACCGAGTCAAACCGAGTCGACCGGTATTAATTAAAAAATATAATATAATTAAAATATATAATATTATATTGATTTTTTTTTTTGGAAAAAAAAAGAAGAGATCATTCATGGCTTCACGCCTTGGTTTATGTGAGCATGTGACCGATAGTAAGTAGAGATCGAGCAATAAATGGTAGCAGCTTTATTTGTAGCTTCTAGGCATCTCGTAGGTCGTGGGTTTGGTTACTCTTGGTTTACTTCACTTCTAGGTGTCCAAATTTTTTCCAAAGTCTTCAACTTATTTTTGGTTGGGTCATTCTTTTTGGTCTTCACTCAGCTCCTTATTGTGGATTTCTCTTCTCGCAACGGTTCGTAGCTTCGCATACTTCTCTAGTTTCTCTTCCCTCACCTCCTCAGTCACACAAAAATTGTTTTTCTCACGGTGGTCGTGGCATCTCTTCTTCGTCGGTAAGGGTGGCTTCCTGTTGCCGGAGGTCGTTAGCACTCAGATCTCGTCTTTCTCACTCATCAATGAAACCCTCCCTTTACCGCCGTCATGCAAATATAGATCTCATCTTTCTCACTTATCTTCCCACACCGCAGTTGCACAAATCCGACTAAAAATCGAACCCGGATCTTCTTCTACTTCTCGATCTCTGTTCTCCATCTATTTTTTTTCACTGATTCCTAAGTCTCAGGCTTCAAAACTCATTCCTATTTTGTGATTCAACTCAGACGGCATAAAACAACAAGAGGTTGACTCAGTGAACCCGTTCAACTCGGTCGGTTCAGGCCGAGTTGAACGAGTTGACTTCCCGAGTTACCGGTCAAACCATTTTGCCCCGACTCGGACCGGTTTTACGGCGGTTCGCACGGCTTCCGGTCCAAACCGGCCGGTCCGGTCCGGGTTCCAAAACCATTCTAAAAATCCTTTTGAAACAAATATTTTTGGAATCTTTTGCAATAAAAATGGATGAAATAGAAATTAGTTTAGAAAATAGGGTTAAGGGGCAATTTTCTCTTAGAAGTTTTCACTAAGGGGCAATTTTTTCTTAGCCATTATCTTAGTTAATTTTGACCATTGGTTGACTAAATATGCTAAGCTGGGCATGCACAGTCTACATTGATTGAACAATATTTTGATATGCTTTCCATGATTAATTTGAGGAATTAATGCATTACATATGTCATTATTGTATGATTAAGTACTAACTTGAGTTAGTGACATTTGTATTGAAATGAATCTTATTATGGGCAAAATGATAATAATTTGTTAATATAATTATTCATGCAAATAATTTCTTAGACGTTTAATAATACCTTCTGCTTAAACTTGCATTGTAGATGTTTTAGAAGAAAATTGGAGAACATGTAAAATGTCAATTGGGTCAAAATTGATATTTTTTAGGACAAGGGAAAATTATAGAAAAGGCCCCAGAATTTCTAGAAGCTGCAAATCAATGAAGAAAAGAACCGGGGCAAAGTACATAAAAGGGCCCATAGTTTTTAAAAATTACACTCTTTCCCATAAAAAGTTTTAAAAGTGTCCTTTTAGTTCCTCTATGAACTTTTAAATGTTTTAGATTGATCCCTGGTCAAAACTTGCATTTTCACCAGAGACCAATTAGGTCTGAAATTGCAGACCTTCTTCTTCTTCCTTCTCGAGAGATAACAGAGTTGAGATGCTGCAGGAGTGAAAACCAATAAGGAGAGAGAGATTGATTGGAGGAGGAGGAAGCTACATCTCGCCGCCACCACCATTCCTCCTCCGGTCTCACCACTATCGGAGCCTTCTTCACCATGGGGAAGCACCACTAGAGAGAGAGCTTGGAGCTTGAGCGAGACATCACACAAAGGAGGCGTGACGGAGATTCATGATTGAAGGAGAAGATTAGACCACCGACTGGAACCACCACCACTGTTGATCTCTTGCTCCACTATTGCCACTGTTCCTCCACCCTTAGTCTATCGCCTTCACCGTAAGAAACTACCACCACTGGAGCTGCTCATCCACACCACCGCTGGCTTCATTCTTTGTTCTCATCTCACAAGAATGTCTCACTATCGAAGGAAATTACATACCACACCGCGCCGCCCGGGCGGATCCGAGAAAATTTATGAAGGGTGGGCACCAATAGCGGGGTGATTCGGGGTTCGGGACAACGCCCCTTTTTTTAAGGAAAGTTTTAAATGCATTAAAAAAAAAAATAATATAAACAAGAAAAGAAAATAATATTAAAAAAATTCATGAAATCAAGTGAATATTGATAATGTAATAAGAGAGGCGCTTATTTTACAAATCTGTCATTTAGAAAAGCAAGGCCAAGTCTGTTAGAAATTTAGCTATATAAATTACAATGAAGGGTGGGCACTCAATAAGTTTAAGTACATATATTTTAATAACAAAAGTATATTACAATAAAAATAATTACAATGTCATCCTTCTATGCCTTATTTTTTGGAATTCCATCATAATTGCCTTATTATCAATGCTATCAAATACATCTTTTTCAATATAAGGCATTAAACAATCATTCAATCATTGATTTCCCATCCAATTACGAAGTGCAATCTTAATGTCTTAAGGGTGAGCAATCATTCAAACATGTATTATTATTATTTAAAAAAAAAAAAAAAAAAAAAAAAAAGTCCGAAAAATCCACCAAATTAAGGGTGGGCACGCCCTCTAATCATATATGTAAATCCGCCCTTGCCGCTTTTGCCTCGCCCTTTTCAATCTGCGCCATTCTCACTAGAAATTTCTTTCACCGTCGTCCTTCCCTTCTTTTTCCCCCATCTCCACTTCATTCGACCCTCCTTCATCCTACAACCACCACCATCACCTTCTCCTTCCAACATTCCAAATTCTTCTTTCTCTATTTTCTCACAAAACTCGACCTTCTCTGTCTCTCCACTCTCAAATTTGAATGCCATTTCATTGATTTTTGGTGTATTGTACAAGGGTTTGGTCATTTGTGATTAATTTCATGAGTGGCTAATCCCCATGAGTTTTGTGGCAGAAAAGGTGGCTAGAGTTGAGAAAGTGGTAAGAGAAGGTGGCTAGAGTTGAGAAGGTGGTTAGAGTTTCAATAATGGGAGTTTATTAGTTTCATTAGATTCATGTATTGTATTTTGTTTCGATTAATTTTTATTTTGGTATATATTTATTAGACTTGGAAGAGTCTTTATTTATCCTTATTGGATAACATTTGAGTTGAATTTTGTTTTGATGCTCTTGGATTTTATATTGAACTTATTTCCTTTATATTTTAATGAGATTATGCATGGTATGTTATTATTATGTGTATAATTGAGTTCATTCTGTAAGAACCGACTGAACCCAATAGGGGGGGTGAATTAGGTGAAATATAAAAATTTAGGAACTTTGAAAAAATCTTTTTGCAACTCAGTAAAACTAGTTTGTATGACAGTAAAGAGCTATAAAGCAATAGATAGTCATTCAAACATATATGCTGGAAACATACGAGATAAGGGAAGAGAATATGCAAACTGAGATTTATCCTAGTTTGGTCCAATCCTTGACCTACGTCCAGTCCTTAAGCTCCACTTGAGATTTTCAATCCACTATCTTCTTTCAACTTGATTACACATTCTGTACTTGGAGTAATCCTCTCACTAGGATTCACTCCCCTTACAAACTGTAATCGCCGCACCGCTGATTACACACTCGTACTCAAGTAACCCCCGTCACTAGAATCCACTCCCCTTACAAGCTGTAATCAACACAATGTGTTTCCCACTCAAGATCACCCAATCTTGAGTAACTCTTAGAAGGATAGAATGATTACAATAAATCTTCTCTCTTAGAAGTGAATGAATAAACACTGAAGAGCAATACAAATCACTTCACTCTCTAAGCTGTCTAAACATGAAAAACAAAGAGTAAATGATGTGAAAAACATAGTATTAGCATGTTGAAGATGTAAGCTTGTGTCTCTACATTTTTCTGCTTGAATCTGTCCTCTTTTATAGGTAGAGATCAATATATGACCGTTGTAATCTTCAATATAACCGTTCCCTTCATTAGACAAGGTTTTGGTTAAGCTTTGGTCCTCTTCTCTCTCTAATCTTCACTTAATCCAGCTGTGCAGAAGTTCAGAGTTGACTCTCTGCAAATTAGCCCGTTGGAGTAGCAGCTGCTGGATGTGGAAATCATTCTTTAATTCTTTGTAAGCGTGTGCAGATGGATTACCCAAAAGTATGCAACTTTTTGGGTTTGCATTTAATGTGCTGACATCACTTTTTCTTTTGCTTTTGCTTTAAACCTTCAGAGAGCATTCTCTAATCTATCTGAAACTCACTAAGAAAGTGGTTAAACATGTCTAGGAACAATAGAGATTAATCATAGGAAGTATTAAGATCAAACAAGAAGGTATAGCAAAATCGTCAGATTTGAAATTCTGAGGATGCGATGAAACCTTGAGGTTTGTTCTTCAAACCTCGAGTTTTGGACTGTAGCAAGTAAGAGAGATTTAAGTCCAAAACATCAAACCTGGAGGTTTCTTTTCCAAAACTGGAGGTTTTCAAAATAGCAAAAGCGTCAGCCTTTCTGTTTGACAGAAACCTCGAGGTTTTATCAGAAACCTCGAGGTTTCACTTTGAATGTGAAACCTTGCAAAATCGCGCCAAGAACAAACCTGGAGGTTTTCTAGAAACCGGAGATTTTTAAAATCGGTGAAAATTCATTTGCTCTCTCGGATGCCGAAACCTCGAGGTTTTCACCAAAACTCGAGGTTTTACCGAAACGTTGAAATTCGAGTTTTGGGCCAAAACAGAAACCTGGAGGTTTAAGGTAAAACTGGAGGTTTTGAAAAATGCTAAAACATGGACTTTCTTTGGTAGGTCAAAACCTCGAGGTTTCTTACCAAACCTCGAGGTTTCACAAAATTTGTGAAACCCGGAATTTTCATGTTGAGACGAACACCGGAGGTTTCAAACAAAAACTGAAGGTTTTGCTTTGTTCATAAAACTTGGAAAATTCTTGGCCAATTTCAAACTCAAGTTTACAAGTCCAAGCTCGAGGTAAGAATCCAATGCAAGAAAAATCAGCTCCAAATTCATTGTATTATGTCCGTTATGATCCGATGAATGAAGACTGTTCTTGACCAGCATTTTTGCAACGTCCAGAACTGACTGTCAAATTTTGAAGGTCATATCTCCCTCTTCTGAACTCCGTTTTGGTCCATTAAACTCTTGATGGAAAGATATGTGAGTCTACTTTCATATGCCACTGATTTACACTCAATCAGATTTGTAGTCTGTGAGATACACTCAAAACATTGAAGCTTGGTTTGCTGTGTGGTGTGAATTTCAATGTCAACTTCCACAATTCATAACTTCTTGATCTGAGCTCCTTTGGGCTTGAATTTTATATCAAAATGACGCATTGGAAGTCTATTTGCATATGCAACTAGTTTTACCTCAATCTGATCTCTGGTTTGGGAGATATCATCGAATTACCATACCTCACCCGAGCTGAACGTAAAACAGAGTTGCTGAAGACCACTGAAACCTCGAGGTTTCACTTCAAACCTCACTTGAAAACTCAAGTTTTCACTTGGAAACTCAAGGTTTGATAGTCCGAGACACCGAGAGATGCTGAAGACACTCAAACCTCGAGGTTTGTACTCAAACCTCGAGGTTTGTACTCAAACCTCGAGTTTTCTCGTCCTAAACCTTATATTTGCTTGTTTTAACTCGAATTGAGTCATTCGAACTTCCATATGATCTTAGAGCCTTCTAGCATTAATATAAGCACTTGAATAATTATATTCTCAATCCATTCAACAAGTTCTTCCTTCTTTAATATCACATCTTGATTATGCTTCATAATCCAACTCTTTCTTTCTTCTCTTCTCTTGATCATTCTTTCTCATTCAACTTGGACTCATCATTCTTAGCAAGTTATACCTTCTTCAATATCTCCTCTTTTTCTTGATTAATCTCTATGATTCAACTTCAACTAATCTACATTAAACATAGTAGTTAGTCAATGTAGGAGATAACTATATTACTCAATCTTTTTGCTTTCAATAATGGCATCCATATAAGACATCATCAAAACTAATCATAACCAACACATTCATATTGAGTAATGTGATTCTACTCTCAATTGAAAGGATGCAAGTGTATTAGAATGATTTTCAAACACACATCAAGTTGTTTTTAACCATTTATCTAAAAAATGACTATGAATGTTGATCGTAGATTATGTAAATAGGATCTAATGCGACTTGTTTTGAGTTTTTCATTTGACTTGACACAAAATTAACTCCTAAAATATTTTAAGAAGCCAGGAAAATCACCAACTTTGTTACTAAGACCCATTTCATCATTCATATTTTCAAACTTGATTCCATTCACTCATATCCATCCCATTTTTAGAAAAATACCAAAAACAATAATTTAATATTTAATTAAATTGCATTACTTTTTTATTTATTAATTTGAAAAAACCCAAAACCAATTTTCCCTTATTTTCATTGCATCTTTATGGCATTTAGATTACTTAAAAATCAATAAAAGACTCCCCAAAAAGAGGACAATCCTAGCTATACGTGATCCCCGATTAATTTTTAATTGTGAATCCTAAGGCTAGTGATAAAAGGTCTTCATGGTATATGTTATTCACATCATTTTTATTGAGGTGTAAATTTGAGCCGGAAATCCATGAGTCACATACTTCAACTTTTTTCAAAGTTAGATTTAAAATTTCTGGTTTCAAAGTTAGATTAAAATTTATGGAGCAAATTTACACCTTAATTAATAAAATGACGTGGATGACACGTGGACTTTGTCGTTCCATAAATTTGGTTAACGATGGTCAAAATTAATTGGGATAATGGTTATGGAAAAATTGCTTCATTTTCTACACTTCCCAAGAAAAATTACTCCTCAAAAAACTTTTGGTACAAAATTACTTGACAAAATGCTCTTTAACCCTAGAAAATATGATAAAAGCTTCTTAGAACAAATGAATTTTATCTATGCTTGTTTCAAAAGATAATGTGAGTGGTTAGTTTAACAAAGATGCCCAAAAGACCCTTTGAGCTAACTTGAGTTAGGTAAATTATCCACACCGGATGAAAATTAATCATTCTAACCGAAACTGAATTTAAACACTAGCAATTTGAATCAATGAAACGCAACTAACCAAGAACCCTTATATAACAATTACAATTAAATATTCTTAACAACTTTAAGCAAAAGCTATACCAAGGCAATCGCATAAAATGGCTATTAATGAAGCATAAGTAGTGTCAAATACATAACATTAAAATTCAAATACACATCTAATATCAAGAAATGCATAAAACCTAATACAAAAGTTCAGTTTAATATTAAACTGTAAACCCGGAATTTAACTAATACAAAGATTAGAGATTAAAGATAAAAATTAGATGAAAAAACACTCAAAGCTCAAAAGTCAACCCTTTGCTATAGGAGAAGATAGCTTTAGGTGCTGCAATTCACGGAAATAGCGTCAAAGCTCAAATTTATCTTCAGATTCGAGCAGCCAGCATGAAACGTTAGAGAAAAGCCACGATAGTTTAAAGAAAAATATGGAAGAGTGGTGAGTGACGGTGAAGAGAAAACATAGGAAGCCACAACCACGAACTAGTCTGGGTAGAAAGAAACGAAGCTCGCCGGTGATAATGGTGGACAATGGAGTGGAGAAAGGCGGCGAAGAGGAAGATGATGAAACGGTGAGCATCTTGTTCTCCCAGCTGCTGTCTTGTTCGATCCAAACTCGTTGAGGCTTGGACTTGGGTTGAAGAAGGTCGCCGGCGTTGATGGTGATGGTGGTGAGGCGTGGTTGTTGATCAAGCGAATGGGTGAACATCTCAAGGTTCGGTTTGTGGCGCCTTTGTACGGAGTTGGCTTCGTCCGATGCAAACTCCTCTCATTGCCGTTAGACGGCACCCTCTTTTGGCTAAAAACTGAGGTTGATGCTTTTTTTTTTTTTAAAAAAAATATATATATATATATAAATATTTCATGGTAGTGATTGGTACTAAAAAAAATATTTCAGAATACAAAACAGTACTTAAAAGAATACTTCATGGTCTTGAAAAATTATTTTAGAATATTGAAAAGATATTTTAAGGTACTAACTGATACTAAAAGAATACTTTAGCATATTGACGATATTGAAAAAATACTTCATGATCTTGAAAGATTATTTTAGGATTTTGAAAAAAAAAAATTTAGAGTACTAACTAGTACTAAAAATATACTTTAAGATCTTGATCGATACTAAAAAAAAACTTCATGATCTTAAAAGATTATTTTAGGATCTTGAAAAAAAATTGGGAAAATCCTTTTCAAGGCCCATAGTACCAAAAAAATTCCAGAAAAGGCCCCAAAATTCTGAAAATTCCCAAAAAGGCCCAAAGATTCTGAAAATTCCTAAAAAGACCCAACGTGAGTTGTTAATGGGGCTGATATAGTTGTTAGTGGGGTACTGATATAGTTGTTAAATGGGCTGATTTAGTTGTTAAAAAAATTTAACAACTAAATCAGCCCATTTAACAACTATATTAGTACCCCGCTAACAACTATATCAGCCCCATTAATAACTCTGTAATTTCTGAAGGGCCTTTTCTGGAATTTTCATAATCTTGGGGCCTTTTCTGGAATTTTCAGAATTTTGGGGCCTTTTCTGGAATTTTTTGGTAATAAGGGCCTTGGAAAGGGTTTTCCCAAAAAAATTTAGAGTATTAACTAATACTAAAAATATACTTTAAGATATTGACTGATACTAAAAAAACTTCATGATCTTAACAAATATTACAGGGTATTAACTTATACTAAAAATATACTTCAATAAATAATTTTTCAAGACCATAAAGTGTTTTTATAAATATCGTTTAGTATTATGCAAAAATATATATATGATTTTCCCCAAAGTTCATGCTTGTTTGAGAGGTAAAAATGCCCTTTAAAAAATAGAGAAAAAACACCATGACCATTAGGTTGTTTTAATTGAAGTTGCTTACATTGTGAAAATACTAAAATGCCCCTCAACTGAAAGAAAAAAAAACAAAAAAACAACCTCCTCCTCTCAGTCGATTCATCCTCTGCTTATACAATTGCTAATGAAGAGATTCAAGTATTGGGTCGAGGGATAGCGCACTTGCAAATTAAATAGGATCAAAGAAGAGAATAAATCACATCAATCATATATGAAAGAAGCAAAGAAAATCTCATGGGAATTTTTTTATCCCGAATTTTGCAATGAATGAGCAATATATAATCCACCGAAATTTCACAATTATTCCACAAAATCTAGATCTCACCTGCAAACCCAATAGCTTCCACCCGAATCCATTTACGAAAACCCAAATAACGCACAACCTTCTTTGAATCTAGTGGCTTCAACACACTACCCCGCTACACGAACGCGAGGCAATTGGACCAAGGAAGGGAGGAAGTAGAGAGATTGGGTTGAGGGAGAAGGGGCTTGAGGCCACACTTGGTAGAGGTAAAGCAACGGGTGAGGAGGTAAATCTCAATTTTAATATATTTTATCCCACCTTATTCATTTATTTTGAGGATTATTTTAGACTAATTTGGAACTATTAGATAATATTTGGATTGTTAGCCAATTTTAGGAAATAATGTAAATCAGAATTAATTATGAGATTATTGGACTTAAATTATTAATATTCTTAACATATTCTGATTACTATCCGGTGATTAAATAATGTTTCTAAGTATATGATAGATCACGATTTTATCATATTAGAAGATCCTATGGTGCAGAATTTTTCAAGGAAACTAAAAGGAAATGCAATGGTGGAAATTTTATTGGGTTTAATATCTTACATTTTAATGGGCTCAACTTAGTACCCAAAAATTCTCCCCTCTTATATTAAATTGTGACCTAGCCGTCAACAGGGGGAGCCACGTTCTCATTGAGAGCCGAGAGATGGAAAGACGCAACAACACGCATTCACGCGAGAGGAGAGACCAAGCCGCAGATTAATCAACGCATATCTAAGGTGGTTTTGGATTCATCATTGAATCAACAATTACTATGCGTCAAGTCATAAGCCATTACATCACACCTTTCTATCACTTGTTCTAAGATGTTTGGAGAGAAGTATATCATTGCAGCTTAAGCTTTTATGGGAGACAACTTGGGAGGAGTAGAGAGGAAGTTAAAGCCTAGAAGCTTACACTTGAAGGCCACATGGGAGTGTTTTTCCTTTTATCAATTTGTTTCAAGACTTTAAAATTATTTAGTTTTAGATAATTTTGAGTTGTTTCTGGAAAATAATCTAGTTTTAGATTGTACACATATTATTTAATTTGGAATAAATTGATAATTTGGATTCGAATTGTGCTAAGATATTTGCTGGGATTTTTTGCTTGCAAACTGTTTGATTGTCAATTATATTAATTGTTCTGATATAGAACACAGATGTCCAGCCGAGGGCTGGTAGGTTGATCTTGGATGGATAGGCTGGCCTGGATATCTATGGAGGAGATAACCGGGAGAGAGCGTAGGATCACCGTACACGACAAAAGGGGTGGTGTGTGTGCACAGTGAGACTGTATGTAAATAGTCTAGGTTAGAATGTGTGCACCTTGTTACCTGCCCTCTGTATTTATAGAGGTGTCTGGTGCGATATCCGGGGCACGTCATTAATGGTGGGCCATTAATGGGGCGGATATCAAATGATACGCCTTTAATGGGACATGTCATTAATGGGGCGGATATCCGGGATGTACCATTAATGGGGCGGATATCGGGATGTGCCATTAATGGGACGTGTCATTAATGGGGGCGTGTATCTCGGCGAGGCCGATATGATAGGGGTGGATTACTGCCTAGCGGGATTTCCGGATCTCCTGCTATGATTAGCGGATTACGCCTCTTGGCTCCGCTTGGGCCATGCTATGGACTTGGGGACTTTTGGGCCGGTCCGTAACATTAATAATTGAGTTTTCATTATTGATTTAATTGTCAATTTAGATTTATCCTCTTGGTTGTTTAATTAGGTTGGTTAATTGTCTAGTTGTTTAATTAGGCAATTGTGAATAGAATTCCCAAAACTATCTTGGAACTATTTTAACTGGTTTTGTCGAGGACGGAGTCTTAGTTTCGTATCAACCTCCTTCCGCCAATCTGTCCCGATCCAAAGAAGAGGGAGGAGATTCGGGTGCGGAGAGTGAGGCATCCAAAGGCTCTCATGAGGCCGGCCCGTCTAGTTAAGTTTGGCTTCGGTCTTTAGTGGGCGTCTGTGCCCCTTTCTTTTGAAGGTTTCCGGCATCTCTGTCGTTGTGTAACTATCTGTGAATATTTTTTATGACTTATGGATGAATTATTGCTTCACCCTTCTGTCATTTTATAAATTCCATAGTTGAAATTTATTGACTGTATTAGATACAAGTCGTTTACTCGACCAACACGAGGTGTGGGAGTGTGGGACGAGGTTGCATGTCTTAACCTGCGGGGGTGTTAACTTAACCGCCTTTGCGTCATTCGCTTGACTAGCGGAAAAGGTGATAGGAACCGAATTAAGGGCGAGGCCGTCACATGTCGACCGAGGTGTCTATTACCTCAAATCGACATTTTGACTTGATCAAGGTCGAATGACGACTGCTCTTAAATCGCGAGCGTTGACGCGTCAATTTCGTGAAGGCCACGTATGGCATTTTTGCCGAGCTCTTACTAATGCACGTCGGAGTACAACGACCGGTGTCATACATCTAGATGTTTTTATGTCTTTGACCGTGTATAAGTACCTCGGAGTCGGGTTTTTGCCGGGCTTAGTGGCCTCGGCTTCATGCTTAAGCAAATAATTGTGCACCTTGACGCCTTTCCTTGAGGGATTCCTTCATTAAATAAAGCAGCTCTAAAGAGCGTACAGATGGTCATAAATTATTCAAATGCAAAGCAAAGAACAGTTGGAAAGCAATTGGAAAAAACATAAGAGAAAGTAAGAAATGACCAAGCAGTAGCCTTGGTATACGTAGGGCCGAGCCTTGGCCTAGGCGTAATAGATCTTTAGCTTATCGGCATTCCATGTCCTTCTAACCGGCTTCCTTGCCAAGGTTTCGAGAACATATGCCCCAGCATCGAGCTTTTCTTTAACACGATATGGTCCTTCCCAATTTGCTGCCAGTTTTCCGTCTCGGGAATTCTTGTTACCTATGTCGGCCCGCCGAAGTACCAAGTTACCCGGTTGAAGGATCGTGGTCGAACCTTACGATTATATTTTGCCGCGAGTAACGCTTGGCGGCAAGTTCCCTTGCAATGAGCCGTGACTCGGATCTCGTCTATTAGGTCTAGGTCTGTCTTTAAGGTGTCGTCATTTGACGCCGGTCCTTCTGTCCGGCTCTGATCTTCCTCCATGATGGCTGCCCGATTTCCACCGGGATCATTGCTTCACATCCATATGTCGACGAAATGGGTTTCTGGGTCGAGGACCGCACACTCGTCCCGTAGCCCCATAGAACAACGTGGAGTTGTTCGGTCCGGCAAGAGTCGACCTTTAACATGCGTTTCTTCAACCCGTCAAGAATGATCTTATTGGCTGACTTGACCTGGCCGTTAGACTGCGGATGTTCGACGGAGGAGAAGTGTTGTTGGATGTCAGTTTGGACATTAAGGCACGGAATCTATGGTCCGTGAACTGGGTTCCATTGTCGTGGCGACTTCGGCGGGTATCCCGAATCGAGCAAAGATATTATGACGAACGAATCTCATAATCCTGGACAACGTGATCGTAGTTAATGCCTCCGCTTCAATCCATCTGGTGAAGTAGTCTACAGTGACAATGAGCCATTTGAGCTGTCCAGGTGCTGGCTTGAATGGTCCCCGAATATCCATTCCTCATTTATAGAAGGGCCGGGGGCGGCATCCCTTTTAACTACGTAGGCGGCGGCCATAAGATCCGGCGTGTTTACGGAAAACTGTCACACCGCTTGGCGGCTTTCATGGCGTCATGCTTCATGGTGGGCCAATAATAGCCGGCGCGTAATGCCTTTCTTGCCAAAGCCTTGCCCCCCATGTGTTGGCCGTTGCATCCCTCATGTATTTCAGTCAGTACATACCTTGCTTCGGACTCACCGAGGCATCGTATCATCGGGCAGTGTACTCCTTTCTGTCAGGTGATCATCGACCATAGTGTTGATGGCGGCTTCTCTCATCGGCTTCTTTGCTTCCGTGGAATCTGTTGGGATGATCCCCTTTCCGGGTAATCTTCAATTGGTTTTCTCCGAGTGAGGCGGACGAGATAGTCATGATGCATGTGGGCTCGGCCAAATTACTGTTGGATGACTGTTCTATGACTCCCCGGACCTTTGGTACTTGCGAGTTTGGAGAGAATGTCGGCCCGGGCATTCTTTTCTCTCAGGATATGAGAGACAATGACCTCTTCGAATTCCGTCATTACTTCTTTTGCTCTGTTTAAGTACTTGGCCAACAAGGGGCCTTTTGCTTGATAGTTGCCATCGATCTGTGCGGCGACGAGTTATGAGTCAGTAAACACCTTAACCCGCCTTGCTCCGCTTTCTTTTGCTTGAGGCAATCCGGCTAAGAGGGCCTCGTACTCGGCTTGATTGTTGGAGGTCGGGAACTCCAACTGGAGGGAATGCTCAGTAGCGACTCCCTCGGGGCTTTCAACAATGACTCTGCTCCACCGCCTTTTGGATTGGAAGATCCGTCAACAAATACCCTCCAGAATTCCTCGTTAGCCATAACCGAGTCAATTCCACGATGAAGTCCGCCAATGCCCGTGATTTGATCGCTGCTTAGGGCCTCAAAAGTGATGTCGAATCGGACGGTTCAATCGCCCGACTTGTCATTCGCCTGCCAAATCTGGTTTGTGCAAAATCTGCCGGATTGGTGGCGGTCCGGACTACAATCCGATGTCCACTGGAAGTATGGGCGAAGCCGCCTTGCCGTTGTTAGTAATGCGAACGCCATTTTTTCCGGCTTCGATATCCGAGCTCAGCGTTTTGTAACGCCTTACTCACCAAGTAGATGGGTGTCTGTCCGGCCTCGGTTTCTCTTACCAAGGCGGCGCTTACCGCTTCATCTCCCACCGAGAGGTACAAGAACAAGGTCTCCCCTTGCTCCGGCTTCATCAGTACCGGAGGA
Organism: Acacia acuminata; assembly: GCA_019022655.1. Lineage (NCBI taxonomy): Eukaryota > Viridiplantae > Streptophyta > Magnoliopsida > Fabales > Fabaceae > Acacia > Acacia acuminata. The sequence goes on along the minus strand of JAFJYI010000376.1, from coordinate 219,862 downwards.
GTTGCCAAACATCTCTTAATTTCTTCAAAGGCCGTCTCACAATCTGTATTCCATCCTCCCAGGGTTTCTTTCTTCAATAATTTAAAGAAAGGTAAAGCTTTCTCGGCGGACCTCGGTAAGAATCTTTTCGGGGCCGCCGAAGCGACTGTTAATTGCTGCACTTCCTTCTTGGAGTTGGGGACTTGCATATCTAGCACGGCCTTGCATTTGTCCGGGTTGGCCTCAATCCCTCGGTTGGTCGACATAAAACCCGAAATTTCCCGCGGGCACTCCGAATGCACATTTGGCGGGTTCAACCTGATTCGATATCGTCTTAATTTGTCAAACGTCTGCTCTAGGTCTCGGATATGCTCCTCTGGTTGTTTTGACTTCACGATCATGTCGTCTATATAGACCTCCATATTACGTCGATTTGATCCTCAAAGACACGATTCATCATTCGTTGGTATGTAGCTCCGGCATTCTTCAATCCGAATGGCATGACGTTGTAGCAATAGTTTGCCTTGTCCCGTCATGAAGGCGGTTTTTCTTGATCCTCGGGGTGCATGGCAATCGATTGTAGCCGGAGTAGGCATCCATAAAGGAAAGCAAGCGGTACCCAGTAAGTCATCCACTAGGCGATCAATCTTGGGCATAGGATAGAAGTCTTTTGGACATGCTTTATTCAGATTGGTGTAGTCAGTGCACACCCTCCATTTACCGGTTGGTTTTAAGACCATGACCACGTTCGAGAGCGAAGTCGTGTATTGTACTTCTCTGATGAATCCGGCGGCAAGTAGCTCTTCAATGTGACTCTCATGGGCTTTACGCTGTCGTCGAGATATTCCTCCTCTTCTCACAGCCCCCTTGGTTTCGACCCCGGCCATATGGCTAGCTTGTGACAACAGAAGTGTGGGTCGATCCCTAGTATTTCGGCTGACGTCCAGGCAAAGACGTCCTAGTTTTGTCTTAAGAATTTGATCAGTCTCGCTTTTATATTTGCGTCCATGTCCCTGCCGACTTTAGTTGTCTTGGAGGGATCCGTCCCGAGGATTAATTCCTCCAACTCCCCTTCCGGCTCTGGGCGTGGGTTTTCTGGTTCACGGAGGTCCAGCTCTACCATGTTAACCGATTGTCGGGGCTGCCCCTCATTTCTGACATCGGTCATCACCTCGTTGGTTCGGGCGCGGCGGGGATGACGGTCCTTCCTCCTCAACCGAGAGAGTCTCGAAGTAACATTGCCGTGACGCTTTCGGTCTCCGGACACTTCAACCACCTGATTCTTATCATTGATCATTTTCAATTTACGGGTGCTTAGTGGACGCCTTGACATGTCCCAATTGTGTATAGTGGGTCGGCCCAATATAATGTTGTAAGGAGAGCGGAAGTTGGCCACTACGAACCTTACCCGTTCGACTTGAAGGCTTCCTTGGTTCCCAAGGTTAATCGAGGTCGATATATCCTTTTGGGAAGGAACGCTCTCCATTAAACTTGATTAGGGTAGATTTGCACGGCTTTAGGTCTTCAACATCGAGGTGCATCCTCTGGTATGCATCCCAACTTATGATGTCAGCCGAACTTCCCGCGTCCACGAATATCCGTTTGACACGGCAGTTTACGACGATCCCGGTGATGACCAATCCGTCTTGGTGGCCAGGAATAACCTCCTTGAGCTCCTCGTCCGTGAAGACCAACGGGGGTGGTTTCGGTTTCGATGAGGTGCCCTTAAACTTTGGTACATCTTTTACCGTCAACACCTCCCGCAGGTATTTCTTGCGCTAGATTATAGTATCTCCACCTCCTCCGAAGCCACCACTGATCCCATTCAGACCGGAGATCGGCATCCGGGTAACCCTCGGGAGGGCCGGTTTTGTTTCTTCTCGGGTTCGGAGCGCCGTGGCGGACTCCTGCTTCGGCGGCTACTATTCTGCTGCTTGTTTTCCCTTGAGTTTTGATGACGTATTGGCGCGTTTCCCTTCTCTTACAAACTTTTCAATAGCATCCCTGAGTTCATAACATTCGTCGGTGGTATGGATGGGCGATCGTGGAAAGTACAAAACTTTCCCCGGTCCGTATTGGACCGGTTTCTGAGAGGCCTCGGCTTGGTCACCCTTTTCATCTCGGTCAAGGCTACCTCCTTCCACAGCTGCGAACGTGGGACATTCAAGGGGGTGTAGTTGCCGTATTTCCCCTTATTGTCTGTTCTCTCTTGTCGGGGTCGGCTCTCTCTGCCGCGTCTGTAGGGTTCTGCCTTGTGCTTGTCCGTCAGATCCCTTGTTTCAGGCGATGAATTCCTCACCTTCTCAGGCTCATCTGCATTGGCAATTTCCATTTGCTCAACGTCTAGGTACTTCTTTGCTTCGGTATAGAATTTCGTCAATGAATATACTCGATTCTTGCACAGATGTCTGGCCAGGCGTGTCGTTGGGTCCAGTCCGTTGACGAGGCAATGTACATGGACCTCTTCGGATAATGATCGTACCTATATTTCCGTATCTTTGAACCGATCCAGATACTTCTGCAACGTTTTGCCCTTCTTTTGCTTTACTTTACTCAACGTGAATTGTGATTTTGGTTGTTTCTTGCTGGTGGCAAAGTGCAATTCAAACTTACGCCTGAGGTCTTCGAAGTTCTGAATGGAATTATTGGGTAATGAACTCAACCATTTGTGGGCCGGCCTGGTTAACGTGGCCGAGAAGAGTCTTAAGATGACCAGACCCTCTATTGACCTTACCCACATCAACTTTTCAAATATCACCAGGTGATGACGTGGATCCTGGGTCCTATCATACTTGGGGAGATCGGCTAGGTCGAAATTCTTCGGGTAGGGTGCCGTGGCAGTTGCTCGAGAGAATGGGGTCCCACCTGCGCCGGCCAAGTATTTCATCCTATATTGCCATGGGGATCCTCGTGTCCGAGGCGTAGTGACCGCCTCGCGTAGCTCGTCTGAGTCCTGATCATGGTCTCGGTTTTCCTGGTCCTTATTGCCATCATGGCAGTTTGCTCGGCCTTGGTCTTCCGCATCCCGGATCCGCAAAGGTCCCTCCTTGTTCCTCCTGGGGTCGGTTGGCGTTCTCGCTCCTTTCTAGCGTCCCCCTCATTCCTGTCACGGGGGCGTCGATTCGATTCCGGGCTGGTACGCGGACTATTGCTATCCGGGCGTGCAACCTCCTTCCCCACATGAGGGCTTCTCGGGTTCCGCGTTGAAAGAGGTTTTCAAGTTTTTCCTCTATCATCAATTCCAGAGCATGAAAATCCTCTTCCCTTTGGAGGTGGTCTAGCTTTTCCTTGTTTTCGAACCTCTGAATCATCGACTCTTGGGTTCTCCTTAGGATGCGGACGTCGATGTCTAGTACTGAGCGTCGGGCCGGGGCCGTCGGGCTGGACTCTTGGCGGCCCCTCGTGCAAAGATTGGTCGAGGGAATGAGAGGTGCTCTCCGTGTCGGTAACGTGTCCCTCTGGAGTCTTTCCATGGGGGGTTGATCATGAGCCTGCGGTCGACTCGGTTCGGCCTGAGGTTGATTTGGAGGTACAATGCTTTCCTCGTTCGGCCGGTCCGATCGGCGGCTTTACTGTGCTTAGCCCGTGTTAGCCATTAGTGGTCACGGGGATAGAAATTTAAGGATCCCCACGGTCGGCGCCAATGTTCTGATATAGAACACAGATGTCCAGCCGAGGGCTAGTAGGTTGATCTTGGATGGATAGGTTGGCCTGGATATCTATGGAGGAGATAACCGGAGAGCGTAGGATCACCGTACACGACAAAGGGGTGGTGTGTGTGCACGGTGAGACTGTATGTAAATAGTCTAGGTTAGAATGTGTGCACCTTGTTACCCGCCCTGTATTATAGAGGTGTCTGGTGCGATATCCGGGGCACGTCATTAATGGTGGGCCATTAATGGGGCGGATATCAGATGATACGCCTTTAATGGGACGTGTCATTAATGGGGCGGATATCCGGGATGTACCATTAATGGGGCGGATATCCGGGATGTGCCATTAATGGGACGTGTCATTAATGGGGCGTGTATCTCGGCAGGCCGATATGATAGGGGTGGATTCTGCCTAGCCGGGATTTCCGGATCTCCTGCTATGATTAGCGGATTACGCCTCCTGGCTCCGCTTGGGCCATGCTATGGACTTGGGGACTTTTGGGCCGGTCCGTAACATTAATAATTGAGTTTTCATTATTGATTTAATTGTCAATTTAGGTTTATCCTCTTGGTTGTTTAATTAGGTTGGTTAATTGTCTAGTTGTTTAATTAGGCAATTGTGAATAGAATTCCCAAAACTATCTTGGAACTATTTTAACTGGTTTTAATGAATTTAATTAACTAGCGCTCATTCCATTATGAGTTTTTTGGTGGATTAAGTGTTATTGAACATGGGGGTTTCCCATATTTTAATTAGTTAATTGAATTTATTAATTCCAATCTTTCACTAATTTCCCTATGGTTTAACTAATTAATTTGGGCAAAGAAAGTTAACTCCATGTGATTTCTGAGTTGTTCTCTTCATCGTACGAAGTAAACCTTCTTTGTCTTTTCGTAATTGATTTTCTTAGTTATTAGTTAATTTCTTTGTTTAGGATTTTAATTATCTTTTCATAAAATCCCCCAAAATTGCATTTGCATTTAGAATAGTTCCATCATATAGGTTTTAGTGTCATTTTCATCTTGCATTTAGTTAGTTTAGTTTCATTTCATTGCATTTTTCATCACACGAATTCAACTTAAAGAAAAACCCACAGATTGCTCCTTGGGAGAATGACCTAGGTTGACCCTAAACTGCATAATTAATTAGGACCTAGTTTAATTGATTGCTTTAGTGACAAAAGCAACGCATGCATCAATTTTGGCGCCGTTCTTTGGGGAGCAATGGTTAGGCTTTAAGTTTGAGTTCTACGTGATTTGTTAGGTAGTTAGTTGTTTATTGGATCCAATCCACTTTTGAAAAATTGAACATGATCTCTCCTATGATGGCTTGGCGTGCTTTAATTTATGAAAATAACTATTATACTTCTATGCCTTATCATTATGACTATGGTGTTGAGAAGATATATCACTACAAAAAAAAAAAAAAACCCTTGTTTTGCGGCGGAACTTTTCCGTTGCAAAAATGGTTTGCGACGAAATTTGTGGCAAATAAGTGTCCGTCGCAAAAATTGCCCTCGCAAACCACTTTTACGACGGAAAGAAGTCTTTTTCCCTCGCAAATCTAGTAATTTGCGAGGGACGCATTTCCTCGCAAATTCGGTATTTGCGACGGAAAATCATTTCCCTCGCAAATCCTGGAATTTGCGAGGAATATTACTCCTCGCAAATTTCAAAATTTGTGAGGAAAAATATTCCTAAAAAAAAAAAAAAAAAAGAGGGACAAGTATTCCCTCGCAAATTCTGAAATTTGCAAGGGAAAATGCGTCCCTTGCAAGATCCGAGATTTGCATTTCGGAATTTGCGAGGGAAGCGAGGGAAATAATTTTCCCTCGCAAATTCCAATTTATTTTTTAAAAAATATAAAAAATTAGAAAAATTACATTAAAAAAATACTAAAAATTAGAAAATAAAAAGACTTGTACATCATAAAAATAAATTGTAACAATCATAAGAGTTTACGAGTAAAAACAAAATATTACAAATTACAATATTTAATCATAAGAGTTTTTGATATCAGGGAATAAATTGAATATTTGACTCATCCAAAGGTGTAGCAACCACTGCAACTTCGCAAGCATAACTGTTGCCTTTCGTGGAGTTGAGTTCATAAAAATCTCCAAGGTCGGCAATGGATTCTATTTCTTCATGCAGGTGCAATGCAACATCTGACTGATTAATCAGTCTAGCTGCCATTTTCCAGTTTCCTCCTTTGATGGACCATAGTCCTCCACTTGATCTTGCCAAAGAAACTGTACCTACAAGCTCGCTAATATATACAATCTGGCCATAATTAATTCGTGTGATGACTGTACAAAAGAAGAGGATTCTATATTCGATGAGTTTTCCTAAATCTTACCCCTACTTGCTTAATTGGACAAGTTAATGTAACAACAAATGGGAGGCACCATGACATCCACATCCTACTTCTCAGGGAAAACTGAAAAAACTAAACTATTTTCAGTTAAAACCCAGTAAAAGCCACGTGACAAGAAAATTTTAATTGACCTTCCCATGGAACAAGTTGTTCGGACAAAAACTTCAAATAGGCCAACCTTCAAGCCTGTGATTCAATGAACCAACACATGCGTTAACTCACATGGGACACGAATATGCGGCATAAGCAATAGTAGTTTTCAATTTGGGGGACAAGCCATATTAAAAGGGTAGACTGATACCCACCTTCATAAGCCTTGAGACTTTGTTTATTCCAGATTGTTGGTCACTTAGTCACATAAATACTTTTACGAACCTATTTGCCATTAGATTGGTACACGGATGAACATAAACACATTGATATCCACACACAAAACAGGTTCTTGAACTCCAATTTTGATAGACTCATCACTTCTCACCAACTATGCCATTGAGAACTTTATATAATTGGTCTTGGTTCCCAGTTGGATTTTCTTGCAAATACATCAAAATTTTATTGTCGTTTTACCGAAGAAGAAGAAGAAGAAGAAGAAGAATAATAATAATAATAATAATAATAATAATAAACAGCTCGTGATTCTACTATGGTGAAACAAAGTGAATAATAGCTCTTACAATGACAAGTTCTTTTATCAACGGGAGACAGACCCAAAATCAACTAATTCATCTTGCAAACTCCTGATTGTTTTTTTTTCCAATTCTTTTATCAATAGGGAGACAGCCCAAAATCAACAATATTTAACCGAATAACAAGACCATTTCAGAAGCTTCCCTATTGTTTTCATAGTACATGATCTACACATTAGAGATTCTTCAAAGTTCAAGAATTTACCATTTGACAGGACTGCTGACCCCGTAGAGGATAATTTCATTCGTGTTAAGGCTGGTTCTTCATCCTCCACACCTCCTATGAAATGTGCACCTTAGTCCATAAATATTTTTAGCTTTGAGAAACAATACACGAGTATCACTCAGGAAATACCTTAGAAAAATCGCAAAAAAAGAAATCCCTGCGTATCAACGGTCTAAGAATCAGCCGTGAATACCATAAAAATTAAGCTACAAAGTTTAAACACATAATTTAACATCAATTTCTCCTCAACTGAAACAATAAATGAATAGGACAAAGAACAAGAGCAATAAATTCAAGTGGCATCGCTTCAAAGCAAAATGTTACCAACAAATTCTACCAAAAAAAAAAAGAAAGATTTCCTCGATGCCCAAAGAAAAAGGTTTTGCGAGACTATCCGAAATGCAAAAACAGTCAAACACCCATCCAAAAAGAGGTTGGGCTCAACGGTAGGAAACCAAGAAAATCCACTTTCCACGGAAACAAACAAACCAAAGACCCAAAAAATTATAGATATAATCAAACCAAGATAAAAACACAGCGCAGCGGAACAAGAACCCAAATAAGATAACGATGATGGTTAAGGCAATCCGCCGACTTACTCAAACAACAGGGCAACGATCCGCAGTTGGCCAGAGACGCGATCGTGACTTCAACGGCGATGACTTGTCTCGCTTTAGCTTCTTTCTTGCTACTACACTTTCTTCATCGCGAAATGACGATCACCCCGATGCGTGCGAGGGAGAGAAAGAGGCGAACGGATCCGAGGCGGACGAGGGAGAAAAAGTGCCGGACTTGAAGCAGATCGAGGCATGCCGGGGAGAGAAAAGTGGCAGGCTAGGGTTAAGAACACGACTTTTGCGGCGGAACAAAACTTCCCTCGTAAAATTAAGCCTTTTTGTGAGGGAACATAGGTTCCCTCACAAAATTAAGTCATTTTGAGAGGGAAAATAGGTTTCCTCACAAAATTGGTGGATTTGAAAGGATTTTTAGTTCTATCACAAATATACAAATATTTGTGAGGGAAAAATGTTCCCTCACAAATTCTGCCGCAATTTTTACATTTTCTAGTAGTGTATGATCCATATTCAAGTGCATATAGTCTTAGATGGCATGATCACTCAAATTTTGGATATGTCAATCAAACTGTTTCGGTTTGTAACAAGTATTCAAGATTATCAAACAGGATAGATGTTATGATGAAACTCATTCAAGAAAATGGAGTGCAGCTTCAAGCTCTAGAAACTCAATTGAAGGAGTGTTCAAATGCAACTAACAATTAGAGTGAAGATTTAGAAGCTCAAAGTAAATTTCCATGTGGTAATATACTTTCACCCCTATTGATTCATCCCTTTTTTCTTCTACCACTTCAAATGATGGGATGATCGGTACATTAGCTGAGTATGCATGCACTAATGTTGTTTCTGAATTGACTAGTTCTAGTGACTTAAATTATATTGAATCTTGTAGCGCATGCATTGATACTTCTTTTCATACCTTTGGTCCTATAAATTCTATTGATTATGATGAGGAAGTTGATGAAGAAATTGTTGTTGACTCCCCACGACACTATTGATTTCAAAGACACCTAGCTTAACACTAATCATGATTATGCTTTGAATGATGGAAGTAATATCTATATTGATTTTATTGATACTACTCGTGATATTGACATGACATTGTTAATGGGGATACTATTAAAGATAAGTGTGGGGGAAGCCTTGATTTAGATATGCATTTAGAGGGTAAAACCATATTGAATCATAATGTTTCACAAGTAGAATTTGTCTTGTGTGATGATTTGAGCAAGTATGGTGAGAGCATTTTGAGTGATCACTTGATTCATTTTTTGGAGAATTTGACTCTTCGAGGAAAGTCATATTGACTTTGTGGGTTGTTCAAAATACCTGGAAGTTCCAATACTTTCTATTGATCAATTTCTTTTGGGATCTTCCTTTATTCTTGATCAATCAAATTTCATTGATTATATTTATATGGGACGAGATACTGCTTGGAGCTATGATTTTAGGCGGTACATGGATTGATTCCTCCCATCCAAACACCTTTTATACTTGAGCTGAAATGTTATCTGCGAAGCTTAAAATATGGTATGTTTGTTGAAGGTCAAAAGAGGACATCACCGGTGCTTTCATGTGACTTCAACCGGACAAGGGAGAGAAGCCAATTATGCAACTTCATTTGAGCCTCCAAGCTTTTAATAGTGTGGTCGTATTTCTTCCTTACTCTTTCACTTGCATTCTTGGTTGTTATTGATTAAACCTATATTTTGCATTGAGGGCAATGCATGATTTAAGTGTGTGGGAGGAATTTTGTTCTTACTTTTTGTTTTTGTTTTTTGTTTTTAAAATGAGAAAGATAAAAATATTTTGGTTTTTACTTTGGTTTTTGTTCCTTGTTTTCAAGAGAAGAAAGAAAAATAAATAAATGTTAAAACGCAAGTTTTAAGTGACTTTAGTATGATACATTCTTGATTTGAAAAGTGATTGATCATGTTTTGAGTTGGTGAACCTTGTGACAATGAATTTGACTTTGGTGGATTTAGGCTAGTGATCATATTCCGGGTGAGATTTTGAGCCTAATACATATATTTTTTAGTGTGTACCTCTATCTCTTTACTTGATCTAGAACTTGACTTGAATCTTATTTGATACCACATTCTATGCATGTGCGTTCATAAAAATGATAAAGGCATTCATTTCATTTTAGCCGGATAAGCCAAAAAGCTTACCATTTTCATGCATATATCCTTTGTTTAGCCCTTTGAGCCTATATATTCTTTTCTCTTTTTTTCCAGTTTGTCTACATGTAATACCCTAAAATTCATGTTTATCATAAATATTACATTTTGATAAAAAGTGCCTATTAAAAATAGGTGAATATGTGGTCTCAAAAATTGAGTAACATATTTATGTAAATTTAGGGAATTTTCTCTAAGAATTAAGGTAATCAAAAACCAAATTCTCCAATTTTATTTTAGGGATCATAAATTGCCCTATAATTATTAAATTAATGCATGGTGCATAAATGGCCATGAAAAGCTAAAAAGTTGTGAGGAAATAATTAAACCAATTAGAGAAAGTTGCCAACAATTAGTGGATAATTCAATCTATGTTAATTGAAATATTTTCATAAACATTCACAATTAGTTTAGTGGCATATGTTAAAGGCCTAATTAAGGATGGATTACCTTAATTAAGAAACAAGGGCTAGTGAAGGGCTAGGATTAGTATAGAAGTGGTTTCTAATTAATCTTAGAACCAATCATATTTTGACAATTACACTTAACTACTTTATTAGGGATGCTAATTAAGATTAGTTATGGAAGGCTAAGATTAAATCTAATAAAGCTAATCTAAAGGCTTGAAAATGGATTTCATAAAGCATAATCCATGTGAAATTAAATCCACCAATAATAGAAAAGAGTTGTGAGTGTGTGTGTGTCTAGTATATAAGAGAGAGAAAAGTCAATTGATCCACCAATAATAGAAAAGAGTTGTGAGTGTGTGTGTGTCTAGTATTCAAGAGAGAGAAAGATAGAGAGAGAAATAAAATTAAAGCAAATTTGATAAAGTTTGAAATCCTAGAGTAAATTGGATAATGGTTTGAAATCCAAGAAATATCCGATGTACACGGTAAAAAAGCTCAAAACAACAAATAAAGTGAGAATTTATACAAATTCAAATAGTTGTGAAGAAGTAGGAACCCCGGAGAAAATATAAGGACTTATCTTGAACCCACATAATTTAACCTCGAAAGTAAGCCTAGTAAAGGCTATTTTTGCAAACGTTGAAGAATAAGCTTAGTACAACCAGGGGAATCTAATTAGACCATAAATCTGGATATCCAACTACTAATTAAAAAGCATACTCAGAATTTAAAAGTATTAGTGATTGATCAAGCAACCAAAAATAGATTTCATTAAAGTGAAATATACTATAATAGAGCACATGTGGGATTTAATTTTGGAAATTAAGATAATTAGCTAAATCCAATGTAATTGTTTCTAACCAATGGGAGGCATTTACTTACAAATTGTCTCTTCATAGAAGCACAAATTAATTTTAGCCATTGATGAGAAAAGATAATCCAAGGGATAAAATCCATAAGCCTTTTGCTATAAATAGGGGGCTTTGGTCTTCATTATTCTTCACCAATTCACAAAGAAATCTGATTCTAAGAGTAAGAGAGTGAGTGAGAGCCTTGAAGAAAGGAGGAGCAAGTTCTTGGTAAGTTCTCTAGCTCTAGCTTTAAGTTCTTTAAGTTTTAGTTCTTAAATTCATAGTTAGAAGTAGCTTTGATTTTAAATATGCTAGAGTAATTTCAATATCATGTTTTTATAGTCAAAAGTAGTGATATTTCAAAAATTATATGAGCCACTTGGTATAGCAAAATTTCTGGAAAACTATGAGCAAAGTAGCGAAGCTCGACGAAAATTCATCGGGTAGAAATCTCTGAAATCAGTGATAGAAATGCCCATATTTTATGTTGAAAATGTAGTTAGAAAATTCTGAAACAATTCACGGTTGAATTAGACATATAGGGATTTTTAAATATGTCAATAATATGTCAAAATGATTTCTGTACAGAGAGATAAAAATCCTCAAAGTTAGGCTACGAATTTCTGGAAAAAAATGCTGGGCAGAGGCTCAAAACTTTAAATCTGGGAATTATACGTGAAATCTGGGCAAGGGTGGTTATTTTTACTTTAAAATAGACATCCTAAGGATTCCAAGGAATTTTACGGATCCTTGTTTCGATGTTCCTAGAATTAATTATGAATTTTCAAAGATCGATTAAAATCTGATCAGAATGGCTGGACCAGCGTTTTTGAGAAAATTGAAGGAGATAAGTTGATAAATCAACCTACCAAGGGTAAAAGGGTCTCTAGTGCCTAGGATACCCTCTAGAATATTATTATTGAGTTAATAAATGCGATATTACTATTATAGGACAAACGTGATCACAGTACAGACGTCAATGTACCGACATCAACGACTAAGGTACGGACGCGTACTGTAACACTAACTCTGATGTTTACTGTATAACTATATGTGATAGATATGTTCATAAACTGTGACTCTGTTTTTAAAAGAATTTTTCGTACACGTACATCTTTATACGGGTTATAGTCATGATAACGCCGTTGAGTTTTCCTAGCGCTGAGGACACGACCGTACATCGTGGCACTGGTGAATAGTGCAGACTGTAATAACATTCATATGCGGTGGCTGTGTTGTTATTACTTTTTTATATGTGAATATAGCTGTGATGTCATGAGATAACTGTCATACGTAATCGTACATGAACATGAGGTTAACCGTTACACCGAGGTTCAATGGGTATTGAACCTCGGCTCTTACCATAGCTTCGAGGATCCGGAGTAAACGGGATCGAAGACAAGGGTAAGCGACAGATGTAGGAACCGGTGGAGAAAGTCCTATTGACATGTACTTTATGATATCGACATTGAAAAAAATTGTAACGCTGTTAAAAGCACATACATTACAGTGGATATTTATCAGTCACTTTTCAATACTATTTACTTCCGATGCTCAACTCTGATCAAGATACCGTGAAAACGCTTTCGAAAATTGAGATGTTACATTTTGGTATCAGAGCAGACATTCTGGCACGAATTTAACTATGCTACTCCAAATAGTCTGGTGTCTAGAAAGGGTTTTTGTGGATCAGCCAATCGGTCACCCTAGCACGGTGAGGCTCCCATGATATACACCGGCTACCCGCCGATTATTTGAGTAACGGAGTTAGGTTTGGAGTTTTTCAACTAAGAGCATTTTTATCGGCAAGAACCTGCTCGATTATAATAAACCATTGGTGCCGAAGGCAGGGCTAGTCTATGTGGGTCAGTCATTCAGTCGCCGTAAAGTCGGTGAGACTCCCATGATAGACACCTACCTGGCTGTAAGTGGAGCTATATACCCAAGAGGGGGGTGAATTGGGTATTTTAAAACTTTTCAGAATATGCTGTTTTGAAGCAATGAAAACAGAGATAAGCGAAGTGAGGGAAGAAGAAGCTGGACACAAGGATTTATACTTGGTTCGGTCCAACTCTTTGACCTACGTCCGATCCCGAAACACTGGGGATTTTCCACTATCACTCAATTACAATTACACACTCGTACTCGGGATGATCCTCTCCCTAGGACTCACTCCCCCTTACAAGTTGTAATTGTAAACAATCGATACACACTTTCTCAAGAGTTATCCTCTCCCTAGGACTAACTCCCCCTTACAAGTTGTACTCGATTACAATCGATACCCACTCGTAAACAAAGAATGCTCCTCAACCTAGGACACACTCCCCTTTACAAGTTGTACTCGATTTTCCCAATCTCCAAGTCACGACTTGAGATTGTTACAATGAATGATATACAAGGAAATAAACTCTCTCTAAGAGTAGATATGATAAGCACTCGAAGCTCAATGTATCACAAGATACTATACGAGATAAAACTGAAGAAATAGATATGAGACTTGGATGATTTTCGTCTTCGACGGGTGTATCGCTTGAGAAGAAGTTAATGCACTCTATTTATAGGTAGAGAACATTAAATGACCGTTGCTTGATGAATCCAACCGTTGTAGGTGATTAGCTTAAGGTCTGTCATCTTCTCTCTCTAAACTCCAACTAATCCAGATGCTAATATGATCTGATGTGGAACTCTGAGGATTTGCCCGTTGGAGAAGAGTTTACTTGATGAAGAAAGCATTCTTGACCGTTGAGAATGCGTGCTCAGGTGGATTATCCAAAAGAAGGTTGATTTGCAGAAGTGCATTAAATGCATTGAGCACTTTTTTGCTTTTTGCCTTGATCTTCATTAATCTTCATCTGTGCTAACTGAAATTCACTCAATAAACTTGTTAAACATATCTGGGAACATAAGTGAATGATTCATGAAAGCAATAGGATCAAACAAGAGTGATTTGCAAATTCGTGTAATTCAAAAATCAGTTTTTACCGTTGTAAACTGCAGTATGTTCATGCAAACTGCAGTTTTGCACCACATAAGTGACCATACTGCAGTTTCCAATGGGAAACTGAGTATGCACTTTTCGAGAGGCAAACCATCGTGTCTTATGTTCGAAAGACAAATCCTATACTCGAGTTTGCACTCAGATTCTTTGCGCATTGGTTTAATTTAAAAAATCTTTTTGCTCTCTGGAAGTCCAATACTGCGGTATAGATCTTGCTTACTGGAGTATAGCATACTTTCACTTACATACTGCAGTAAAGGTGGAAGTATTGACTTAGCTTGAAAAACTTGGTTGCTCTCTGGAAGTCCAATACTCGAGTTTGGCTACGCAAACTGCGGTATTGACTTAGTTTGAAAAATTCTTTAGCTCTCGGGAAGTTCAATACTCGAGTTTGGCTAGGAAAACTGCAGTATTGACTTCATTTAAAAAGCTTGGTTCGCTTCGGATGTCCAAAACTGCGGTATGCAAACCTATCTTTTGCAGTTTGCACTTAAGTTCAACAAGTTTGATTGCTTTCTTGAAATTATCTGTCAACTTTCGAGGGCCATATCTCCCTGGTCTGAACTCCGTTTTGGTCCGTTCAACTCTTGATGGAAATCTCTTTGAGTCTATTTTCATATGCCACTGATTTCAGCTCAATAAGATTTGTAGATTGAGAGTTACACTCAAAATACCGAAGGTGGGTCTGGACTGTGACGTTGATTCTTATGGCAACTTGTAAAAATCATAGCTCCTTGATCTTGACACCTTTGGACTTGATTTATATATCAAAATGACGCTTTGGATGTATAGTTTTAAATGCCACTGGTTTCACGTCAATCCGATTCCTGTTTTGAGAGATATCATCGAATTACCAGACCTCGCCTGTGCTGAAACGTGAAACAGAGTTGCTGAAGAGCTGATCACGCTGCAAACTCGAGTTTACACTTGCATACTCGAGTTTAGCTCTTCTTTACTCGAGTTTAGCACTTGCATACTCGAGTTTTGAGTCCCAAACTCGAGTTTTGTGTTCCAAACTCGAGTTTTGAGTCCCAAACTCGAGTTTTCACTTGTCCGAGACGCGCCGGAGGTGCTTGAAGACACTACAAACTCGAGTTTTGAGTTGTATACTCGAGTTTTGAGTCTCAAACTCGAGTTTTGTGTTCCAAACTCGAGTTTTCTCATCCTGAAGTTGATTTTTGCTGACTTTAACTTCAAATTGACCCATTCCAACTTCCATATGACCTTGGAGACTTCTAGCATCAATCTTAGAACTTGAATAACGATATCTTCACTTCATTCAACAAGTTCTTCTTTCTTTCTTCTTCTCTTGATCATTCTCCATAACTCTAACTCTTTCTTTCTTCTCTTCTCTTGATTAATCTCTATAATTCATCTTGGATTATTCTACATTAAATACAGTAGTTAGTCAATGTAGGAGATAACTATATTACTCAATCTTTTCAATGTAGGAGGTAACTATATTAGTCAATCTTTTCAATGTAGGAGATAACTATATTACTCAATCTTTTTGCTTTCAATAATGACATCCATATAAGTGACATCCATATAAGACATCATCAAAACTAATCATAACTAACACTGGCCAATCGGTTTGATTAACTAAGTTGGGCTCTAAGCCATTATCTTAGAGCATCTTTTGAAAACAAGTACTGATAAAACCCTGGTGTTGTTATAATGATAAACAGACGAGTTTCCCTACGTAAATTATTATGGGAGAAGGAGACGTGTAGCACGTCGGACAACCGTCCCTGGAAACATAAGAGTCAGATTAAACCCAGAATCGAATTTCCCTGTCCCAGAATATCACCCCGAACATGCTTTACCCAATAAATGAGCCCGAACACATAGCGATCCGGAACCCTAGTACCATTTCAAACCGAGTATTCGACGAATCCTACAACCCTAGACCAGTGTATCATTTTAAACTAGTATATTAATCTAAACCAGTGTACCACCTTGAGTCGGTAGATCACCCAAACCCTGAAAGACCCCTTGTACCCATTCATAACCATAAACCCTCAGAAGTATGCCATCCTAAGCTAGTGTACAATCCTGAACCTATACTTCCACCTGATCAGTTATACCCTACTCTAGAACTAAACCTTGAGCTAATACATCTTTCTGCTCCTGAATATGATATTGCTCGATAATTGATCCCGAACACGAATACCACCCCGATTCGGAATATCCTTACGAACCATATATGATCAATGACCTTTTCATTCAGTATCCCTAAACGTAGTGGACCCAGAACCAATGGCTAGTATACCCTCTGAGCCAGAAAAGACCTATAGGATCATATCATTCATCCGTCGATGGTAACCGTGCGTATTCCTAGCTGTTAAGCTACCAAGATGATTCCGAAAGTGAATCTTTCTATAAACCCAAATACCCTGCGATGTGTCGTGAGTACACACAAAGAGCTGATAAGTGCTCTACGAACGAACTTTCTAAAGGCAGAACATTTTAGGCAACATGTAAACGAGTAGCCATTAGTACGACAATACGGAAACGTTAAATATGACTACAGGTATTAAAGCCGTTAGGGGTGTTATGACGGGTATATTACCTTATGTGGAGTATATGTTTGTTTAGAAAATTACAAAAGTATTCCTTAATGTGTGTCATTCTTAATAGAAAGATAAGATGACAAATTTGCAAGGAACTGGAGTTCCTAAAGGCCGAGGTAGAGGTAGAGGTAGAGTTAGACAACTACGAGTGATAAGGCCACAAAACTTAGGCCAGGTAATAACACTGAACAAGTGAGAGGCCGAAAAATTCCCAGGGGAGGTCCAAGGGACTATCTCTCAATAGGAATCTACTCTAGGCAATATATGATTCGAGTGCTAATCACTCGTTTATTTCATATTTATGTATAAGACGTTTAGGGCGCGTATGCCTCTAGATTATCCTAAAGTAGTTACACCACTAGGTGTGACATCTTTTGCTTTTAAAACATGTCTGAATCGAATTACGTATATGAGCAGACGTGAATATATTATAGACCTTATCGATTATCCTTTCATGACATTGATGTCATTCTTGATTTTGATTAACTAACGGCGAGCCATGCAAATGATCAATGGTAGTAATGAGAAGATACCGTTCTCACAATTACAAAGCGAGATAGAAATAGGTGTAGAGGTAGAAATAGACAACCGCAAATAAAACCAATTCCAGTACCTAGAGCAATACTTTTTCATTGGGGTCCTGATTATCGTTATGAACCCGGGCATAATCATAATCAAGGCATCATTGAGGGCCGTATAGGTGGTCCATCTTGCTCTACCCCTCTAGGCCAGTTTGACTCCGTAGACAGTACGAAATATCTTAAACAAGTAAGGAACAAGTTAATTGTATTGAAAGACTCTTTATGAAGTATGTACTCAAGGAAGAAAAAGTGTTAGTAGACTAATGCCTAAGTATATTAGACAAGTCTAGAAAATAATTAGTTTCTATTAACCTGTTGGCATCCATACTGGTGTTTGAATAAAAACTTGAAAGTACATAAGAAGGGAAGTGAGGATTAGGTGGTATATAATATTAAGTTTGGTTTCCTTATATGCACGATTGTTTTTGTTTTAAATGTTTTAGATATATCTTGGCAAAACTCAAAAATCCCTTTCTTTATATTGTTGTGAAGAAATATGTCTTATTGAATAGAATTTAAGCATCATCATGAAGTTTATGATAAATCAAGCAACGCCTTGTATGAACTCTCTCTTATCATTTGGACCATTTGCATGATTAGGATATAGTGTTCTCTAGTTTGACATTGAAAACCTTTTGTGATCATATGCTTACTGCTAAACATGTTTTGTACGATATGAGATTGCACTGGATATTTGCACTTTAAGGTTGTCGTTAAGACTTGAAACTTGTAGGAGTTAATACATTAAGTATGTTACACATATGCCTAAACGCCTACTTTATGTGTGAAAATTTTCAACCAAATATAACTCATAGACAAGCATGTTGACCAATTGTTTGTTCACTTAGAAATCTAACCTGAGCATTTCACTTAAATTTTCCCAACTAAGCTAGTTTGAAACTATGTTTTTGAAAGTGATTCTTCTTTAAATTTATTAAATCTTGTTAAGTGAACATTGCTAGAGTATTTCATTAAAGTTTATGCATGTAATTATTGTAGTCCAACCGTCTAGCTGTAAGAACTCTAAATGGTGACGCTTGCATAGGGTGTTAGTCATATGTTGGAAGTAACACTAAAATAGGTAGTTGAAAATCTAAGTGTTTTGTGTTAACCTATTCTAAAAAGAGTTGCGTGTCTAAAAAAAATGCTATGACTTGTACATCCTTGTGATATTACTTACTTCATTATATTGGCAAATTTGAGTTCGGAAATTTTACTTCATCATACAAGAAAATCTTTAACGGATCAAATTCATGAAAGTGGCTTGGAGTATACTATATTAAGTTCCATTTTATATGTGCACTACCACTCTTTGAATTTTGCTGTCACACTTATGAAGGTCTAAACCAATAAATATTGTTGATATCATTTTTCTCAAATTACTTGACCATCCATTAACTTTGTTTTAGTAATCTCTTCCTTCGTAAGTCGATTGTTAGTTATTGGTGTGTTAAAACGGGATTAGTTCAAAAGGATGCATGATAAAATCAAATGAAGCCTGATGAATAAACTAGTCTTAACTATTAAAAGGGCACTTGGTTGAATTTTGTAACATGCATTATATAGGGACCCTGTTTTGAAATACATTGTACTTTTGATCCATTGAAATTAAGATTTCTTATCACTGTAACATAATGAGATAACCATGCATCATATATCCTTGGTTCATTTTGAAATTTTGATGAGCGTCTTTAAGTTAACATACATGAACTATTTGGCTCGGCAAATTTGAATTTATCTTTGGTGCTTGGTAGGAACTGAAACCATAAGGATTATATTCCTGGATTTTAAAGACATAAAGCTCTAAATATGAAATTTTGAGTGTACACTCTAGTAAATCTGGATTAATTAAGAGTTAGTATTGTTGTTGTTGATACTCCTGAAATCCTACTTTAGTACACCACCGTACTAATATGTTGTGTTGAACTCCCGTCCAAACCATTAGATTTCGATATATAAAACATAAATTAGAATGTGTAGGTTACTTAGTAATGCGAAGTTGGATTTTTGCCTTCTTATTATTTGCATCTCGTTGATAAGTATTAAACATGAAATTTGTGGTAACATGTGAATTTCATAGAAACTAAATAGTACTTACAAGTTGTTTTGGGTTTCGTTGAAACTATTTTCTGATTACTTCGTATGTTGACTTCTCCTCACTCCTGATAAAAATATGGAATATAAAATCCTCATTTTATGTTAGGAATTTGGCGTAGTAATTACCTTAGCAAAGAAAAGATTTGCCGTTGTAATCATTAATTCTTGTATAGAAATTAGTATCAAGCTTCTAATATAGTCTAAGAGTTAGACTTGGGAGAGGTTTAGATAAAATAGACGAGCGAGATACTCGAAATCTAGGTGTACGAATGTACACGGGCGTGTCCCTAGGCCTTAAGACAGTAGTACTTCTCCTTTGTATGAAATGCGAATTGTTATAGTGACCTTAAACTAGTATGTCTACGAGTAAACCTTGAGTATGGCAAAACATTTACTGTACCAGGTAGTAGTTGAAATAGCTAAAGCCCGAGAATAATCTCATAGGTACTAAGGCCGAGATCCCTAGTCTTGTGGTAATGGATTGAGCGGAAGGCCAATATGTGTTAAGCCGAGAGGCTGAATGGGTCAAAGCGGTAAGGCTGCGTAACCAAGCACGATGAGGATGGACGAGAACGTCCCGAGTTTGAATACTATACCTGGGTACAAAAATGAATAAAATTATTATTCGAATATTAGAGTGCGTGCTAAGTAAGCATAGTACGGGAATAGACTAGAGGTCTAGAGTTTTCTGAGTTTATAGGATCAGATGACGAGGGCGCACGTGTCGGTCACCCTTATCTGAGCAGAAATATCTTGGGCCAGATTTAGTTGATAAGACCTCCGAAAAAGTTGCTTTGATTAAGCAAAGACTCCTAGCGGCACAAAGTAGACAGAAAAGCTACGCCGATAAACGACGAAGACCGTTAGAGTTCGAAGTCGGAGACCATGTGTTTCTGAAAGTATCCGCGGTAACCGGTGTCGGTAGAACGCTAAAAAGGCGGAAGCTGAGTCCTCGTTACATAGGGCCATTTGAAATCTTGGCAAAACGTGGACCAGTCGCGTACCAGTTAGCCTTACCCCCGAACTTGAGTAAACTCCACGACGTCTTCCATGTTTCTCAACTGAAGAAATACCAACCCGATCACGATCATATTATTCGTATGAGGATGTCGAGTTACGGCATGATAACACTTTCGAGGTCGAGCCAGGCGAATTCTCGAATATCGAGAGAAGCGGCTTCAACGTAGAAGTATTCCCATTGTGAAAGTAGCCTGGCGAGGTTTATCTCCGGAAGAGGCAACATGGGAAACGGAAGAGAACATGAAAGAAAGATATCCGGAGTTTATGGCTCGATGTTTAGTTAGTATAGAATAAATTTCGAGGACGAAATTTTATTTAACGGGGAGAAATGTAATACCCTAAAATTCATGTTTATCATAAATATTATATTTTGATAAAAAGTGCCTATTAAAAATAGGTGAATATGTGGTCTCAAAAATTGAGTAACATATTTATGTAAATTTAGGGAATTTTCTCTAAGAATTAAGGTAATCAAAAACCAAATTCTCCAATTTTATTTTAGGGATCATAAATTGCCCTATAATTATTAAATTAATGCATGGTGCATACATGGCCATAAAAAGCTAAAAAGTTGTGAGGAAATAATTAAACCAATTAGAGAAAGTTGCCAACAATTAGTGGATAATTCAATCTATGTTAATTGAAATATTTTCATAAACATTCACAATTAGTTTAGTGGCATATGTTAAAGGCCTAATTAAGGATGGATTACCTTAATTAAGAAACAAGGGCTAGTGAAGGGCTAGGATTAGCATAGAAGTGGTTTCTAATTAATCTTAGAACCAATCATATTTTGACAATTACACTTAACTACTTTATTAGGGATGCTAATTAAGATTAGTTATGGAAGGCTAAGATTAAATCTAATAAAGCTAATCTAAAGGCTTGAAAATGGATTTCATAAAGCATAATCCATGTGAAATTAAATCCACCAATAATAGAAAAGAGTTGTGAGTGTGTGTGTGTCTAGTATATAAGAGAGAGAAAAGTCAATTGATCCACCAATAATAGAAAAGAGTTGTGAGTGTGTGTGTGTCTAGTATTCAAGAGAGAAAAGATAGAGAGAGAAAGAAAATTAAAGCAAATTTGATAAAGTTTGAAATCCTAGAGTAAATTGGATAATGGTTTGAAATCCAAGAAATATCGATGTACACAAGAAAAAGCTCAAAACAACAAATAAAGTGAGAATTTATACAAATTCAAATAGTTGTGAAGAAGTAGGAACCCCTGGAGAAAATATAAGGACTTATCTTGAACCCACATAATTTAACCTCGAAAGTAAGCCTAGTAAAGGCTATTTTTGCAAACGTTGAAGAATAAGCTTAGTACAACCAGGGGAATCTAATTAGACCATAAATCGGATATCCAACTACTAATTAAAAAGCATACTCAGAATTTAAAAGTATTAGTGATTGATCAAGCAACCAAAAATAGATTTCATTAAAGTGAAATATACTATAATAGAGCACATGTGGGATTTAATTTTGGAAATTAAGATAATTAGCTAAATCCAATGTAATTGTTTCTAACCAATGGGAGGCATTTGCTTACAAATTGTCTCTTCATAGAAGCACAAATTAATTTTAGCCATTGATGAGAAAAGATAATCCAAGGGATAAAATCCATAAGCCTTTTGCTATAAATAGGGGGCTTTGGTCTTCATTATTCTTCACCAATTCACAAAGAAATCTGATTCTAAGAGTAAGAGAGTGAGTGAGAGCCTTGAAGAAAGGAGGAGCAAGTTCTTGGTAAGTTCTCTAGCTCTAGCTTTAAGTTCTTTAAGTTTTAGTTCTTAAATTCATAGTTAGAAGTAGCTTTGATTTTAAATATGCTAGAGTACTTTTAATATCATGTTTTTATAGTCAAAAATAGTGATATTTCAAAAATTAGATGAGCCACTTGGTATAGCAAAATTTCTGGAAAACTATGAGCAAAGTAGCGAAGCTCGGCGAAAATTCATCGGGTAGAAATCTCTGAAATCAGTGATAGAAATGCCCATATTTTATGTTGGAAATGTAGTTAGAAAATTCTGAAACAATTCACGGTTGAATTAGACATATAGGGATTTTTAAATATGTCAAGAACATGTCAAAATGATTTCTGTACAGAGAGATAAAAATCCTCAAAGTTAGGCTACGAATTTCTGGAAAAAAATGCTGGGCAGAGGCTCAAAAATTTAAATCTGGGAATTATACGTGAAATCTGGGCAAGGGTGGTTATTTTTACTTGAAAATAGACATCCTAAGGATTCCAAGGAATTTTACGGATCCTCGTTTTGATGTTCCTAGAATTAATTATGAATTTTCAAAGATCGATCAAAATCTGATCAGAATGGCTGGACCAGCGTTTTTGAGAAAATTGAAGGAGATAAGTTGATAAATCAACTTACCAAGGGTAAAAGGGTCTCTAGTGCCTAGGATACCCTCTAGAATATTATTATTGAGTTAATAAATGCGATATTACCATTATAGGACAAACGTGATCACAGTACAGACGTCAACGTACCGACATCAACGACTAAGGTACGGACGCGTACTGTAACACTAACTCTGATGTTTACTGTATAACTATATGTGATAGATATGTTCATAAACAGTGACTCTGTTTTTAAAAGAATTTTTCGTACACGTACAGCTTTATACGGGTTATAGTCATGATAACGCCGTTGAGTTTTCCTAGCGAGAGACACGGCCGTACATCGTGGCACCGGTGAATAGTGCGGCTATAATAACATTCATATGCGGTGGCTGTGTTGTTATTACTTTTTTATATGTGAATATAGCTGTGATGTCATGAGATAAGCTGTCATACATAACTGTACATGAACATGAGGTTAACAGATTACGAGGTTCAATGGGTATTGAACCTCGGCTCTTACCATAACTTCGGGATCCGGAGTAAACGGGATCGAAGACAAGGGTAAACGGCGGATGTAGGAACCGGCCGGAGAAAGTCCTATTGACATGTACTTTATGATATCGACATTGAAAAAAATTGCAACGCTGTTAAAAGCACATACATTACAGTGGATATTTATCAGTCACTTTTCAATACTATTTACTTAGATGCTCAACTACGATCAAGATACCGTGAAAACGCTTTCGAAAATTGGGATGTTACATTTTGGTATCGGAAGCGGACATTACGCACGAATTTAACTATGCTACTCCAAATAGTCGGGTGTCTAGAAAGGGTTTTTGTGGATCGGCCAATCGATCACCCTAGCACGGTGAGGCTCCCATGATATACACCGGCCTGGCCAGATTATTTGAGTAACGGAGTTAGGTTTGGAGTTTTTCAACTAAGAGCATTTTTATCTGGCAAGAACCTGGCTCAATTATAATAAACCATTGGTGCCGAAGGAAGGGCTAGTCTATGTGGGTCAGTCATTCAGTCGCCGTAAAGTCGGTGAGACTCCATTGATAGACACCTACCTGGCCAATCGGTTTGATTAACTAAGTTGGTCTCTAAGCCATTATCTTAGAGCATCTTTTGAAAACAAGTACTGATAAAACCCTGGTGTTGTTATAATGATAATATTTAGATTGTTAGCCAATTTTAGGAAATAATGTAAATCGAATTAATTATGAGATTCTTGGATTTAAATTATTAATATTCGATTACTACCTGGTGATTAAATAATATTTCTAAGTATATGATAGATCACGATTTTATCATATTAGAAGATCCTGTGGTACAAAATTTTTCAGGGAAGCTAAAAGAAAATCCAATAATAAAAATTTTATTGGGTTTCTTAAATTTTAATGGGTTCACCCAAAAGTTCTCCCCTCTTATATTAAATTGTGACCTAGGCCACCAACCCCCCAGGGGGGCACACGCTCTCATTGACCGAGCCGCAGATTAATCAACGCACATCTGAGGTGGTTTTGGATTGATCATTGAATCAACAATTACTATGCGTCAAGCCATAAGCCATTACATCACACCTTTCTATCTCATCCTTCATTTATATCTTCAATGTCTGTGACTTGTTCTAAGATGTTTGGAGAGAAGTATATCATGGCATCTTAAGCTCTTATGAGATACAATTTGGGAAGAGCATGAAGGAAGCTAAAGCCTAAGAGCTTACACTTGAAGGCCAATTAGAGTGTTTTTCTTTTTATCGATTTGTTTCAAGACTTTGAAATTATTTAGTTTTAGATAATTTTGAGTTGTTTCTTGGAGAACAATTTAGTTTTAGATTGTACACATATTATTTAATTTGGATTAAATTGATAATTTGGATTCGAATTGTGCTAAGATATTTGCTGGGATTTTTTTGCTTGCAAACCGTTTGATTGTCAATTATATTAATAATTGAGTTTTCATTTTGATTTAATTGTCATTTTAGGTTTATCCTCTTGGTTGTTTAATTAGGTTGGTTAATTGTCTAGTTGTTTAATTAGGCAATTGTGAATATAATTCCCAAAACTATCTTGGAACTATTTTAACTGGTTTTAATTAACTAGCACTCATTCCATTATGAGTTTTTTAAATTGGTGGATTAAGTGTTATTGAACATGGGGGTTTCCCATGTTTCAATTAATTAATTGAATTTATTAATTCCAATCTTTCACTAATTTCCCTTTGGTCTAACTAATTAATATGGGCTAAAAAAGTTAACTCCATGTGATTTTTGAGTTGTTCTCTTCACCATACCTGAAGTACACCTTATTTGTCTTTTCGTAATTGATTTTCTTAGTTATTAGTTAATTTCTTTGCTTAGGATTTTAATTCTCTTTTTATAAAATCCCCTAGAATTGTATTTGCATCTAGATTAGTTCCATCATATAGGTTTTAAAGTCATTTTCATCTTACGTTTAGTTAGTTTAGTTTCATTTCATTGCATTTTTCATCACTCGAATTCAACTTAAAGAAAAACCTATAGATTGCTCTTTGGAAGAATGACATATGTTAACCCTAAACTGCATAATTAATTAGGACCTAGTTTAATTGATTGCTTTAGCGATAAAATCAACGCATCAAGTCACAGAGGCCGTTGACTTCATTGATTCAGATCGGCAAAGTGGATGTAGGTAGAGAATCACCAACATCGATGGTGGAGGAAGTTTCCACCGTCGTTGGTGGAGGAAGCCGACGCCGACGCCAACATCTAAGAATGAAATGAGAGATTTATATTATTTTAAAAACTTTTATCCCTCAACAAATCATTTGACGCTGATGGATTTTAAGTAAAAATTTATGTGTATTTATACACCCTAACAAGAAAAAAAAAGGAAAAAAAAAAAAGAAAAGAAAATAAGAAGCAAAGCATTCCTACTTTCATTTTACTTTGGAAAAAAAAAAAAAAAAAAAACAGAGAGAGAGAGTATGATTGAAAACGAATTGTGTGTTGCGGAGTTCACTTTGCAAATAATACATACTTCAATTATCTCTAATCCTATGCAGAAGTTATAGAAGACCTGTTTAGAGTGTTGATCACACTACAAATGAGATTACAGTGATATACAAAATACAAGTTTAAATAGAAAAGGAGGATATATATATATATATATATATAATATTTCAATTCCCAAAACTTTTGATTTGAAAAACTCAAATTCAGCAATAATATTGCAAATATAGCAATTTTTTTAGCTTCAACTGTTCATAATAATTTTAACCCATCCATAATCCATCACCATTTATTATGCTTATATAAGTTTTTAATATAAGAGCCTAACTAAAACTAGTTGAACTTTTCAAAAGAGATTAAAGAAATTAATTAAGTTACTTTTAAGTATTTATATTTATAGTTTTTCTTTAAAATAATTTGATTGACTTATAAATCAATATGCTCATCCGACCCTTAATACAAAACATATTTGGTGAGTTAATCTTAATCTTAAATATAAGATATAATTTTCATATTTGTCAATCTTTTCTTAATTTATCTCTATTGATACTCTTTTAACCATAATTAAGAAGAATTAAGGAGGAGAGAAAATGAGAAAATTAAAGAAGATGATTAATTTATTTTATAAAATACATATCATATTAAACCAACTTAATCAAATTCATTAATTTAGTCTAATTAGATAAATATGACTTATATTAAAGATAATGAGAGTATAATCCAATGATTTGATTAAACAGGTTTTTTTAACTTCTCTGCCATCTCATAAGAAAATTAACCGACTCTTAAATTAAATATCGAATGAAGTATATTTTACAGAAAGTTTTGGTGATCTGGTAACAAGAAACTAAAAAAGGTTGAAATTATAATAAAATTATCGAGGAAGATCGAGGTGGTGCTTAGCGCTAAGTGGTAACTCACTACAAGATTGCGGGCGGCGGATGAGGGAAATGAAATGGGCTTGCCGATTTTGCAGATTCCTCCTTCCAAATCAATCACCACTCCTGAGAATGTGGCATTCGCATGCTTACTGTCTTGATTTCCAGCGAAGCCGACGCAGTGGTGAGTTGTTGGTGGAGCTTCAGGCTGAATTCCGATGGCTTCGGAGTAGCTCGTGTAGCGCTGAAACCTGTGGATCCATGTTGTAACAACATTAATAATAATAGTTCAAAACCTACCACTGAGAATGTCGTTATCATTTTGGCTTGGTATATTTTTGGGTAGTTTTGGTTTGTCAGTGAAGAACAGAGAGGCCAAGAGATGGAGATGGAGATGGAGTCTATCAGTGAGGGGGGAAGGGAGGCTTCCAGAGGAAGGGAGTATTCGGTTAATTATTAAAATCATTTTTTCCTTTTTTACAAAAAAATATAAGAGACACGTCACCCCCGCCTCAACCATGAGATGTTAACATTACAATATTACAAATATTACAAAGGCGCATTGCCCATGGGGGAGTGGATTGCCTCAGAATCAAAATTCTCCTCATCTCTCAGAGGCCTTCATCCCAGCCGTTCATTCTATCTGGGGGCCTGGAAAGTGACACGTGGCAAGTTAAAAAAATTGCATCCAACACTTTCAAAACAGAACCAAATTCTCTTCTCGCTAAATCATCACGGAGCGTGGCGGGAAACTTCACAATCACCATTTTCTGAAAAACCAAGAAGGAACAGTGGCTCCCGATTCAACGAATGAAAACCAACAAAGAACATTGTACTGATTTAGATATGAGAATCTCTTTACAAAATGGAAGAGAATATGGCTCCTGGGATACTTCCATTTTTACCTTTTAAAAAAATGGAAGAGAATTTGTTTGCTATGGTGATTTTCGATTCTCTTTCAGTGGGTGTTATGAAAATCGACAGGATAAGATAAAAATAAAAATAAAAAATTATAAAAAATGGTTGCTGTGATTTTGTAGCTCATCGTTTCAGTGTGGTGTGGAGAGACGTCGGGTATTGGGAAAAGATACTGATAAAGTTTTTTTTTTTTTTTTTTTTTTTTTTAGTTGGTTGCTAATATATATATATATATATATATATTTAATTCATATCTAATGTCATTCAATGCAGTTGGGGAAAGTTGTTCTGCTTGGGAAAGTCATTTGCTTTGGCTTTAGCTATTGGGGAAAGTCATTTCAGCGCTGTGTGGTCATTCTATGCGATTTGTAATCAGGAATTTTGCTATGATCTTGTAATTTCTCATTTTCTAATGACATTTTATAATGTGTTGTATAAATTTTCTTTTTTAGGTTTCAATATATGGAAGCTCATTTGACTCCTAGATTAGGAAAAGAATTTGATACTCTAGAGGAAGCATGGAGATTTTGGAGTGAATATGCTTGTAAAGTAGGCTTCAGTGCAAGGAAAAATGGCTTGACAAAAAGTAAGAAAGATAAGAAGACAATTATTAGCTACAGATATGCATGTTCAAAAGAGGGTAAAAGAAAACTAGATAAAAGGTGCACCCCAACCACCAACCATCGTTCTTAGACCAGGACCGATTGTCAAGCTGGAATGACAGTTAAATTAGTGGAAGGTAAATACAAGATCAGCCACTTTATAGAAAAACATAACCACCCATTACATCTTCAAGAAACAAAGGCATATGATGAGGTCTCAAAGGAAAATAAGTAATGCACAGTGATGAGATTGACTTGGCCAGGATGCTTGGACTTCAACAAAAAGCAACTTTTGACCTTATGAGTAAACAAAACAATGGGCGAGTAAATCTTAGTTCCACTCGAGTAGATATGAAAAATTATTTGATGACTAAGCGACGAAGAAGTTTGGTGGATGGGGAAGTTCGATGTTTATTGAATTATTTTGAAGAACAGATTACAGAGAACTCTTCATTTTACCATTCATACCAACTTGATACTGAAGATCAAATTACTAATATCTTTTGGGCAGACGCTGGAATGCTTGTAGATTATGCTTATTTTGGAGATGCAATTTCATTGGAACATGAATTGGATGTGGAATGCCATATACACTAAACTTCAATACCAAAAAACAGAGGAAAATGACTTTAGAAAAAGAGAACTAAGGGAATGCAGAAGATTGATCAAGGAATCAGAGCTGCAATTTGGAGAAATTGGCGATAATTTTCTACTTAATTATCATCGCAATTGAATTAGAAGCAAGATAAATACAAGGAACATCAATCATAGGAGGGTAGATCAATCGCTTAAATTCAATTGCTCCAAAAGGCTCATCAATCACACACCTAACATTGAATCGTTTATACTGGAAAAATCTGGCAATCGACCCCCGTCGACTTTGACCTAGGTGTGCGGCTCCGGTTCACCGTCTGCTTGCTGCTTAGACTCGGAGTCTCTAGCGCCGGACCTCAACGGAATTAGAACTCGAATTAGGCAGAGGGAATCGGCATCCGATAGATCTGCTCCCATATTCGAAGGTGTAAATCCGGTTCGGCCAATTGGAAGAGATGAACAGGTTGGAAATGGCAGCAGAGCACGATTTTTCGAGAGCAAGAATCTGGTTCTGCGTTTGAAGTGCATGGACGGCCACGATTAAAACATGATGGATGGTTGGAATGAACCGCTGAGATGAAGGCTTCTGAGGGATGAGGAGAGTTTCACGCTGAGACAATCCGCTCCCTTGCCCATGGCAATTTTTGAGTAGAACTAGAACCACTAAGCAGCCATTGAAAGGTGACAAATTTTTAAGCGAAGAAAAACATCTACTCCCTCTAGTCCTAATTATATGAGCTATTTACCGAATTTGGAGAGATTAAAGAGATAAGTTAAATTAATTAATTATAATTATTTTCCAAAAATACCCCTCTGAAAATTGAAAATTACATAAGGCAAAATTAGTTGAATCAGCGCATAGTACTCTCGCTTGTCCTGATTAGTCCTAACACTCCGTCTTCAATTTCTCCGAGCTCGCAAAATATAGCGAGGCACAATATATTAAACCCTAATAAATATATTGTTGGTTAATATACCGAGGCAAAATATAGCTCACAAAATATTCTTGACTTCTTGACACATTTATGTATTACTCCTAATTTATTAGTCCTAACACATTTATTCACTTTGGAAGGATGGTTAAAAAAAAATATTTTTAAAGGAATATTAAAATTATTTATTTAAAAATAAAAAATAAAGTAGAATCTCTCACTTGATAGAATATAAGTGTGTTGTTAAATTGATTATTATGGAAGAAGTATTAGAAGGGGTAATATGAGAAAAATATGACAAAAATTGCTCAAAATTATTTTATTAAAAAAAGTATAATTGAGGTATATATGACATTAATGAGTTGCAAACATTATTTACTTTATTAAATATATAGGTGTATTATTAAATTATTATTGAGAAAGTATACATAAAGGGTATTATAGGAAAAAATTGACAAAAGTTAAAACTTGCTCTTATAATTAGGACCAAAACCAACTCCAAAAAATGCTCCTATAATTAGGACCGGAGGGAGTATTTTTAGGCCCGACCCATAAGCATATAGGCTAGCGGGCTGGACCTTTATGGGAAAATCCTTCTGAGGGACCTTTTTGGCAAAAAAAACTCAAAAAGGGACCTAAGAATCTGACAATCCCAGAAAGGCCCCTTGGTCCTTTTCTGGGATAAATTCATTAAAAATTTACAACTAAATCAAAATCTCATTTACAATAATTTTTTTACTCGTTTACAACTAAATCAGTCTCATTTACAACAATTTTTTTACAATGAAATCAGTCTCATTTACAACAATATCAGTCCTGGTTAACAACTATATCACTCATTTACAACTCACCAAAATTCTGACAAACCCAAAAAAGGACTAAGAGACCTTTCTAGGATTGTCAGATTCTTAGGTCCTTTTTTGGGTTTTTTTTACCAAAAAGGTATCACAGAAAGATTTTCCCGACCTTTTATCAAATATGCACGCACAGCACAGGAAGGAAAGTGGATTATTGGTGGATGGAAAGTGTATAAAAGGTCCCTTAACGAATGAAATACAGAAAAACCGAAAAAGAAAGAGTTTAACCGTGGGATTTGAAATACATGAGAAGACTGAGAGATATAACATCCAAACAAATGAGATATAATATTATTTTTGGTTCAGATCTTCAATGAGCATGGAAGACGCTCAATGTGGTTATTCCTGTAGATCTCCAAACAAATGAGAAATAAATGAGGAGACTGAAAAATAATACAATGAGCAAATGATGATGGAGGAACCCAAACAAAACCTAATAGAAATAGAGTAAATGATGAAGAAGAAGAAGTTATGGCATGGAAGACGGTCAATGTGGAAGCAAAGAATTACCTTGATGGCTCACTCTGAAAAACTATTTATTGAAGGCATAACACGGATCAACTTAATTACACAATATTTAATTATGTTGGGCGTGTGTCCTTATTTAAAAGCTAAAACATCCTTTCAATACAACACAAATAGAATAGGAGAGGAACACATTAAGTATTAAGATGATACATCACACATTACATAGTGATATAATATTATTTTTGGGTCACATGTCCAACTCATGTGACCCTATGGAATGGAACCAGAAACATGTGATCCTGGCACCACAAGCTCATTGGATACTTGCTCCATGGATGGGCGAGTACGAAGATTTTCATTCAAGCAAGTAAAAGCTATCCTTCCAATCAACATCACCTTCTCGGCCACCTTTGAACCTCGCAGCGGGTAAGGTAGCCTTTGGTCCAACACTTCCTTAAAATTCAAATCATGAGCAACTATTATTGGTGCATCAGTAGAAGACATTATGAGATCTCTTGGATGTTTTCCCATAATTATTTCCAAAGCTAACACTCCAAAACTATAAACGTCACATTTCTCGGTCACTTCCATTGTATAAGCAAGTTCTATAACAAAATCAAAATGATTATCATGAAAAAAAAAAAAAAAAAAAAAAAACATTGTTAGTGATAAAGTTTTGATTTCCAGATAAATGAAACATGAAAAATAGCACCATGTAATTCATAAATAAAGAAAAATCACTTTGTAAAAAATTAAAATATTCTTAACCTGGAGCAAAGATAGCCAAAGGTACCAGCGAATGAGGTCCAATTGTTAGAATTTGGATACAAAAGCTTGGCCATCCCAAAGTCAGAGATGTGAGCCTCATAATCCGAGTCTAAAATAACATTTTTGCTTGATATGTCACGATGAACTATCGGAGGTGAGCATCCATGATGAAGATAGTATAAAGCATTTGCCACACCTTCAACAACTTTGATTCTCTTATTCCAATCCAATGCAATTGCTTGTGTCTCATCATTTAGTATCTTATCCAAGCTTCCCCCTTCCAAGAATTCATAAACCAAAAAGGAGAACTTTGAATGCCAACAAAACCCATATAGCTTGATGATATTATGATGCCTAGTTTCTGTCAATGCCCGAATCTCACTTATAAATGCTTTTTGATGACACTGATCTCTGTCTGGTACTGAATGAAACTTCTTCACAGCCACAACTTGACCTGTGGACAATTTAGCTTTATAGACGCTTCCAAACCCTCCAACCCCAATGAGATATTTTTCGTCGAACTCCTCTGTGGCTTCAATAATTTTTTCATATACTAATTTCCCATCATAACTCCATATAGCAAACAAATTTTGCATTTGTGCTTCTCTTTCTTGACTTTTCTCTTTCTGTGCATTATGATGGCGAACAATATATAAACTTCCTATCAAAACTATTGCTAGCAACACAAATCCCAAACCAAGGTATAGATCAAAGATAACCACTTTATTTATCTTATGATGCCTTGGACCATATATTTTTGGTGGGCAAATTGGCAAGCCTGATACATTTCCACATAAGCCTTTATTGTCTTTCAATGTTTCAAATGAAGAATTACGAAAGGCCAAGCTATTTGGAAGTGAACCTTCTAATTTATTGTGTGATATGTCAATCATAATCAAGCTTTTCAAATCATCAAAAAATGAAGGAATCATGCCGAGAAGTTATTATGTGAGAGGTTCAATATTTCTACTTGTTGAAGTTGCCCAAGCATTGTTGGGATTCCCCCGGAAAAGGAATTTGCACTCAGATCTAGAAATTGGAGATGTTGTAATTGGCTAAAGCTAGATGGAAGTCTAAAGAAGTTATTTCCACTTAAGCTCAGATTCCATAACTTGATCAACCCTCCAACTTGTTTTGGAATTGAGCCACTTAAATTATTGTTCGCCACTCTCAACTGTTCAAGGTTCTTTAATAAGCCTATATCAATAGAAATGTTGCCTCGAAAGTTGATTATTGCTCAGCCCAAGTTTACTCAACAATGACAAGCGAGACAATTCCTTGGGGATATTTCCTATCAAGTGATTTGATGAAAAATCTAGTTCTCCTAACTTTGTTGCCTCGCTTAGTTCTGGTGGTATGACCCCCGATAAGTTATTATTAGAGATCTTCAGGTTTGTAAGGTTATGACATTGCCCCCAGGTAGGTGATAAGAGGCCATAAAATGTATTGTTACTCAAATCAATATAGTACAAGTTTGGATGCACACCAAAAGCTTCTGTTATATTTCCTGTCAATTGATTATTTTCAAGCTTAACTCTACGAAGGCTAGAGCAATTCTTCAAACTTCTAGGAATGGGACCAATGAATTGATTGTTTTCTGCAGTGAAGGTAGTAAGTAATCCTCTAAGACAAACATTTTGAGGCAAATGACCTTTGAAATTATTGTCTGAAATTACCAAGGATTTCAATTTTGTAAGGTTATTAATTTCTGATGGAAGATTGCCACTAAATTTGTTTTGAAACAAACTTAGTAAGGAGAGCTCAATCAAGTTTCCAATATTAGAAGGAATAGACCCAGAAAGGTGGTTTGTATGCAAATCTAATATGGAGAGCTCAATCAAGTTTCCAATATTAGAAGGAATAGATCCGAGAAGGTGGTTTGTATGCAAATCTAATATGGAGAGCTTAGTCAAGTTTCCAATATTAGAAGGAATAGATCCAGAAAGGTGGTTTGTATGCAAATCTAATATGGAGAGCTCAATCAAGTTTCCAATACTAGAAGGAATAGATCCAGAAAGGTGGTTTATATCCAAATCTAATATGGAGAGCTTAGTCAAGTTTCCAATGTTAGAAGGAATCAATCCAGATATATTATTGTCTAGCAATTGCAATACTCCCAAAGAATATAGTTTCCCTATTTCCCGTGGAATTGACCTCGAGATGTGATTGGCATAAAGATAAAGTAGTTGTAAACTAGACATGTTTCCGATAGTACTAGGGATGCTACCAGAGAGATTGTTTTCTGACAAGTCAAGTTGCTCAAGTCTCTTCATCATTCCAATTTCATAAGGGATAGAACCAGTAAATCGATTATCTCCAAGTTCCAACAACGAGAGGTTAGTCAAATTTCCTATTGCTTCAGGAATATGGCCATTGAAATCATTATTACTTAAGATTAGAACTTGAAGCCGGGTCAATTGTGTGATCCCATCAATATGGCCATTGAAATCATTATTACTTAAGATTAGACCTTTAAGCCTGGTCAATTGTGTGATCCCATCTGGAATTTCACCAGAAAGATTATTTTGCATCAAAGAAACACCTGAGAGTGTGGACAAGTTGCCAATATTTTTTGGAATGCCACCAGACAACTCATTATAAGAAAAATCTATAAAACTAAGTTTGGAGAGTTCACCAATATGGGGAGGGATAATCCCATGAAATGAGTTATTTCGCATATCTATGAATTGGAGATTGGGAAAAGATGAGAAATTGATACTATCAAGCGTACCTCTTAACCCAAGATTTCCAAGAGATATATTGAAAACGGAGTTGAACTCATTGCATTCAATTCCAACCCAATTGCGAGGATGACTGCTATTATCTCTCCATGTTGATAACAGAGTTTGGCTTTGGTTGTCAAGGCTGGCCTTCCACTTTAGCAAAGTGTTTGCTTCACTATTTGGTGAAGTAATGAAAGAGGAAACATGAGATGGGAACAAGATTAAATAGCCAACTAACAGTACCCACCAAAGTGTAAGCTTCTCTGAAAATTGAGGCTTCTTGAAGAGGAACTCCATGGCCATGAAGGATATCTTAAACAAATTGAGAATGATGTAGTAGTATACCCAATGGATGTTAGGAGAGATATATAGGCAGATGGAGTATAGTATAACATAAATTAGTAATTTGTTGTGTTATAATATATTTAAAACATTAAATTATTTATTCCTCCTCTAATACTTAATATAAGAAATATTTTAGAAGTTGATTTTGATCCTAAATATAAGACATAGCTTATATATTTATCAATTTTATTCCTAATTTACCCATTGATGCTCCATCAACAATAATCAAAGAAAATAAAAAGTGAGGAGATTAATGAAGATGAATTAAGTGTTCTAAAAAATAGATGTCATATTAACTAATTTATTAGTGTAATTAAATTAGATAGATATATCTTATATTAAAAAATATTATAGTATGATTCAAGAAGCTCTCTCTCTCTGTATTTTTTTTTTTTTAGACGAGAAATTAAACTATAGTTGAAAAATGAAAATGTTATAAGTTGGACCGGATATAGCGGGTTAAGGTTTGATTCAAATAACTAGACCATAGTTAGGTAACGTGATAATTAAATAAAAATAATATTATATACATAAATAATAATATATCAATAGGAAAGGAAACATCAAATTGTTTAATACTTTTCTTTAAAAAAAAAAAAAAGCTTAAATAATCCGATTTCATAATTCACTACAGTCCAACCTGTCATAATTAAATTATTGTAATTAATTTTTGCTTTCAATTTATTTTTTTTAAGATTCATTTAACTAGTTTTAATCTTTCTAATATTCATTTTTAGCTTATTGAACGAAATATTTGTTCCGATATGGAACACAAATGTCTCGGCCCTTGAGGGTGGTTAACTTTCAATATAGGATCTGGTAGGCTTATCCAAAGGTGTTATCTATGGCACGAGATAACAATGGACAAGATGATCCACCGTACAAGCGAGAGGTGTGGGGTGTGTGCACAAATGGGACGATATCTAAAGAGTAGGAGAGAATACGTGTGTACCGTTCACCGGGGTATGCCCCTATTTATAACCAAGCGGGTCGGTCCGACTTTCCGGGTAGCATATTCCCATGATGTCGTGTGCTGTGCCCCCACTTCCTACACTACTATGGTAGTGGGGATAACCGTGGGGTAGTTGGCCTTCTAGTGGGCTTGACTTGGTCTGGCCCATTTTCGAGGTCCATAACAGTTGCCCCCAAAGTCGGTTGTTCGGGCTTAAGAGCTGCCGAGTTTATTCCGGTGTTGGCCCCGATTTTCCAGGCCCTTATTTCTCTTAGAACCATCTTGGGTTCTAATTTCAATTGGTCGTAACCGCATCCTGCACTTCTTGTGCTGAGTAGCGATTTGTACAAGCTTTGCCGTCAACTTATGTATCAGAACCCGACCTCGTACATTAGAACCCGACCTCGTACGTTTCCGCAAGCCGCTTCGGTCTCGTCATTTAGGACCTCCATTCGAGTTTATCAATTTATCTCGGCCATTATACAACTTGGTA
Organism: Acacia acuminata; assembly: GCA_019022655.1. Taxonomy (NCBI): domain Eukaryota; kingdom Viridiplantae; phylum Streptophyta; class Magnoliopsida; order Fabales; family Fabaceae; genus Acacia; species Acacia acuminata. The sequence goes on along the minus strand of JAFJYI010000376.1, from coordinate 183,770 downwards.
TTCGGCCCGAGGTTTTGAGCGAGGATGCCGACATACCAGCAAACATGACCGTTCGCCTAGCAAAATGTCTTTTCGTTTGCTCGCGTCGCATCGTATAACCATCGCTTCCGATTTTAATGACACGTGCCTTCAAGCGCCGCCTTCGGTTACCGCGCCCATTAATGTTCCACGTCATTTTCGTCATCATAGCTTTTTAGGGTTTTCCTTTTACCCCCTTCGTAAGCGATGAAACGACTCGACTTTCAAACGTTATATCTCTAGAATTTCTAGAATTTTTATAAGTGCCCCTCACACCCTTCATCATCACTCTTCTTCGTCTTCTCAACTTTGAAGAATCGCATCGAACTTCTCTTTTCGAATCTGCTTCTTGCTCTCTCGTTCTCTCGCTTCCGAGGTATTGCTTTCTCAGTTGTTCTTGAAGCAAGCATGTTATAGTCCGTAGCTAGCGTTGTTCTGTATTTTGACAATTTTTGCTCTTTGGCACTGGGTGTTGAGGTGTTTGAACGACCGTGATGACTATGTGAATTCCTCTCCGAACGAAAAAATGTTGAACGCCATTTTGAACTTTGCTTGTCTGAGTTGCTTCAACACCAGTTCTTTTTTCACCTTCATTCCTTCTGGCTTTGAATAATTCGATGTTTTATTGCCAGCCATTCTGCATTTGAGCGGTTTTACTCTGTTGAGTTTTTAGCAATCTGGGCTATCTGGGTTTGACATGCATAATTTCGTTCCTGTTTTAACGTGTTATATAATTTGTTCCCAAGATGGATCCAAAACCCCCGCTAGTAGATATGTATGGTAAGCCAATTCCAGAGGAAGATAGAGAGATTCTTGAACGCGTGCCTAGTCGAACTAAACTTTGGCTATGGTCCATCCTTCCCACGGAAGAAGAGAGGATGGAAGATTTACTCCGATCTCGGGGAAGTGGGAGTAGGACAAGCGTTCGAGTTCCTTCTTCACCCGATGCCGAACTCCCTAATTCTCCTTCACCCAGATTGTCGGCTTCTCCCGAGGTTATGCCCCCGGCTTCGAACATGGGCCCTTCTGGTCCTTGTGAGGAATGTTGCCACAAAGCGATTGAGCTTGCCCGTCATGGCCATGACAGAGAAGCCGAGTCTCTTTTGGATAAATGCCGCTGCAATAAACCGACGAATACCTTGTCGCTTGGGCCCTTGCTTGTTCAAGCTCGTCCTGAAATTCCTGTCTTGTCAGGTATACTTCGTAGTTCTGATTCTGGCCTTTGTTTTTATTTTAGGTTTAAATGTCTTCACACCAAACCACTCAATCCGAGACCGGAGAGTCCGCCCCTTCCGGAGGATCTTCACGAATGCCTTCCATCAAAGACTATGTTGTGAGCAACATAGTACTTGATTGCAAGAATAAGATGTCTGGGAAAGTGCTTTCGCGGATTGTCCGAAGTGGAGAGGGGTATGATGTGTGCTTGCCTCCGGCAAGCGAGTCCGTGGCTTCGGGTCGATCAAACGATGAGTCCTGCCACTTCTTTTATTTTTACAAGGATTTGATCACCTACCTCGGGGTTGAATTCCCTTTTTCCGACTTCCAAATGAGCCTTCTCACCCATTTCCACCTTGCACCTTCTCAGTTACACCCCAATGGTTGGGCCGCGCAATTGCTTTTGAAAAGTATTGCCATACTCATAAGCTCGAGTGTTCCATCTCCGTGTTTTGTAGCTTTTTCACTCCTTTAGATATTAAGACTACCACGGACGGGGAAAAGAAATGGTTTTGTTGGACCTCACTTCGGGCGTCTCATGGTCGCAAGTTTCTTAGGCCTTTTAAAGATTCATGGAAAGGCTTCAAAACATCTTACTTCAAAGTTATCGCAAAGCCCGGGGATACACCGTGGTTCCTTCGAACCCGGACATCCGGGGAACTTGGCGAACGCTTCCCTTTATACTGGTCTGATGAACATCATAAGTTTGAAGCAAAAGATTTTTTGCCAACTAAATCGCAATTATCCGCTGCCGAGAAGGAAACCATCAGCGCCCTTATTGCCTTAGTCCAGAAAGACAATTTGGTGGATTCGGCCGATTACATTACACCCCGTAGGTGTTTATAGGGCTCCCCTCCCCCATTTTTATTCTTTTGTGCGTGTTTGGTCAGACTTTGACTTCTTTGATTGTGCTTCTCAGGTACATCGATGGGTAAAAGACCCGAGTATCGGACGTGACGATTCTGCCGCTCGTCCAACAACTCCGGGTTCAAAACGGAAAGCGCTGGCGGAGAGCTCGATGAACTACTACCGCCAAGAAAACCAAAGCTCCGAAGAAGAAGAAGAACGACAATCCATCAACAAGCGAGGGATATTCCTACCCCGACTTCTCCAGCTCAAGATCCGGGAATCAAGAGCTGAAACTTTAGCCCACGATGTCCGTCCAACCATTCAGCTCCCTCGTTCCTATTTTTGGGGACATAAAATACCCAATTCCCTCCGTAAGGGCATTCGTCCGCCTGACAATTGGTATGACGGGCAGACATTGTCGGAGCGGAGATGAAAGAGTTGAAGGAGATTGAGCATGCCAACTTGAAGAATGCCGGCCTATGTCAACTTGTGGCACACCTCAAAGAGAAGGTCGGACAGAACGAGAAAGATCTGGACTTCTTTGAGGACGAGAAGAAGAAGGCCGACGAGGCATTAACTCAAGCACAGGAGGATCTGCAAGTGGCGAGAGCCGAGAAGGAAAGCCTCTCTGACGAACTGGTTAAAGTTCGTGACAAGCTGCACTTGTCCGAGTCTGAGCTTACTCGAAGGGCGCAGGTCCACGAGAGTGACATGGAGTCCATTGCCAGATATAAAAACTTGATTGACGAACAGAACGACGGAACTCAACTCTTGTAAGCAAGCCCTCACCGCTCGAGCCAATCTCGGTTCGTATCGAGACGCCCTTGATGTCGCCGAAGTTAATATTTCCAAGTTAAAGGCAGGCGTTAAGGAGGCCTTCGAGAATGCCCTGGAACAAGTTCGCTTCCGGAATCCCTCGATCGATTTGAATTTAGAAGGAGTGCACATGAACGCGTACGTTGAAGACGGAATATTTATTCGGCTCCGCCGTGGTTGATGATGCCGGTATTGCCGAGACGGTTCGGGAAGAAGAAGGCGCGGCCAATCTCCGTCTATCCAACAATAGTCGGCAATTTGCCATTTTGCAACTTACAACTTTGTGTCTCGTAGGTTATGTAAACACTTGCTTTGCCGTGTAGGGCTTTAATTTATAAACGTTTGATTTAACCGCTTTAATCGTATGCGCTTATTTTCTATTTAGCGTCTTGCAAATTGAAGGTTTCCTGACGTGATCAAGGTCAAGGAAACACTCCTTTCTGGTGTGCCTAGTTTTGATATATTCGGCATTTAAATGGTGTATACACTGAACTTGGCGGCTATGCCGCTACATTATTTACAAAAATGGGCGTTTGCCAATTCGCACATGTTTACTTTGGCCAACATGGATAACATGATAAACACGAATTAAGTAATCCGATTTTCATCAATCCTATCATTTGGCTTTTTGTTGCCACGATCCTGTAAATGTGCTTACTAGGATATTTATTCGGCGGTTTTTCTTTTACATGATTTATGGACTTTGGTCCATACATGTTATGCCCGACTTCCTTTGAACAAATTGCGAAATAGTTTCTTTTACATGATTTATGAACTTTGGTCCATACATGTTATGCCCGACTTCCTTTGAACAAATTGCGAAATACGGTACTAATGCCCGTCCTTTTGATTCATTCAATGTGCGGCTTTACATCAAGGATTCGATTCCGTAGGAATTTGATACATATTCACGATGAAGTAAGCCTAAAAGTAAAGTTAATAGAGGAAAATACTGAAATTAACTGAAAACAAAGCATTGAAAACAAACGATTGCGCATCGACTTCGATAATCGGCTATAGTAAGCCTTAAGTTTGTCCGCATTCCAAGTCCTTTTGATTGCTTCTCCTTTCGGTGATTCTAACACATAAGCACCGTTTCCGAGTTCATGTCGGATGCGGTAAGGACCTTCCCAATTTGCGCGAGCTTCCCATCTCGGGCATTTTTGTTGCCTATATCGGCCCTTCGCGCACCAAATCATCCTTGTTGAAGGAACGCGGATTAATTTTCTTATTGAACCGAGCCGCGACGAGTTGCTTTGTGGCTAAATCTCGCAAGTGAGCCGTGGTTCTAACTTCGTCAATCGATCTAGCTCGGCCGCGATAGCCTCGTCATTTTCTGTCCTTCTTTGCGAAGTTGTCGCTTTTCTCCATGAGGGTTCACCGATTTCACTAGGAATCATGGCCTCACATCCGTATGTCGGCTGAACGGTGTTTCTCTTGTGGATGTTTGCACTTGTGGTCGACAACCCCACAAGACTGCATAGAGATGTTCCACCCAACTTTCCGTTCTCGGTCATTCGCTTTTTAAGCCCGTTGACGATAACTTTGTTTGCTGCCTCAGCTTGTCCGTTGGATTGTGGATGTTCCACAGAAGCGAAATGATGCTTTACATTAAGGGCGGACATCATTTGTTGGAAGCCTCTGTCCATGAATTGTGTTCCATTGTCCGTGACTATTTCTGCCGGGATCCCAAATCGTGATATAATATTCCTTTGCAGGAATTTACGTACTCTTCTTAGAGGTGATGGTCGCCGAGAGTTCAGCTTTGATCCACTTAGTAAAGTAATCGACTGCGACGATCAGCCACTTCAACTGGCCTGGAGCTGCTTTAAACGGTCCCAACAAGTCCATGCCCCATTTGTAGAATGGCCATGGAGCCATGATCTGCGTCAACTCGGATGGTGGAACCCACATTATCTTGCCGTGCTTCTAGCAACTACTTTGCTCTACGAACATGGTATTTAGCATCTTGCGCCATGGTAGGCCAATAATATCCCGCCGAACTGCTTTACGGGCCAAAGCTTTTGCCCCCATGTGTTGTCCATTTATGCCTTCGTGGATTTCGCCAAAACGTATTGGGCCGATCTTCGTTGAGACATTTAGCCATGGGAGAATGCACGCCTTTGCGATACAATTGATCGTTGACCATTACATAGGCGGCCGCTGTTTTGACTAGAGTCCTTGATTCGGCCGCATCCTCTGGGGTGATCCCCCTTTCCAGATAATCAGCAATCGGTTTTCTCCAATCCCCTGAATCTGAAATCAGCATCACGCAACTTGGTTCCGGTAGGTTCTGCTGGACAATTGTGCGGAGATTTCCCGGGCACTTCGTGCTAGCGAGCTTCGAGAGAATGTCGGCTCTCGTATTTTCTGCCCGAGGAATGTGCGCCACTGTCACCTCGTCAAAATATGTCATGATGTCTTTGACCTTTGTCAAATACTTAGCTAACAGCCGCCCCTTCACTTGATAGGTCCCTTGGATCTGGGAAGCAACCGGTGAGAGTCCGTGGACACGTGCACTTGCCGAGCTCCGTTTTCTTTAGCCTGCAAAGAACCCGGCAATGAGGGCCTCATATTCAGCTGATTATTCGATGTCGGGAAGTCAAGTCGGAGAGAAAATTCCATCGCCACGCCTTCGGGGCTTTCCACAATAACTCCTGCACCACCTCCCTTTATGTTAGACGATCCGTCCACGAACACTTTCCATGGTTCGGCTCCCGTCTTCCCATTCTGAACCGAGGTTAGCTCCACTAAGAAGTCAGCCAAAGCTTGTGACTTGATTGCCTGCCGGGCCTCATAAGTGATATCAAACTCGGACAATTCAATTGCCCAAGCTATCATCCCGCGGCTAAGTCTCGGTTTATGTAAAACTTGTCGTATGGGTTGATTCGTTCTTACCACGATCGAATGGCCAAGGAAATAGTGGCGAAGTCGTCTTGCCGTCGTTAATAGTGCAAAAGCCATTTTCTCCGGTTTCGATACCTCAACTCGGAACCTTGCGAGCCCGACTTACGAAGTACACTTTGGTTTTACGCCGTCGTCGGTATCTCGAACTAAAACCGCACTTCTTGCCTTTTCCCCAACCGACAAATACAAACAAATTCTCCCGACTTACGTCGGGATAATGCGCGGAGATGCTAAGCATTGCTTTATTCTATTAAAAGCTTCTTCACACTCCGAGTTCCATTCTTCCTGAGCTTCCTTCTTCAAGAGTTTAAAGAATAGGAGGGATTTTTCTGCTGACTTGGGCAAGAACCTTGTCAAGGCCGCCAATCGCCCCGTCAACCTTGTTGCAATTCTTTCTTGTTTTCCGGGGTTTCATTTCCATCACGGCCTGCACTTTTCCGGGTTAGCTTCAATGCCTCGGTTAGTCAAGAGAAAACCCAAGAATTTTCTGACGGAACTCCGAAAGCACATTTTGTCGGATTCAAACGAATTCGATGCCTCCTCAATTTTTCGAAAGTTTGTTGTAGATCATGAACATGGTCGTTCTGCTCTTTAGATTTTACTATCATATCATCAATGTAGACTTCCACATTTTTTCCCAGCTGATCCGAAAAGACTTTTGTCATCATTCTCTGATAAGTCGCCCCCGCATTCTTGAGGCCAAAAGGCATCACATTATAGCAGTAATTCGCATTGTCCGTGATAAATGCCGTTTTCTCTTGATCATCGGGGTGCATGGCGATCTGATTGTATCCCGAGTATGCATCCATGAATGACAAAAGTTGAAAGCCGGTCGATTGGTCAACCAATTGGTCAATGTTGGGCATGGGAAATGCATCCTTGGGACATACCTTGTTCAAGTCTTTGTAGTCCGTACATACGCGCCATTTGCCATTCGGCTTTTTAACCATGACCACGTTAGACAACCACGTCGTGTATTGAACTTCCCTAATAAATCCGGTGTGAGCAACTCCTGGACATGCGCTTCCAAGGCTTTACCTCGGTCCGCACCTGTTTCCTCTTTTTTCGAGCTACGGGTTTGACCCATGGTGGATGGCCAATTTGTGACAACAAAACTCGGGGTCAATTCCGGGAATTTCAGATGGCGTCCATGCAAATACGTCTTTGTTTGCTCGCAAGAACAACTCCAATTTTGCTCGTATCTCGGAATCCAATGTCTTTTCGACTTTGGTGGTCTGCTCTGTTCATCTCCCGGGACGAAATCTTGTTTCTTCATTAGGTTCGGACCTTTGCATGTTGTCCTCTTCCCTCAAGTCTAACTCTACTATGTAAACAGACTTATTATCCACCTTCCTTTCACCTCCCTTGGCAGGTTCCATCTTTGGAGTTTTGCTTTCCTTCACCGCTTCGAAGTAACATTGCCGAGAGTCTCTTTGATCTCCTTTAATGGTAACGACCTGATTCTCTCTTTCATAAAATCTCAACTTCTGGTGATTAGAAGATACCAGCATGTTCCAGTCATGGATAGTCGGTCGTCCGAGGATAATATTGTATGGAGACGGGAAGTCGGCCACAACGAAACGAACTATCCACGACTTGAACGCCTCCTTCGTCCCCAACGTCAATTTGAGGTCGATGTATCCCTTTGGACGGGTGTCTTCTCCATTAAAGCTGTTAGGGTGGTCCTACATGGTTTGAGGTCTTAGAATCGAACCGCATGCGTTTAAACGCATCCCGGAGGATTATGTCCACCGTGCTTCCATTATCTATAAAAATCTTCTTAACTCGGCAATCTCTGACGATTCCGGTTACGACGAGTCCGTCGTGGTGTCGCGGCATCACATCCTCCAAGTCTTCTTCGGTAAACCCGAGCATTGGCAAATTTGGTTTTGCAGACTCCCTTTTAAACCTCGGACGGTCAACTACAGATAGAACCTCTTTCAAGTATTTTTTTCTTTGATTGGCGGAATCTCCTCCTCCGCCGAAACCTCCAACAATCCCATTGCGGTCATATTTTGACTCGGAAACTCATCATGTGCTTCTCTTCCTTTCTTCTGTTCTCGTCTTCTCTTTTCGGCTAGCGGACTTTTACTTCGTTCTCCTCCACGCTTGCCCTGCCGCCCTTGCGTTTGGATCAGATATTTACGGAGCTTCCCCTCTCGGATGAATTTCTCGATGGCGTCCCTCAAATCCCAACAGACATCCGTTGTATGTCCGTGTTGGTCATGAAATTCACAATACCGGGACTTGTCCGGGTGTGCTCATTCCGCAACGGGTGTGGTCGTTCGCTTTTTCATCTCGGTCAAGGAGACTTCCTTCCGGACTTGGGCACGAGATACTTTTAGTGGAGCGTATCGGTCATATCTTCCTTCTCGCTCTTCCTCCTCGAGGTTTAGTATCCCTTCGTCCTCGGGATTCTTGTCTGTTCGGGTTGTATCGTTCCTTCATTCGGGAGATGGACTCCTCGCTTGTCCCGTGGTGCATGGCTCATAATATCCATATGTTCCAACTCTATGTACGTCTTTGATCGATCTCGGAATTACGCCGGCGTTTTGGGACGTCGCTTTACGGCCAGACTTCTTCGAGACGTGAGGATTTGTCCGGAGCCGGCTATGATGCAATGCAAATGTACGTTTTCCTTTAATCCCGGCACTTGTGTTTCCGTGTCCTTAAAGCGATCCAAATACTTTTGCACCGTTTCCCCGGGTGATTGCTTCACTTGATCCAATTGGAACTCGGTTTTGGGTTGCTTCCTACTCGTGGCGAAGTTGAGCAAGAATTTCTTCTCCAAGTCCTTCAAGTCCGGGATTGAGTTTTCTGGCAAGGTGTTGAACCAGATTTGGGCTGGTCCACGTAGCGTTCCCACAAACAACCGGGGTACCACGGGCCCCGAATATCCTTTGACCATGATCTCCATTTTGAAATTGCCCACGTGCACTTGTGGGTCCTGGGTTCCATCGTATTTCAGGAAATCTTTGGTGTCTAGGCCTCTTGGATAAGGCGTGGCCATTATTTTGACCGTGAAGGGAGTCGCGACTTTCTCCTCCTCATCTGAGCTTGCATCCGATGACGGCGACGCCACGTCTTTTTAGAGAGGTTTTTTGTTGGAGCTTCTCTTTGTCTTTTTTCGACGTTCGACCGACGATCGTTCCTTTCGAGTGTTATCGGTTTGTCGTGATTAGCCACTATCCGATCTTGTTTTTCTTGCTTCGGCTTCCCGTGTATCATTCCTCATCTCGGGAGTGTCTTCTTCATGATCATGCGTGACGTCCCAATATTCCGAGATGTTGGGATGCCATTTTGGCTCGGGTCCACATTGCTCTTTCCTGCGTTGCCGTCATGATCCTTGGTTTGTCCCGCGTGATGTCCGACTAATTTCCTGAATTCTTCCTCGCGGGTACATCTCTTCTCTTATAATCCGGACGTCTTCCTCCTTTGTAATCGATTCCGTGTTTCCATCTCATCTATTCTATCCAATACGGAACCAAGGGTGGTTCGTAATAGTTGAATATCGGGGTCGACCACTTCAAGGGTTTTGGTTTGCCGGATAGCGACATCTTCAGGGGGTGGAGATTTCGCTTTGTGTCCGACGTCTCGCTTCGGTTTCTACCAACACTTGTTCTTCGTCGGGTTCATCGGGCCCCCTGTTGTGACGTTTGTCCATCGTGTTGTTCTGGTTTTCTTCTGGCACTTGGTTTTGCCGAGTTGTTGTACCACGTCCTCTTGTATTCACCATTTCCTATGATAGGTTCGTGGCTTTATGGTATGGGATTCGAAGTTTACTCGTTCCCCACAGACGGCGCCAATGTTCCGATATGGAACACAAATGTCTCAGCCCTGGAGGCTGGTTAACTTCAATATAGGATCTGGTAGGCTTATCCAGTGTTATCTATGGCACAGATAACAATGGACAAGATGATCACTGTACACAGCAGAGGTGTGGGGTGTGTGCACAGTGGGACGATATCTAAAGAGTAGGAGAGAATACGTGTGTACCGTTCATCGGGGTATGCCCCTATTTATAACCAAGCCGGGTTGGTCCGACTCCCTCGGTAGCATATTCCCTTGATGTGGTGTGCTGTGCCCCCACTTCCTGCACTACTATGGTAGTGGGGATAACCGTGGGGTAGTTGGCCTTCTAATGGGCTTGACTTGGTCTGGCCCATTTCCGAGGTCCATAACAGATGTTAAGAGAAATATATAAGCAGATGGCTTAACATTCATGGACTCCCTTAGCAAGTGGGTTGCCGATGTCGACGTTACTGAGAAAATGCATAGCCAACGACAGGTGTCAAGAACCGACGTCTCTTGTTCTGATTCCTTTTCACATTTTCCCATATCTCTTTCCAGCTTTTCACTCTTTCCCATAACCCCACAGCACCCACATCACCTTTCACACACATATTACTTTTTCCTACTTCCAATAATGACCTCATTAAAGACATCACTACAAAAAAACGTAACGTTTGTCGTGGTGATCTTGTAGCGGTCAAGAGAAACCGCTACAAATGAACAAATTAGTAGCGGTTTAAACCCCAACCGCCACAAATTAGTAACTAAGCATTGCCGCCAAAATGCTGACCATTTTGCTTCGCTTTTTGTCACGGTTCACAAAACCCAACACTACAAATATGGCGCCGACCTTGGCGCGTTATGGCGCGAAGTCCGTCGCGGTTGTTTCGTAGCGGTTATGTCAAAATAACCGCTACCAAATCACGAAACGACACACCTTTGTCACGGTTAGAAGAAAGCGACACGTTGACCGCGTCAAAAATTCAAATTTGGTAGCGGTTCTCACAATAACCGCTACAAAATTTATTCTATAAATAGCCCATTCCATCCGTACAACAATTATAATGTTTAAAAATATTCTAAATCTAGCTTTGTCGCTGAAAGAGCATTCTTGGCTTTGTTCTCAGAAACATAAGACGGGCATATATCTCTGCAGACCGATCTCGGGAGATGAGTCTTGGACATATTTGTCTCTGTCTTCTCATCGTTCAAGCGAGAAGGTTCCTTCATGACAATCCGCATTCAGATATTCATTGACACGAAGACTTCTACTCCTCTAAATATGTCTAACACGCCATCGAATATTGGGTTCAATACTAGCCACCTTTGTCTCGGCAAATATCTCGATCAAAATGAGTCGCTGAGTTTTTCCCGGGAGATCGGTGGCTATAAATCCGAATATTCACAGGCATGTTGGACAATTTTCAATAGACTTGTCATTTCTAATTTTATAACGAAATTAAAGAAAATAATTGAGAATGCTTTGATTATAATAAAGAAAAAATCCAAACTAATTAGTTTGATTTTTGATAAATCAAACTAATTAGTTTGGAAATTTTTTTAAAAAAATATATTAAGATCTCGTAGCGGTTTTGGTAATAACCGTTACTCGAAGTTAACTTTTGTAGCGGTTTGTATAACCGCTACAAATATTCACATAGAACGAGGAACATTTGTCGCGGCTGACGTAGCGGTCTTAGATAAAACCGCTACACAAATCACGCGTTATTAATTTTGTAACGGTTATTTGGCTATAACCGCGACTAATTGTAGCGGTTATTATACCTTCTCACCTTTGAAATTCACGCGCGTCTTTGTTCCCTCTCTTTTTTCACTTCTCTCTTTTCACTTTTACCTTTCAACATCATGGTTTCTCCCAATAAAGGAAAAGGAAAGGCGGTTGAACCACCGAAAAAAGTTTATCGGGGGTGGTAGTAGTAGTGCGAGGGGCCGTAGGAGAGGTCGTGGGATTCTAAATATCACCATTCAGCCTCTAGAGTAAATATCCCGCCCCCTCAGCCAGATAACCCTCTTCAGCCCCCTCAGGTTGGGAATGAGTTTGATGAGCTCTTTGTAAATTAGCCAATCCCAAGCCCGGCGACCCTACATGAGACCGTAGGTGGAGGTCGAGGCGTAACTCTATCGATTGAGGACATCCTCAATGAGGAAAATCCGAACATCGACATTGAGTTTCCCTTAAATGAAGCGAGCGGTTTCTCGATGAGGAGAACGAGCGGGAGCAAGGGAACCCCGACCGTCGTCTTCTCGTTCCACCGGTTTGCGGTGGATGTCGAAGGTAAGTATAAGTAATTTATTGGAAACAAATAAAATTTAAATTTAAATACAATATAACAATTTTGTTATAATTATGCAGATCCACATGGGAACGTCGGCCGGAGGGATACTGGATCTTCATACGAGTCGAGTCGGGAGGGGACAACTATCGCGTGATAGTCCCCTGGAACACGGACACGGACCGGCCCGACGGGACCGTGGCCACTGTTAAACCGATACATCACGGTTAGGTGGGAATTGGGCATGGTTCCCAATCTATTTCCACGACGGAAAAAGGTCCCGAAGGAAAACAAGGATAGGGCGTTCGAGGACATTGTGCAGGTAAGTTATGTTGTGTAATTAAATTTTACATGTTAATAGTTTTAAGGTGTATAAATTGTGGCTCATTTCGTTATATATTTCTTAAATAATTATTAATTAATTACTAATTACTAATTATTTTATAATGTAGAAAAAGTTTAAAACTGCGAGCCAACGCGAAGAGGTATGTCAAGATGAAGATGGGAGAAGCGTGGAAAAGCCGGAGGGGTCGTGCACGTACGACCGGCGGAATGGAGATGGGACTATGCACGTGCAACAACCGATGGCAAACGTCCCCGGACGGCGTGGAGCCAAATGAATGGGCAGCTTTTGTCCAATATAGGAGGAGTCCAGCGGGACGGTAGTACGTTTTTTAATTAATATAGTTTAGTTTTGAATGTAGTTGAAAATTTGTTCTAATTAATTTTGTTTGAATGTAGTTTAAAAATTTAAATATAGAGTAAAATATAGATTTGGTTTAATTAGAGTAAAATACATTGACTACACTTCTATTGTACCTAAATTGCACAAACAACTCATTTATTTTGCGGGCTCTATCGCAGAGGAACACCGAGATCCGGGCGGCTCAAAGGGTCAATCACACGTCGGGATCCAAGACGTTTGCTTTGTGACCTACGGTGAGATGGTATATTAAAAGCTAAATTCATCGTATGTTAAATGATTATTGTTTCGTTTTAGAAATAACAAAGTTTATATTCTTTTAGCAAGAGAAGGCTCGGGAGGAGAACCGTCAGACGGACTATGGGGAGTTGTGGACACGCACACATAGACACCGTGATGGGACGCCGATCTCTGCGGAAGCAGAGGAGATAATAGTAAGTTAAAAAAATATTAATTTAACTTAATTTAATTTAATTGTTTGATTAATGTTTTATGAAATATGTGCGGCAGACCCGGATTGAGCGAGCCCGGCCAAGAGATACGAGCGTCGCGGCCCCGAGTCACGGGGTTCTATTGTTCCTACGGCCACTTTGAAAGGCGGTGTGGGCCGTCGAGCATCCCGGCCGTGTTAGGGGCTTTGGGCTAGGCGCCGGCCTAGCATGGTGTACGGCAAGGCCTCCTCCTGGCGCCGAGACCTCCGGCTCGAAGGAGGCAACAACCCGAGGCGGTTGATGCGATGATTGCCGAGAAAGTTGCCGCGTTGTTGCCGAGCGAGGTTGCCGCGATTCTGCGAGGAATGAGGCCAAGACTAGGCGCATGCGGGAGAGCCTCAACGGTTGGTTCGCTACTCGAAGCAAGCGCGATCAATTGCGGGGCCTTGACCCGAGTTCTTTGCGCCGACAGGACGCTTCCGTCTCCCGAGCCTCCCCCTCCGTTCATCTTCGAGGATTCCCCTTCGGCTCCCCCTCCTCCCCCGCCCCCTCCGGAACATGCTGGGCGGTGAGGAGGAGGACGATGTTACCTCCGTCGAGCTCGCGCCGCCCGAGAGAGACCCCCGAGACGATCGATCATCGGACTCGATAGTTAGTTCTTCTTTTGTATGCCCCGATGTTTGATGACAATTTTATTAAATGTAATTACTTGTTTTCTTTTTTTCGTAGATTTTTACAATTTAAACATTTGTTATCTTTTTTTTTTTTGGAATGTTATGAAAATTTAAATTTTATTAAAATATGATTTTTATTAAAAATTTACATTTTAAAAATTTTTAAATTTTAATACATTAGTAGCGGTTTTAGAGTTTCACCGCCACAAAATATATTAGTCGCGGTTTCAATGAAGAACCGCCACAAATTTGATTCACATTTGTAGCGGTTTCATAACCGCGACAAATTTTGAATTTCAAAGAAAAAACCGCCAAAATGTAATAACGGTCATCATTTGGTATCGAATTCGTAGCGGTTATAAAACCGCTACTAGGTAAAGCGGATTTTTTATTCAATTTGTCGCGGTTAAGGAACCGCGACAAATGTAAATTTCGTTGCGGTGGATGTCGCGGTTTTGTAACCGCTACAAATTGTCCCCTTGCATTTAAACATCTCCGGTTCGAGATGATAGTAATTAAACATTGTCTCCACATTTGTATGCTTTCCTAGCTTTGTTTACTACAGATGGATAAGTCATGGATCAAGATGCCGCGGTTCTCTGTATATTTAGCGGGATTGAAAAATTTCATAGATTTCGCCTTCTCTCACGCTAGCATTAATGGCAAGATCGTGTGTCCTTGTTGTAGATGCAAGTTTAAGAAGTGGCAAACACGAGAAGGTGCTATAGAACATCTGCTTATGAAGCCTTTTCCGAAGCATATACATTCTCCGGGATGTTCATGGTGAGAAACGTGGTATGGGATATGGGGATCATCTTCCTCAAACCTCACAAGTAGGAAATCAAATAAATCAAGATGATCCGGTTAATGAAGGCACATTCATGACGCTTTTGGTGTTCAAGACGACAACTTCACTACGAAGTGAAGGGTCCTGAACCAGTTTTCTTCACGAATGAAGCAGCTCGGGAATTTTTCAGCCTCATGGATGAGAACGATCGTCCTCTGTATCAAGGTTGTCAGAAATATTCAAAATTATCCTTTCTGATCAAATTGTACCATATCAAGTGCATGTGTGGCATCACCGATAAGGCGATGTCGATGTTGTTGGAATTACTACGAGATGCTTTCCCCGACGTGGACATTCCCACAACCTTCTACGAGGCCAAGAAGATAATCAACAAATTGGGATTGAACTACGAAAAAATTGATGCCCCCCAACGACGGATGCTTTATTGGGGGAGGACGCTCGGAGGAGACTTGTAAGAAGTGTCACACTTCGAGGTTCGGACGATTCGAAGGGAAAAAGCAGAAGAAGAAACCCGCAAAGATTCTCGTGTACTTTCCTTTAAAACCTCGATTACAAAGATTATTTATGTCGTCCAAGACACTGAGCATATGAGGTGGCATGAAGCCGACAAGAACGAAGATGGTAAACTCGGACATCCACGTGATGGTGAAGCGTGGAAAGCGTTCGACTCAGACTTTCCTGATTTCGCAGCGGACTCTAGAAATGTTCGTCTTGCTTTGGCCACCGATGGTTTTAATCCGTTTGGTAATCTTAGCACAAGTTATAGTATATGGCCAGTTGTTTTGATACCTTACAACTTGCCCCCTTGGATGTGTATGAAACAGAGCTCCTTCATTATGTCCATGATCATTCCGGCAAAAAGGCACCGGAAATGACATCGATGTGTATCTACAACCGCTTATCAAGGAGTTGGTGGAGTTGTGGAACGTAGTCGTCGAGACGTATGACGCGCACGAAAGACACTCTTCAACTTGCGTGCGGCGTTGATGTGGACTATCGCTGACTTCCCCGGACCGGGAACATTATCCGGGTGGAATGTGCATACCGGCCTTGCGTGTCCGGCTTGCAATTTTGACTCTGACTCAGTGCGCCTTCCCCACAGTCGTAAGTGGTGCTTCATGGGTCACCGGAGGTTTCTCGATGGTACGCACAGGTTTAGGTTGCAACGCAACTGTTTCAATGGGCAACAGGAAAAAAGAGGACCTCCTCGCATATTATCCGGTGCAGAGATCATAGAGCAGATTGTGGATGTTGATTTTGAGTATGGGAAGAAAGACGATCCAAAGAAAGGCCGGACAAAGACGGTCGGGGCTTCGGGTTCCGGACCCGAATGGCGGAAGATAAGCGTCTTCTTCACTCTTCCGTATTGGAAAGATAATTTGCTCCGACATAGTCCGGATGTCATGCACATTGAAAAGAATGTGTGCGACAATGTGTTGTACACGATTATGAATGAACCAGGCAAGTCAAAAGATCATCTTCAAGCGAGGAAAGATTTATGGGAGATGGGGGTTCGTGCGGGCGCGTGGCCGGATGAGCATGACAGATTTCAACCGGCAAAATTCACCCCGACAAAACCGAATAAGGAAATCTTCCTCGCCACTTTGAAGAAAATAAAAGTTCCCGACGGGTATTCAAGCAACATTTCACGATGTGTGGACGTGCGAGGCTCGGAAGGTTACTTGGGTGAAGAGTCATGACTCACATGTGCTTATGCAAAGAAGCTTACTTCCGCCGGCCATAAAAAATACACGCTCCTCTCGATGTGTCGATCGTTTTGGTCGAGCTTTGTACTTTCTTTCGGAAGTTGTGTTCCAAGGTGTTGATCGTGGAGGAGCTCGACCAACTGCAACAGCAAATCATTCTTACGCTGTGCCATTTGGAGATGATCTTTCCTCCTTCATTTTTCACGGTCATGGTTCACCTGACAATACACCTTGTTCACGAAACAAAGCTTTCGGCCCGGTTCACTACCGATGGATGTATCCTATTGATAGGTACTCTTTTAAAATTAATTACTTCAGCATTATATTACTTCCTAGTCGCATGTTTAACCATTGATGTATCGACATTTTTCCTCATTACTTTATAGGTTCCTTGGGAAACCGAAATCTTACGTGAGGAATAAGGCGTGGCCCGAAGGTTCAATAGCGAAGGTTATATTGGGGATGAGGTCTTATATTTTTGTTCCAGTACTTTGATGACATTGAGATGTCATTCAACCGGGCCGCCTCGTGTGGACGATTGTCCTGAGCCGACCCGAGAGCGGCTTCGAGTTGTTATTCCCTCGTGTTGGTAAACCGGTTGGCGGATGTGAGAACTTCAAACTCACGGCACTTGAGAAGTTTCAAGCACATAGACATGTCTTGATCAATTGCACTCAAGTTGAACCGTACCTTCAGTAAGGATTGCACACAGATATATTTGTTATCCTATATGTTTCCTGACATTTTATAGGCACATTTATTGCTCGTCATCGCATGTTTAAATTGTAGGGAATTCAGGAGTCATGTGAAGCGTCAGTTGAGGATCCGTTCACATACATCCTCCGAAATTGATAGAAAGGTCCACAGAGAATTCCAGGGTTGGTTTAGGAGGAGAATAATGAATGACCACAACCCCCACTCAGCGGGGTTCGAGCTCTCGCACTCGGCCCGCTTGACCACGCCCAAAGATTTACGATACAATGTGAATGGCTTCAAGTTTTGCACGGTTTCACGAGATCGTGGATTGCTCACCCAAAACTCGGGTGTATATGGCACGTTTGGGACGAGGAGTTATGCGAGCAGCAAAAGCAGACGGAACATGCGGTTCGGTGACGTCCCGTATTATGGAAAGCGCTTGATGTGGTCGATAACTTACCAAGGCATTTTCTCTGTGACGCCATGCTCAAGTGTTTGTGGGCGAATACGACAACGTCCCCGGACTCACGACGATGACTTAGGCATCACATCGGTGAATTTCTCTCGCCCTATTCACACCGGGTCGTCGAAAGATGACGAGCCGTATATTCTCGCCTCGAGAGGCCCATCAGGGTTTATTATGTCGCCGATGAGAGGCACACAGGATTGGAATATGGTGGTTCACCTAAAGCCTCGGGACCTTTATGACATGGGCGATGGTGAGAACGTCGCCTACGATTGTGAGCCGCTCCCCGCCGCTTTGAAAACTTCTTCCCAGACGGCGATGACACTTTACCTATAGTTCGGTACGTTTTTAAATAGACGCAATATGAAATATAAAAATTTTGATTTCACAAAAGTTTTATATATGTCTTATTCTAAATTCAACTCAAACATAACTTTTTATACAAACTTTTTTTGTAGGGATGCTTGACGCGATTGAGACGAAAAATTATCCCTTCTCTTCCTTTTATTTTATTTTTAAAAAAAATGTAAAAAAATTATTTTGTAGCGGTTCATGACCGCTACAAGAATAAAAATAACCGCTACCAAAATTTGATTTGTAGCGGTTAATAACCGCTACTAGTTAGATAAAAAACCGCTACTAAGCTAACCGCTACAAAAACCGACACAACAACCGCTACAAAATGTTGCGCTGAGATCAAAATAAATACCTCGCCACCAACCGCTATAATTATATGTTTTCTCTCTCTTCTCTTATATTTTCACGTTTTCTCTCTTATATTTTCACGTTTTTCGAACGAGGCAAAGTGTTTGGATGGGGTAAGTGCCTCTAAACTTCATCAAATCTAGCCATTCTCGAAATATTTGTTTTTTCTTCTACCTCGATGATATTATTTTATCTTATTTTACAGGTATATTTTGTCAATTCTCAACTTTCTTTCTACTTTCACCTACTTATTCTTTGATCAACTTTCCCACATTTTTGTTTTTTAAAATTCATTTTATTTAACTAACTCATAAATTGTTGATTCTCATTCTTTTTACACATTTAAAGACATCTTATACAGTTTTCTATCAAATGTTAATATCCATTTATAATTAGTAAAAATATAAATGTTTATTAATTCAACATTTTATAATCACAAAAAAATTTTTGTAAATTTTTTATTTTAAATTTCATCTTTTTGTCGCGGTTATGACACCGCTACAAAAACGAAAATAACGAGGGACATCTGAAATTTAAAAATTAGGGCGGAATTTGGTCACGGTGATATCACCGCGACAAAAAATTGTTTTGACACCTTTGTCACGGTTTTAAAAACCGCTACAAATAAAAAAAAAGCGGCAAAAATTTTTTAAAGAATAATGGCTTGAAAATGGTCACGGTTGTATAACCGCGACAAAAAATTATTTAAACAAATTTGTCACGGTTTAATGACCGCGACAAATGTGATGGCCGAATGTTTTGTAGCGGTTTTTTGACCGCGACCTTAATAGCGACAAATTTAATGGCGGAAAAATTTGTAGCGGTTTTTTGACCGCGACTAATGTGTTCATTAGTTGTCGGCTTAGCCTTATATAGTGGCGGTTTATGTGCGTTGAGTAGCGGTTTTTTTTAACCGCTACAAATGTTCTTGTTTTGGTCGTTTTTGTGGCGGTTTTAGTAACCGCGACAAATGTCATTTGTCACGTTTAAAACCGCTACTAATGTGTATTTTTAACCGCTACAAATGACCGGTTTTTTTGTAGTGCATGTATTCGCAGCTTCGTTTTAATTGACCCATGGATATTAGTTGAAGACTTTAGGATAATTCCGGGATCAAGTTACCTGACCCATCCATATGCGTGCCTACTTTTTTCACTAAATCAATTTATATACCGGAAAATAAAGGGATGTTTTGAATATTTATAATCTTAAAGAAAGAAATGTCGAGGTTGAAATTGTCTTTTCTAAAATAATATATATATATATATATATAGGATTTATCGTTTATTATATCATTTGACATAAGATTACGTCAAGTCACCACAAAACATATATATATATATATGATTTATCGTTTGTTATGTCACTTGACATAAGATTATGTTAAGTCACCCCAAAACTACGTCATTTTGGGGTTAGAGGAATTAATGAACTCTCAAAACGACGTAGTTTTGGGGTTAATGGAATTAATGATGGATCTTTTAGTAAAATTTAAATAATAAAAACAAAAGCAAAAATGCAAAAAATATCTTTTATTAATTTCTCTAACTTCCAAACGATATATACAAAAATACAAACGATAATCCTTATATATATATATATATATATATATATATATAGGGTTTACAATTCTTATGTTGCATGAGAAGAAGAAGATTACTACACATATAAAATGGTGGGATCCACATCTTTTATATATATATATATATATATATATATATATATAAACTTAAGACGAAATGGTGGACCCACATCTTTTCAGATCTATGACATGAGGATATAGTTCTCCCGAGAAGTGTATTTATATATACACACATATATATATATATATATGCGCACATGAGAAAGATCTTCTGCTTTAGCTTTGTCTATTGAATTTGATTGTATGATAAAACCGAAGCTCATACACCTAGTCCAGTATTAAGGTAGAAAAATGACACTTACGTCCACTATTTTTAAGGTAGAAAAAAAGTATTAAGTGTTTAAAAAAAAAAAAAATTGCATTACCCTAATTTTAAAAATTCTATACAACTCCTAAAATATTGAGATTTATAATAAAGGAATTATTTTATTTATTTTCTATGGAATAGATTAAACTTCTACTTCTATATAGAATTTTTTTCGAAAACTAAGTTATCTAAAATAAGAATAAAAGTATTCTCATCATAATTTTAAAAGTAAAAGCAAAGAAATCAAGTCCAACGTAAACAGGTTCAATCTTTATATTTCGTAACATGAGACACAGAAAAATAAAAGCATAATTTATGTAAAAATTTAATTTTGTTGATATAGAAAATAAATTGAAATATATCTTTCTCCAATATTGTGTATAACAATTTCGAAAGAGTTAATTATAACTGTTGAAATAAGATGGTTAAAAATGAAATTTACACAATTTGAAAAAAACAATATAATATAGAGGAAGAGTAGTTATGCGCTTAATTAAAATATTTCTGTCCACCAACGGGGGTTGGCTCAAGTGGTAAGCGGCTTGTGTCGCTTAAGCAAGGTTTCGAGTTCGAGCCTTGTGAATGCAGAAAAGCCCTGTTGGGAGACTCACCCACCATAGCCGGTCGCGACTCGGTCGGATTCGATTAGTTAGGCTAAACTCGATACCGGATGGGCAACAAAAAAAAAAAAAAAATATATATTTCTGTCCAATCAAATTAAGACAATCGACTTTAAAAAATTAATGATATTAATAACATAAATTTGTTATAGAATAAAAACATATAAAAAATTCACGTGTACCTTTTTATAAAGAAAATTCGCAGTTTTTGATTTAATTAAAAATAATATATGAAAATAAAGTATATAAGTTTATCTTATAATAGTAGTATATTCTAAAGTTCACGTCACTACACTGATTATCCGAAAGAAAACTGTAATACTGACATGCAATGAACTAAGCCACGACTCCCATTGACTTTTCTTTGAAATATAAATACGAATTAGAATTTCAGAAGTTCTTAAAAATAATGTTACAATGTTTGACCAGTCATCCTTGAAAGTATTTATTTTACTAATTCAAGATTATCTATTTTAGTTTCCCTCTACAATACAAAAAAAAAAAATAAACACTCAATTATAATTATTAGTTTAATTTTCGTGCTCATTAAAATTAAAGAAAACGAGTTATATATTATAATTTTTAATTTCTATTGATAATAAATTAAATTAAGCTAGTGTGTATTGTTGTTAAAATTTATCAAATCTTTTATAAGAAAAGATTATCAAATAATGTATTATATTTAATGATTTTTCCCAATATCTAGTAAATAATTTCACTATCATTAAACATTTAATTACAGGTAGATTTTGGGAAAAAGGAAAAGATATTTAGAAACCACTAATTTTCTCAGTTTCTATGACATTGACAATTGGATATTATATATATTTAGGGATAGAGAGGAAGTATCATTCAACCTATTTATTGAAATAATCCATAGATAGAGGGGAAAAAAAAAGAGGGTAAAAGCTAAGGGAATTGCAGAAAACTCCTCCATTAAAAATTTTGTTACCTAAGTTCAACATATTTTTAATGTGTACAATTAAGGTTGTCAAACTCACGAGTTTAAACAAACTGGTGACAATGATGTAAACTCGTATCGTGAACTCGAATCAAACTCATAATAGTTTACTTTTATTTATTAAATATGTACCACTAGTGCATAATTAAATAATTAAAATATAAAAATAAAAATAATTTGATTTAAATATATTTTAAATTCAAATTATTGAAGTTAAATCCATCAACATTAATCATTTATCATATTTAACAAAAAAATTCTATAATATTTATGTATAAAGCCATTGGGCATAATTAAATCAAAATAGTTAACACGAGTTTAATAGTAAGTTAACACTGTTTTATAAAGTTAGAAATGTAAAAACGGTAAATTTGGTGTATAAACTCGTGAGTTTAACCGAAGTTTTCATCTAATACGAGTTTATTACTGACTCGACTCCTTTTTGTAAGTTAGAAATGTAAAAATGGTAAACTCGGAGAGTCAACTCGTGAATTTAACAATAACGCATAACCCTTCTTTAACAGTATAGAATGAAAAATATTTGTATATGGGTAAAGAAATTTTCTAATGGAGAAGATTTTTCAAAAATTTTCCCAAATATAAAGTTGGGGCTTGCCAGTTTGGTGTATCAACTTTCAACTCAAAGTCTTGATTGTGATGCTAATTCAACCCGGCAAGCAAGTTTGATGATGTCGTACTGCACAAAACAAGGGTATCGTAGTAATTGTGGTCCAAATAATTAGGTATGGGCATTATTATAAATTTATAATTATTTGATGAAATCCATCCGAAGATATATGAATGGATGTCGATTTCGACAAATCAAATGTTGATTCATTTTCCAAAGTAAAATGTCCTTCTCATATTAAATACGTTAAAAGGTGCTTATGCAATAATTTTTTTAAATTATAATAATAATTATTATTCTTACTTGGATTGCAATCTAACGACATAATTATATTTTTGTCGTTCAACTTCATTGTAGATTCCATTTTTGTCCTCAATTTTATTTTTTTCCCAAATCTTTAATTTCAAAATTTTCAAACCGATTTAAATGGTTCATGTTAACTATTATTGAAGGCCAAACGAACTTATGTCGAACTCATGGCTTTATGATGATTGATCAACATGTCAAACTTGCAAGTTAATTTAGTTTCTATTTAGGTTATTAGTAGAAGTTGATTTTCCAACATCTACTAGATACGAGATAAGTATATGAAAGAAGCTTTGTCTCACTTTACATGAATGTGCTTCTTGAATAATAACTAGACAAACACTTACTTAAAAACCAGTGACGTAATAATTAAATAAAAATAATATTATATACATAAATAATATATCAATAGGCAAGGAATCATCAAATTTCTTACTTTTTTTAGAAAGAAAAAAAAAAAAAAACTTAAATAATCCGATTTCATAATTCACCACAATCCAACCGGTCATAATTAAATTATTGTAAGTAATTTTACTGGATTTGAGAAATCTCATGCCCAAAGTTCACATCTTGACTAAGATCACAAGGTTAATCAAAATATTTGGAAGACTAGTTATTGTTTGTTGCAAGAAAGTCTAAAGGAAAAGTGTGAGGCTTTTTGTTAGTGGTTTGTTGCAGTGTATTTTGAATTCCAAACAGGAATATAAAGATTGGTGTTGTTAGAAAGAGGACACGAAAATGCCTTGTCTTTTTCAATGTGCAATGGTCAAAAAGGTGTTCCATTTTCCAATGCCCAATGATTAAAAAAGTGTTTGAAAGACATAAATCTAATTGGAATCGGTATAGATGAAGATGGGTTTTTGTTTCATGGCCTTTGGGCCCTCAAGTTTGGACTCTAAACCTATCTTAAATATGGTTTGATACTGTGTTATGATGGATATTTTATGATTATTGATTATAGATATTGGTGTCATTGGGTGGCATATAATAATCGATGTCGGTTTGTTAAGGAAATTGTAAAGAAAATTTGATAAGTATATGATTATCATTAGTAATTCAAAGTATTGAAATGATATATGATATTTGGAATTTTGGATGGTGTGATGAGAAATTAAATTATTTTTTAATTTTTAATTCCTCGGTGATATGATTTTAGGTTGACTCCAATCCCCACGACCCTTAACCTAGTACTTCAACCACTTCAAATGACCAATTCGGGTTTAATAACCTTACTTTTCACACCCCTTTGTCCCCCCCCCCCCCACCTCATTCAAATAATTAGACTATAGTGCAACCGGTGACGTAATAATTAAATAAAAATAATATTATATACATAAATAATAACAATAATATATCAATAGGAAAGGAATCATCAAATTGTTTAATACTTTTCTTTAAGAAAAAAGCTTAAATAATCCGAGTTCATAATTCAACACAATCCAACCTAAGGTTATAATTAAATTATGGGATAAGGGTTTTAAATGCCATGGAAGTTTTCACTCAGGAGCACTAGTAAGACGAAAGTTTTTTTTGAACCCAAAATGCCACAGAAGTTCACAAAACGTAGCAATTTTGCCCCTATGTTAATTTTGATCGTTAAGTTTAACTGAGTGCACACGTGGCATGCCACCTCATCAATCAAAAGTATTATTTTTGCCCCGGAAGTCTTCACTGAAGAGCAATTTTGCCCTGGAAGTTTTCACTAAGGAGCAATTTTGCCCCAGAAGTTTACAAAATGTAGCAATTTTTCCCTTCTATCCCCCAATATTAAATTTGACTATTAAATTAGTCAAAGACCACACATGTCATGCCTTGAAAAGGTCAAACTTGGAGTCGAGAAAGAAGATCCTTGAGATGTTGAGCTCAAGGCGGCCAAAATTTGTGAAGTCGAACGGTCAAAGGGACTAAAGGTCTTGTTGCAAAACCCGGAGGAAACATCACTTATGATCTAAGCAAATGAAACACAAAACGAGAAATGAATTGTATCATAAGTGATGCTTCCTCTGGGTTTTGTGACAAATCTTTCAGTGCCTTTGACCGCCGACCGCCACAAATTCTGGCCACCTTGAGCTCAATATCTCAAGGATCTCCTTCGCCT
Source organism: Acacia acuminata (assembly GCA_019022655.1). NCBI lineage: Eukaryota > Viridiplantae > Streptophyta > Magnoliopsida > Fabales > Fabaceae > Acacia > Acacia acuminata. The sequence continues at coordinate 159,128 of JAFJYI010000376.1, read as the reverse complement.
TGACCAGTTCGACCTTTTCAAGGCATGAGATGTGTGGTTTTTGACTGATTTAATAGTCAAATTTAATATTGGGGGACAGAAGGGTAAAATTGCTACATTTTGCAAACTTATGGGGCAAAATTGCTCATTAGTGAAAAATTTCGGGGCAAAATTGCTCCTTAGTGAAAACTTCCGGGGCAAAATTGCTCCTTAACTCTTATTTGATTGATGAAGTGGCATGCCACGTGTGCACTCGAAAACTTAACGGTCAAAATTAATGGAGGGGCAAAATTGCTACGTTTTGTAAATTTCCGTAGCATTTTTGGTCCAAAATTTTTTTTTTTGTCTTACCAGTGCTCCTGAGCGAAAACTTCCATGACATTTAAAACCCTTATCCTTTAAATTATTGTAATTAATTTTTTCTTGGTTTGCGAAATATCATGCCAAATTTCACATCTTGACTGAGATCTCATGGTTCATGAGACAATTTGGAAGACTATTTATTGTTTGTTGCAAAAAAATTCTAAAGGGAAAGTGTGTGGCTTTTTGTTGGTGGTTTGTTGAAGAACATTTTAAATTTACAACTGGGATGTAAAGATTGGTGTTGTTAGAAAGAAGAAGACACAGGAATGCCTTGTCCTTTCAAATGTGAAATGGTCAAAAAGGTGTTCCATTTTCCAATAGCTAATGGTTAAAAAGGTGTTTGAAAGAGATAAATCTTATCGGAATTGGTATGGACAGAGATGAAGGTGGCTTTTTGTTTCATGGCCTTTGGGCTCTTATTGTAACCCAAAAAAAGTTTCGACTCCAAGCCTATTTTAAATATGGTTTGATATTTTGTTATAATGAATATTTTATGATTATTGATTACAGAAATAGGTGTCATTGGATGGTATATGGTAACGTGATGTCAATTTGTTAAGGAAATTGTAAAGAAAATTTGATAAGTATATGATTATTTTGTTAGTAATTCAAAAGTATTGAAATGATATATGACATTTGGAAATTTGGATGGTGTGATGAGAAATTAAATTATTTTTTAATTTTTTATTCCTCACGGCTTGATCCCGTGTTGACTACGATTTGATCCATTGACCTTTGACCTAGTATTTCAACCGCCAGTTCAAGACCAGTTTGGATTTAATAACCTTACTTTTCACACCCCTTCTGTCAACCTCATTAAAATAATTAGACTACAATGCAACTGGTGACGTAGTAATTAAATAAAAAAAACTATGTACAGAAATAATAATATATCCATAGGAAAGGAATCATCAACTTGTTTAATACTTTTCTTTTAAGAAAAAATCTTAAATAATCTGAGTTCATAATTCAACACAATCCAACTGGTCATAATTAAATTATTGTAATTAATTTTTACTTGGTTTGGGAAATCTCATGCCAAATTTCACATCTTGACTGAGATCTCATGGTTCATGAGAGACGATTTGGAAGATTATTTATTGTTTGTTGCAAGAAAGTCTAAAGGGAAAGTGTGAGGCTTTTTGTTAGTGGTTTGTTGCAGAGCATTTTGAATTTAAAACTGGGATGTAAAGATTGGTGTTGTTAGAAAGAAGACACGGGAATGCCTTGTCCTTCCAATGTGCAATGGTCAAAAGGGTGTTCCATTTTCCAATAGCCAATGGTTTAAAAGGTGCTTGAAAGACATAACTCTAATTGGAATCGGTATGGGTAGAGATGAAGGGTGGGTTTTTGTTTCATGGCCTTTGGTCCCTCATTGTAACCCAAAAGGAGTTTGGACTGTAAACCTATCTTAAATACATGGTTTGATATTTTGTTATGATGAATATTTTATGATTACTGATTATAGATTCAAGTGTCATTGGGTGATATATGATACTTTGTGATGTCAATTTGTTAAGAATATTGTAAAGAATATTTGGTAAGTATATGATTATTTTGTTAGAGATTCAAAGTATTGAAATGATATATGGCATCAGGAATTTTGGATGGTGTGAGCCGGTGCAGGTCCCGGGTTGACTTTGATCTTACTCACCAACCCTTGACCCAGCAAAGACTTCAACCGGTTCAATGGTCGATGCGGATCTAATAACCTTACTTTTCACACCCCTCCCACCCCCCCCCAAAAAAAAAAAAAAAAAAAAAAAAATTAGACCATAGTGCAACCAGTCATAAATGAGTTTTATTTTGTAGTTCAATTTTGTTTTTATTAAAATGAGTTTTATTTTAGGGAGAATTAAATAGGAGGACCTATATGGAATAATGTTTATTAGGAAGGACCGTAAAAATTGTAATTATTTAGAAGGATCAAATAACAAAATATAAATATAGAAATACTAAATTGCCCTTGAAAGTGATTTAATTTTTTTCCACCAAAATTACTACTGTCAAAATCATTATTTTTTAACCTTAACTAATATTTACATAATCATATCATTTAATTATTACTCATAAGGTAGATATTGGCCATGTAACCCTTTTATATCATTCATTTTTTTTTTCTTGATTTACAAAATTTTATATAAATCAAGAAAAAAAGGTCTATCAAAGGAAATTTATCAACCAAAATAAAAAAAATTAAATGCATTTAATATCTTATCATTTATATAATTTAATTATTACTGGTAACATAGATATTGATCCTTTAACCCTTTTATATCATTAAGTTTTTTTCTTGATTTATATGTAAGTCACGAAAAAAAAGCTCTATCTAAGAAACTTTATAAACCAAAATAGAAAACTAAACACATTTTTTATCTTATTAGAACTAGTTGTGTAGGATCAAATAACAAAAATAAAACATTACTATATTGTATCAAAATTTGAAATATAATAATGGGTTAATGTCTGTTGACATTGGAAGTTGTTGGCTCTCAATATATGTTTTGATGATAACCGACCATTGTAAATAGAATATGGTTTATGATTCAAGCTAAAATATTTTTAAGTTGTCAAATCTTGAAACATAGCAGTCTGTATTTTTTTTGTCAGATTGGCTCCAGCCAAGGTCATTTGACTCGAGCCAAGTCTTCAAAAACTTAAGCCAGAATGAGTATTTGACGTGAGCCACAATTGGCTGACTTGAGTTTGGGTACAGACTCGAGCCAAGGCCTGGTGACTCAAGCCAAATTTGTGAAACTTAAAATCTAAGATTGATTGACTTGAGCCTAAGGCATCTAACTCAAGCCAGGAATTTGACCGTTATTTTCAAATGGACCTTTTAACTCAAGCCAAGATTTAGCAACTTGAGTTCAGAGCTATCTTCAGTGATTTTTAAAATGTGTTTTAAACAAAGATAGGCTCAAGCCAAAGTTTGTTAACCCGAGTTTAACCATAAACTCGAGCCAGCTCCATTTGACTCAAGCCTATTGTGTTTTCCTCAAATTCCAAAAGCTTCTGTATAAGGTATTGATTCGAGCCAGAGCAGTGTGACTGGAGCCAATTCATCTCTGTTTGTAAACCATCGTCTCTGATCTTGTTAAATCTCTAAGTATGGTTTATTTACCTTATACCATCACTCATTTTTATTCCTAACTATGTTTAATGATTTTGTTAATAAGTTTTAGAATATTGTTATATGGATTAACACCAAACTACAATAAAACAATTATGTGTCAGAGCATTAAATGCAAAGCAGAAAGGAAACACCGTTTTGGCAAAATGACCCTCTGACCATCCATAAAGTGTTTCGGCCATTTCCATTGAACATTCTCACTGAGTCTCAACGGACAAATTGAAAGAAGAATGTCAACAAAGAATAACAGCGAACAACATAAGAATACGAAGAACCAGAGTAACGTTCACTTCAACGGATATATTCAATACTCTCAACGGTCCATCTTCAACGGTCATTATTGCCATCATCTATAAAAGCCAGAAGCATTCAATTCTTCAACCACCAAAACTCTGCATATTCAATTAGCAATTTAAGCTTTTACTGTTTCTACTCTTACCAACAATATCTTCGAATATTTAAATCTTCAGTGTTTACACATTTGCTCTTTCAGAGAGTTTACTATTGATTATCAATCTTTGTAAGAATTTCAAAGTATTGGGACTTTAGGATTGTGACATTTGATTACAACTTGTAAGGGGGAGTAAACTCTAGTGAGAGAATTACTCTGAGAATTACCGAGTGTGTAATCATTTGAGTTAGTGAAATCCCAGAGAGTCTGGGGACTAGATGTAGGTCAAGGATTTAGAACAAACCAGTATAAATCCTGTCACTAGTGCAAAAAAAGGCTTTAAGACCGCCTCATTTGGAGCGGACAATGGACACCCCGGTCTTAAAGGAATGACCGGTGGCAGTTCCGTAAATATAAAGAACTTCTTGCACCGACCAATTTTTCACCGCTCTTAAAATCATTATTGAGACCGACTAAAATACCACCGGTCTTAAAAATTGAACTGAAATTTCAATTACTTTCTAAATATATCTCATATAGCCGTACTTATATTTTCTCGGTAAAACATAATAAGGAAAAATTTAAATATAAAAAGTCTAAAGTTTTAAGACCGAACTTATAAACAAGACGGTCTTAAAAGTTTTCTTTCAAGACCGGACATATGATACTTGCGGTTTGAAAAAGTTCATTAATATTAAGACCGGCGTTTTAAAAGGAACGGTCTTAAAGGTTAAACTTTTTAGATCGGACGTTTAATATGACCGGATTAATGTAAATATTAAGACCGTCTCTTTTTTATCCGGTCTTAAAAATCCAAGCAAGATATACATTTCTTCGCGCGAAAGCTTTTGTTACTCTGTGGAGAACCTCTGTTCACGTTCCGAAACCCTTCCTGTTGCATTACCTCTCTTCCTTGCCCACGTACCATCAGCCCCTGTTACTCTCTCATTTGCTCGCATTCCTCTCTTCCCCGTCTCGAAAATGGACGGTGAAAACAAATCTATTCGTGTTCCGGCAACGCCGCCTCGGTGTGACGGTGTGAGTGAGAACGAACCCTCTTCATCTCACAATGAGGCTCGTAATCGCCCGCACGCCGTGGTAGAAGAGGCACACGAATGATAGATGTGACCCTAAGTCTGACTTCCGGGTCAAAGCTCGAGATTCGCTTTAATGCAAGGTTGGAACCGTCGGTCCTAATAAAAGCAAATATAATAGTTTTGTCGGGTACTGCCTAGCACGCAGCAAGGTTAGCATCTTGACGGATGAGTGGAAAAGTGTGGACTATAAGAATGTAAAGGATCCTATTTGGGAGACTATCCGGGTTACATACACTTGTCCCCGATCAGCCGAAGTTGAAAGACAAGACATTGTCTTATTGTGCTGATCGGTGGAGGAAGTTTAAGACCTTTCTCGCTAACACGTATATTTTCTCCGATGTTCCGCCCGCCAAACATCCTTGGGAAGTTTACACATTTATTGATGAACGAATTTGGCGACAATTTGTTCTTCGTGGACCACTCTCCGAAGCTCGTGAGTTTATATTTAGTTTTGTTTTCCCTTTTGTTTGCTTATTAACCCGTGCGGATATGTGAATGTTATTGTGTTCATCTAATCCTGTTAGTTATATAATAGTTCGGTGTGTGAATAGAAGTATACATTTCCCCGCCTCGCCTTTGTCTATGCAAGTCTGATATGTCAACCCTGAAAAGGTAAATTACTGATGAGAAGGTATTAATTGTGTAATGGTTTGTCTTGCAAAGGAGGAAATGAATAGTCTTAAAAGGGGGAAACTTTATATACCCAATTGTTACTATCTAATGGGGACTGCCGATCCCACTGGATGCCTTAAAAAGGATCAAGTTTGTATTATTCTCAGAAGCATAATTCTCTTTTGTTTCTTAACCTATCTATCTAGCTAGCACTACAAAACATAGCTCCAATTTCTTCTACAATTCTACATCTTCCTTAAATAAAATGTTGAAACTTGATGAAGTGAAGAATTTGACTACCGTTTGATTGACGTTCATATGAAGCGAGTTCTCTAATTTCTGTTAGTGACATGCATGGCTGGAATTCATAATTAATAGATGTTTTCAATCCTGATTCACAGAAAAGAAGGGAACAAGCACAGGAGATAGGTAGAAAGAATGATTGCCCTCATAGGGCTTCTCGCGGGATATCAAAAGGCTGAAAAAGATTTGATGGTCGCTTAGCGGAAGAGATTGGATGATGAAGCAGAATCCAATCCTTCGTGATACATGCTCCTCCATCTCCAATACGTCGCGAGGAGTTGTGGTTGCATATTCGGCAAAAGCCAAGCGGCGCCTACACGAGTGAACAAACTCGTCTAGTTGCCGAAAGAATTGTAAGTATCGTTATTGTTATTTTTTAGTTGCTAAACATGTTTCATTACTAAGCTTCTCGTTATCTGTATCTTACAGGAAGATCTTAAAAAGAAAGAAGCAAAGGGATCTTTTGTGTCGGACGGGAGGAATGATGTTCTGACCGTTGCGACCGGAAAACCGGATCACCCGGGGCATGTAAGGGGGATTGGAGGACGGGTAGGCATAAAGCAAGTCTTTGGTACATCCAAACGCCATAGACAAAGTATGGTTACCCGGGAGGAGATGGACCAGACGCTGGCTGCTAATAAAGCTTCAATGACGCAATGTTTCAATCCGAGATGAGCCGATGAAGGAGGAACTGAGTCGGTGAGGCTGCTTTGAGCAATCGTCCGAGACCAAGTGTTCCCTTCACACACTCACCCGCGAACCGTGCAAAGCAGAGCACTAGAGGGAGCTGCATTGTTGGAGAGTCGAGCAACCTTGTGACCTTTATGTGGAGGATCCCGATCATCATGATGGACGATTATTGGTTGCAAAAGGGACTGTTCACAACTTGGGATCAACCGTACACTACCAACAAATGCCCGATGATGAATTCGAGTGTCGCTTGAAAAGGTGATCATTGATGCACAACTCCTCTCCAAACCGATGAGCCGAAGCTTGTGAGTGATGTCAAGGGAACCTTTATCCCTTGGCCGGTGAAGCTTGTACATGTCTCTACGCTCCCGAAGCTTCAATCCCTCTTCCTCCAGCCCCATCCCCGTCGCTCCATCCCCTCCTCAAGCTCTATCCCCTCCTCAAGCTCTATCCCCATCGCTAAGTTGGTCGCGCCGGGAAAAAATATCCGATCTAATGAAAAGTGGATATTTTAAGGATAAATCGTGGCCTGTCGATGAAGTAGTAGGTGTCCCTCATCCTATGCCCGTTCAAGTTGACACCGTTGATGTTGAGTCCCTGCTGCTTCCTCGACAGGAGCTTACTGATGCAGTTGTTCAAATTTTTATGAAGTAAGTATCTTCTGTCTATGAGTACATCATTTAAATGCATCGTTTAGACATACATACATATATATATTTCCCTGATCGATGTCATTATGGTAGGTTCTTGCATCATGAATTGGTTCAAAGGTGCAGGATCAACGATTTTGGATTCTTGTGCCCCGTCTATTCAAGTCAAACAACCATGGAGGAGAGACAGAGTACATATCAAAGAGGTTGTGCTCGGTGATCGAAAGTTGTACTTTTTGCCATTCTTCCACAGGTACATATCAAAAATCTTGTCCGCAATTCACTTAATTCTGCTACATATATATATATCACTGAGTATAGTTTACTGATGTGAATTTTCAGCCGCCACTGGCAGTTGATCGTCATGTGCATGGACGAGCATAAAGTTATCTTCTTATGCTCCACTCACACTGAGCCATTGCCTTCGTTGGTGCAGACCATCAACGAGTAAGCATGTCATTTTGATTCTCTTGTCCGACATCTCTCGCGTGAATTTTAAGTGAATCATTGATAAATTTGTGATTTTGATGATAGTGCCATGAGGACCTTCCAAAGACTAGAAAAGAAAAGGCGTGCTACTCGGGACAAAGACCCCATATGGTACAAACACCGAGAGGTTGGTACAATATTTAATTTGTAGCACACTCGCCTTGTGAACTTGGTCATTGAGCTATATATATGCTCTTATATATATTTCTTGTTCATTTTAGACCCGTCGGCAACCACGAGAGTCCAACTTATGTGGCCGACATCATGAAACACATGTATGATATTACAAGGCGAGGGATACTAAATTAACTCGCAAAGGTAAATGTATTTGATGTTACATATTATGCAAGTTAATTCAGTTTCGCTTACATCGTTACAAATGAAATATGCACGCAAGTTAATTCAGCTTGTCGTTTTTTGATGTTACGATGTTTCAATGCAAAACTCCCTTTCCTGATGATGAACTGGAGCACATACGCAATGTGTTTTGTGAATATCTGTATGGTCTGATCTTAGAGTCACAAAAATGACAATAATTAATGTCCTAAATTCATTTGTAAGTATAATCTGTAGCAACAATAATCGATCTTCTCGTAAATTTGTTTATTTTTTTGAACAATTCATTTGTAAATATACATAGGCAATGTAAAATTCAATAAATAAATTTAGTTAATTTTTCAAACAATTTTCTTGTGTCCATTTTGGGTTTCTGAATGTATTATTGGATGGTGGATATAGCTATTTAATTTAGTGTTTGAAATCTGAGACTTTTAGGACCGTTCATTAACAGAATGTCCGGTCTTAAAGGTCCGCAAAATCTTCGGTGTAAAAAGTATGAGACTTTTAGGACCGTATATTTTTTTTAGTGTCCGCTCCTAAAAGCTTAAAAACCACATGAACTTTTAGGTCCGGACGTATTATAAAAGGTCGGTCTTAAAAGTCCGCCGCTAACTTTTAGGACCGTATTTTTATATATAATCGGTCTTAAAAGTCTTTTGGTTAAAAGTATGCTTAACTTTTAGGACCGTATGTTGTTATTTATGCGATCTTAAAAGTCATTCACCTTTAAATACCCCTTTTCGTACAAATTAAATGGTTAGGGTTGAAGACAACCGAGGTTCTCATGCTCGCTCAAGCTAGGTCCTTATTTATCATCGTTTTTACCTTTCCATGTGTAGAGGCAGCATTATCGGTGTCCCTTTTATTTTGTCTTTTGTCTTTTTGTCGGAAAAAGAAGGAAGATAATGAAAAGGACACTTTGTTTCTCACATGGGGAGGTAAAACCGACGTCAACGAAGGTCCAACCTTGAGAAGAATAGTCACTTTGTTTGTTCTTGTTTGAATAAGGTAAAAGCTCCTTTTTTTGTATGTTCTTAACTCGTATTCTCGTGAATTTCGTTGTTGGATTTACACGAGGACAATGTTTTGTTTGTTTCCTTTTTGTCGGAAAAAGAAAGACGATAATGAAAAGGACAAGAGGCAATCGGATATGGAAACCAAAGCCGACAAAAATGGCGTGTTTTTAGGACCGTCAATTTACTAACTAAAGTCTTCGTTCTTTTATTTTAGGTTTTTTAGTCTCGCCATTATCCGTCCTTCATAGTTGCCTTGTTTATTGCTTTCCAGTGTTCGATAAAGTACTAAACTCGCACGAGAACAAAATTTAAAAATATTTTATTTACTAATTTTTTTACGCTGCCCTATAGGGGCAAATCACACAAAAAATAAATAAAATAAAAATGCAACAAAACAAAAACTAATCCCTCTCGTAGTCCGAAAGGGAGGGGGCGTCGAGTCGTCGGAGTTGTTGGAGTCGTCTTCACGGATCGTAGTTCACGTCATTGGCTCGTGTACCATGTTCAGCTTGTTGTTCATGGTATGAGCAAGCCGAACCAATTGGCCCAAACGTCGATCGATTTGATCGACGCGGCCACTGTTGATCGCACCAACCGCTTCACAATGGATTTGGAGGAGGCGGTGGCGGAAGGGGCTGAGGTTGAAGAGGAGGAGGAGGAAACGGAGGACCTGGGGGAGCAGGCATTACAGCAATGGGCCGAGGTTGAAGAGGAGGAGGATGAAACGAGGACCCGGGGGAGAAGAATGTGAAGAAAGTACAAGAATAACGGGTTTAAATAGAGAACCCATCCCGAACAATGTGAAACACCGAAAGCTTTAACGAGGAGACGCATTGTTCATCGAATACGAGGAGACGCCTAGTTGGGAAGTTTATCTCGGAAGCCGAAGAGACTCGCATGATTCATTTGAACAAAGTGTGTAAGTACGGTAAATGATAAAAGGTCGGTCTTAAAGGTAATACTTTTAGGACCGGACTTATTATAAAAGATCGGTCTTAAAAAATTAAATAATAGAATTTTATACCGCATACCTATAAGTACCGGGTTAATGATAAAAGGTCGGTCTTAAAATAAAATGAATTGGAAAAATATTAAATAACGGAATTTTATACCGCGTACCTATAACTCCTTATTAATTCCTCACTACCTCGTAACTCCAAACTACGTACGTGGCTATCTCGAGAACAGCTCTCGCTCTATTAATTAACTCCTCATACCTCTCGCCCCAACCGCTCAAACCATGGTTAGATTCAAGAGAACCGCTCGTAGGGGTGCTCTTAGTCGTGATGCTCGTGCCTTCCGTCGATCGTTATACGGTGCGCCTCCTCCATCGAGAGTCCGTCCTATTGTGACAAGAGTCTCGGGTCGTTGGACCCATTGTTATTTCTTCGGATGATGAAGAGGTTCCCGCTCCCCTCTCCAACCTCTTGGCCCCACCGCGACTACTACATCGACCCTCTCCTCTTTCCTCTAATGAAGCATTGTGGCTGATTCGAGTAATACAAACTTGCCGATCTCCGGCGGGAAATTAATGCTTTCACGCCGAAATCGCCAAGGCTTTGGAGGATAATAAGCTTTAGGAGATGTTTAGTCGATTCTTGTTTTTGATAATTTTCTCGCTTGTTTTTGTTTTGTATTTTTTCTTGTGTACGTGCATATGTAAGTAATATATGTAATTAAAGAAACTCCAGTTTTCCTTTAATTTTTATTCATTCAAATATTAAGCCGCGCGCCAAATCCTTTATTAGAAATCACAAAAAGAATTTTAGGACCGGAGTATTATAAAACGGCGGTCTTAAAAAGTTGTATATATACAAACCGTCTCCTTTTAATGAACCGGTTTAATTGTCTCAATTTAGGTCCGGAGGATTATAAACCTCCTGGTCTTAATAAAATCCCAAATATAAAACATGTCTCGCTCCGTCGCGCGGAATATTAAATTTCCCTCTCTCGAACTTCTCTTGTCGCGCTTAAAGTGTTACTCGTGTTACGCCGCCACTTCGTCGCCGGGGTTCGCGTTGCTCTCTCGACAATCACTTTCTCGTTCCTTAGCTAAACGTCTATAGACCAAGCCGTAAGAGGTGTTTCGGTTATATAACTTTATGATTTTCCCGCTCATCGTTCGGGTTTTTCCCGGGTTGAGCGAAATCGATAAAATGTTCTTGTGGGTTTCGTGTTGTTAATGGATATTGTATTTTGAAGATTATAATTGCATTTTAGACCTACCCAACTGACCAATAAATGTTTTTAGGGTACTCTTTCTCGTCCGCAACATCAACGTTCGTGGCGGGAGAAGAAAGACTAAGCAAACGCATTTGAATTTATATGATACAAAGCAGTCCACAAGACCTTCACGCGATGAATTTAATTTCCTCGTCATGCATTTATTTTGGTTCTTGGATTCTCTCATGATACATTTATGACCAAAAGTGATTCTTCGTTCTGCATTTAATGAGCAAGTTTATCCGAAAAAAAAGGAAAAAAAAAAGACTTAACCGACATTTGAGCATATATATGTATGTTAAATCTTTCCGTCTATATATATAGGAATTCTACTATGGATCACAGTTGGATAAATGCTAAACTAACGAGTGTTGAATATCGAATGGGGTGAGAGACTTTATAAAATTTGCTAAACAAAATGCCCATGCCGAGGGTGGGAAGTTTTATTGCCCTTGTGTAAAATGTTTGAATGAGAGGCGACTAAGTCCCGAAGTTATACACACACATTTAATTTGTGAAGGAATTTGTAAGACTTATACAAGATGGGTATGGCATGGTGAAAAAATACCAAGTGGGTCTCAACATAGGGAAGTGGCCTTTGATGATAATGACACGGATATGGATGATCACATAGAGGACATTATCCGTGATGTAGGAGAAGAGGCTTTTCATCAATCACATGCATATGGTAATATGTGCAGTGATGCAGAGACCCCTTTATACCATGGGTGTAAAAAATACCAATTGTTGAATGCTGTATTGAAATTGGTAAGCTTGAAGGCACGTCATGGATGGAGCGACAAGAGTTTTTCGTAAATGCTTGAGGCTTTTAAGGACATGCTTCCGGATGATAATGTGTTGCCGCATCGATACTATGATGCTAAGAAAATACTTTGTCCACTCGGGGATGGAGTACAAAAAGATCCATGCATGCCCGAATGATTGCGTGTTGTATAGAAAAGAGTTTGAAGAGGAGCAGAGTTGTCCGAAATGTGAAACCCCAAGGTACAAGTCAAATAAGGGGCCCGCAAAAGTGTTGTGGTATCTTCCAATCATACCAAGGTTCAAGTGGTTGTTTGCGAATGAAAATGATGCAAAAAATTTGAGGTGGCATGCGATGAGAGGATTTCGATGGAAAGCTTCGACATCCGGCCGATTCTTCTCAATGGAAGAAAATCGATCAATTATTTCCGAACATCGGCGAAGAACCTAGGAACCTTAGGCTTGCCCTTAGCACGGATGGCATGAATCCATATGGAAGCCTTAGCAAAGATACATAGTTCATGGCCTGTACTACGATTATTTACAACTTATCTCCAATGTTATGCATGAAACAAAAGTACATCATGTCGCCTATGTTGATTTCGGACCGAAACAACCAGGAAATGACATTGATGTTTACCTTCACCCTTGATCGAAGACTTGAAGGAGTTGTGGGCGTAAGGTGTTGATGTTTTTGACTCTTTCAAGAAGGAGGTGTTTAAAATGTGAGCCATGATATTTTGTACTATAAACGACTTCCCAAAGATATGGGAACTTGTCGTGGTATAGTGTAAAAGGCCATAAAGCATGTCCGGTTTGTGAAGAAGGCACACGCTACCATCAACTTCAACATGGAAGAAAGACGGTTTATCTTGGACATAGGAGATTTCTTAGACGGGGCCACCCATATCGTCGATTGAAGAAAGCCTTTTTTGGTGGCCAAGAGTATGAAGATGCTCCGATGGCATTGACCGGGAGCAAGTTTATGAAAAGGTGAAAAATATCAATGTCGTATTCGGTAAGACTGCAAAGTGTAGAAAAGAAACAAATATATGGAAAAAGAGATCTCGTATTCTTCGATCTTCCATATTGGCGCAATCTTGATGTGAGACACAAAGTATTGATGTCATGCATGTGGAGAAAAATGTATGTGATAGTATTGTCGGCACGCTTCTCAACATACAAGGTAGTTCCAAGGATGGTGTGAAGGCAAGATTGGATCTCGATAGCAATGGGAATACGCAAAGAGTTACATCCAAGGCCGATGGGAAGAGAACTTATTGTCCCCCACTTCTCATACTTTGTCTAAGGATGAGAAACGAAGTTTTTGTGAGTGTTTACATGGCACAAAAGTTCCCACGGGTATTCTTCAAATTTGAAGAGGCTTGTATCGATGAAGGACTTGAAATTAGTAGGCCAAAATTCTCATGATTGTCATGTCTTGATGCAACAAACTACTCCCAATAGCTATTCGAGGCATCGCCGAATATGATCTTCGGTCGTTTTGACTAGACTTTGTGTCTTCTTCAATGCGCTTTGTGGTAAAGTTTTCGAGATTGAAAAGTTGGATGAATTGGAGAATGAAGGATATCTTATCTTGTGCCACCTTGAGAAGCTTTTTGTTCCTACATTTTTTGACATCATGGTTCATCTAATTGTTCATCTAGTGAGGGAGATAAAGATGTGCGGCCCTATCCATTTATGGTGGATGTACCCAATTGAAAGATCTATGAAATTCCTAAAAGGGTACGTGAAGAACGCATACCAGCGGAAGCATCGATTGTTCGTAAATATGTTTCGAAGAAGCCATGGAATTTTGTCAAGATTATTTGGCCAAAGTAAGACATATTGGGCTTCCAAAACGTCGCATGTCAATGTAGACGAGGCTTCCGTAAAGAGTGTGGATCCCGATGAATTGTCACAAGTCCACTTATACATCTTGAATAATGTCGATGAAGTTCAAGCAAGATAGCTGCACATAAAGCAACTGTAAGGAAAGAAAATCATCGAATGACCGAACAAAGGTTGATTAGGGAGCATAACGTAACTTTTGCAAACTGGTTCAAACAAAAGGTCGAGGGAGAGGAATGTGTTTCGATACAATCAAATGGTTAGCAGTGGTCCCGAGGTTGATGTCATAAGTTGGAATTCGTATGTGATCAATGGTTATACATTTTACACGAAGTCCCTAGATGATACGAGCACGATGCACTGCAAATAGTGGTGTTATGTTAGAGGCCAATCTATGCACTTCTCCAGTTCGAAAGACAAGAGCCCTTTATTGGCAGTCATGCCATATTATGGGGTTATTGAAGAGATTTGGGAGGTGGACTATGTGAAAATTAGATTTCCCATTTTCAAATGCAAGTGGGTTAATGTCAATAATGGTGTTCGTATTGATCGGCTAGGATTTACATTAGTCGATGTCAATGGTAGAAGTTTTGGAGATGAACCTTTTATTATGGCGTACTGTGCAAAACAAGTGTTCTATATCACCGATCAAGAAAATAAAATGTGGTCTCGTAGCTCTCCAAGGAAAGAGGGTCATTGATATTGATGAGGAAATGAATTCAAATTATGGTATTCCCGAGAGTACTCCTTTTTCAAGGGGTCTACCGACATGAACGAAGAAGATGAAGCGGATAATGAACCCGGCATAAGAAGTGATCATCAAGAAGGGATATGGGAAGATATCACTTTATAAAAGAGTCAATTCATAAGGTAATATTCATATGCAGATTTCTTTGAAGACTTTAAGGCTTTAACTATATATATTATATTCCTTCTATCTATGTTCATAGTTAATGTCACCGATGACTATGAATTTTGTTCTTGTTTTATTTTTGTGGCGTGATCCGATCCAAAGGGGCATGTTATATAAGAGGATGTTACGTTGTTGGGTGGGGGAATCGATGAAGGCATGGTGAATATTATTTTGGGCGCATGTATGTTGTACTTGTAACTTATTGTATTTGTAAGAAAGTTATCTTATTGTATGAATTAATTTAGGTGTTGTAGTCATAGTAATCATTAATTAAGAGGCCAAATAGCTCATGGTGAATAATATTTGTATTCTTTTTCCAATTCAATTTATTCAAATAATTGTTCATAGCTTGTAGCTTAAAGTATCGAATTTTATGTCTTGGATTGGGTGGTGGATTTGTGTATATATATAATCAGAAGAACAAAGAAGGAAAAATTCAGGAAAATTTAGACCGAAATAATAAGACGGTGTTAAATGTTCACTTGTTAAGACCGGATGTAATTATATGACCGGTCTTAAAGATCGTGATATTTTAACATGGTCTTTTAAGACCGGTATATTTAGACGTCCGGTCTTAAATTAAAATATTTAAGACCGGATGTTTTTATCATCCACTCTTGAAAGTCGGTCCTTTAAGACCGTGTGTAATTAGTCGTGTGGTCTTAGAAGCCGCTATTTTTCGACCGTATGTGTCTTGTCCGGTCTTATAATTACGATCTTTTAAGAGCGACCTATTTTTTGGCCGGTCTTAAAAGTTGAGCATTAGGATCGAACAAAAAATATTTCGGCTTCATTTAGTTCAACTTTTTAAGACCCAAGTTTTTAAATGTCCGGTCTTAAAAGAGTTTCTTTAAGACCGGTTCGAGTCCGGTCTTAAATGGTAGACTTTTAATACCGGCTGGAACAAGACCGGTCGCATATCCGGTCTTACGGCCCCCCTTTTGTCCGGTCTTAAAAGCCTTTTTTCCACTAGTGTGTGTGTCTAATATTTCTCTATCCCTCTCTGTTATACTCTGTTTTTATTAGTCTGTTTCAGAGTTTTTCGATGAAATTTTTAGATCACCCAATTCATCCCCTCTTGGTGATATTCCATCTTTCATTTGGTATCGAGCAAGGTCAGTCTTTTTGTGGATTAACATCCTAGACAAAAGATCCAATGGAAGGAATATTGCCTGATGGAGCTTCTATAAACAGACCACCAGGTTTCAATGGTGAACATTACTCCTTCTGGAAAGCCAAGTTCAAAGTCTTCGTTCTAGCCACAGAATATGCTTATGGAGAGTGTTCTAGAGAGGAGGTTATGCTCCATCTATCATTGAAGACAGTGTCAGAACTCCAAAGCTAGAAGAAGAATATGATGAGAATGATAGAAAGCTAGTCACTCTCAATAGTAAAGCTGTTCTCATGCTTCAAAGTGTATTAAGTCAAAGCGAATATTTTCGTTTCTGCACTTTGATGTCTTCAAAAGCTATGTGGGACACTTTGAAGATTGCTCATCAATGAACGACTAGAATCAAGAAGAATCGTGTTAATACCCTGATGACTCGATATGATTTACTTCGTATGAAGTATGAGGAATCCATTGGGGAATTCCAGCTCATATTCATGCATTTGATCAATCAACTTGCTGCCTTGGGTAAAGAATATGATCAACATGTTCAAGTGAGAAAAATCTTGAATATTCTCCGCAAAGAATGTGAAGCTAAAGTCACTGCTATTGAAGAGGCTCGTGGAGAATCAATGGCTTCAGTGGCAGCTCTCTTCGGTAGTCTGTTTGAGTATGAAGGAAAAATCAAGTTCAAACAAGGACTTGATGATATTGGTAGCAAGAATAAGGGAATTACCCTTAAAGCTGTCAAGGAAGACAAGGAATCAGATGATGATGATGAAGACGAAGATGAAGAGCTGGGCATGATGGTCCGGAGATTCAAGAAGTTTTACAAGAAGGACCATGGATTTAGAAAATTTCACAAGGGTAGCTCCAACACTGTGTCTAAGAAGCCAATCACCTGCTATGAGTGTGAAAAGCCTAGCCACATCAAGTTCGAATGCCCCCAGCTGAAGAACAAGGAGAAAGATAAGAAAAGATTCAACAAGTTCAAAAAGACAGCCTATGTCTTAGCCATTTGGGGAGATAGTTCATCTGATGAAGATGAAGCTAATGAAGAAGAAAGAGCCCACATGTGTCTCGTGTTCAAGAAGAAGAATTCGAGAGTGAAGAGGTAAATGACACTGAACCCACTTTTGATGAGTTACTCACGAATATAACTCTTTTCACTCAGAATTTTGAAAATTAGCTAAGGAACTTCTTGCTTTAAAAAGAAAAGTGAAAACTCTTGAAGAACAAGTTCAAACTATCTTTTATTCTCCAATTTCTTATTGTGAAAAGATTTCTGAAAAGATTTGTGAAAATTGTTGTGTATTAGAGAAAAGAAATATCTATCTTACTAAAACACTTGAGAAATTCACTCATGGAAGTGAAATGCTCAATGTGATTTTGAAACAACAACGATTTACAAATGATAAATCTGGAATTGGTTACAAACACCACTTTGACAAAAAGAAAGGTAAGAAGAAATTTGGAGAAAAGAATTATTTGAACTATTTTCTAAAAACGGTTCATTCTTCCAATCCTTTTGCTCACCGCAACTATTGTAATTGTAAAGGGCATACTACTTCCTCTTGTTTTCATAAGAAGGAAAGAAAAACTAAACCTGTTGGTAATTACAAATGGGTGCCTAAGGGATCTTATGAGGTTCCTAAGATACAAGCTAATCCAAAAGGACCCAAGAAAAGATGGGTACCTAAGACTTGATCCTTTGTATTTTGCAGGTTTGTTTGAGAGCATCAAGATCCAACAAGTGGTACATTGACAGTGGATGCTCTAGACACATGTCAGGAGATCATACCAAATTTGCTGCACTCAAGCCTAAGAATGGTGGCAAGGTGACCTTTGGTAGAAATCAATCCGGAAGGATTGCTGGAATTGGTGAAGTTGGCAACAACGATGGACTTCAAATCAAAGACGTCTACCTTGTGGAATTCATATGCCATAACCTCCTCGGTGTGAGTCAAAGCACAGACAAAGGTAACTTAGTTATCTTCAATTCTGAGGAATGCTTAAATGTAAGCAAGAATGATCTGCCCTTGGACAATTTCAAGTGTCCAAAGCCTTATTCAGGCCCCTAGAGAAGGTAATTGCTATTCCCTCAACGTCTCTAGCAATAGTAATAGAAATATTTCTGAAAATTGCTTCATTAGTAACTTGGAAGAAAGTTGGCTTTGGCACAAGCGTTTAGCTCATGTCAATATGTTTTAACTTGACAAGTTGCTAAGAAAGGTTTTAGTCATTGATTTTCCAAAAATTAATTTAAAAAATGACATGATTTGTGATGCTTGTTAGAAAGGTAAACAGACTAAATCGTCTTTTAAATCTAAAAGTGAGATTTCATCTAACAAACCTCTCCAACTACTCCATATGGATTTAGTTGGACCAGCAAGAGTAAGAAGCCTTGGTGGCAATCTTTATACTCTCATCATTGTTGATCACTTCTCAAGATTTTGTTGAACCATATTTTTGTTATCTAAAGATGAAACCTTTGATTAGTTTGTTGTGTTTGCCAAGAAGGTCCAAAAAGAGAAAGGTATCTCTATTTCAGAATAAGAACTGATCATAGTGGAGAATTTGAGAATCATGCCTTTGGAGAATTCTGTGATGCACATGGGATAGACCACAATTTCTCTACCCCGAGGACTCCTCAACAAAGTGGTGTTGTGGAAAGGAAGAATCAAGTCTTCACTGAGATGACAAGAGCAATGTTGAATGATAATCAAACATCTCAAGTCTTCTGGGCTGATGCATTAAGCATTGCATGCTACATATCTAATCGTGTTGTGTTCAGTGAAACCAAGTCTGATAAGTCTTTGGATGATGATGAGGAAATTGCTTATAGAAATCAATTCTTTTCAAAAACTACTTCTGCCTCTCTTAAAAATTTTGAAAATGTTCTTAAAACTTCCTCTGAAAATGTTTCTGAAAAAAATGTTCAATCTCAACCTAAAGCTTGGAGGTTAAATAGGAATCATCCTTTACACCAAGTGATAGGTGATGTAAATCAAGGAGTGAGAACCAGAAAAAGTACTTTGAATGAAATTACTTTCTCTACTTTTGTTTCTCAAATTGAACCCTCTAAGATTGATGAAGCCCTTTCGGACAATGATTAGGTTCTCGCAATGCAAGAGGAATTGTATCAATTTGATAAGAATCAAGTTTGGGACTTAGTACCTAGACCTAAAGACCATATAGTCATTGGGACTAAATGGGTATTTAAGAACAAATGTGATAAAACAACAATCATTGTCCGTAACAAGGCAAGATTGGTTCCTAAAGGCTATAATCAAGAAGAAAGAATTGATTATGAAGAAACTTATTCTCCAAGGAAAGATTGGAAGCTATAAGAGTTCTTCTAGCCTTTGCTTGTATCGGGGATTCAAGTTTCATCAAGTGGATGTTAAAAGTTCTTTTTTAAATGGTTTTATTTAGGAGGAAGTTTATGTTGAACAACCTCCTAGTTTTGAAAGTGATCATCATCCAGATCATGTTTATTGCCTTAAGAGAGCCCTTTATGGCCTTAAGCAAGCTCCTAGAGCTTGGTATGAGCGATTAAGTAGGTTCCTTCTTGATCAAGGCTTTATTATAGGAAAAGCTAACACAACACTCTTCATTAAGAGTAATAAGCTAAGTGAAATCTTAATTGTTCAAATTTATGTTGATGACATTATTTTTGGTGCTTCTAACGAATCTGTGTGTGAGGAATTCTCTAAGAGAATGCAGGGAGAGTTTGAGATGTCCATGATGGGTGAACTCAACTACTTCCTTGGTCTTCAAATCAAGCAACGCAAGAATGACATCTTCATATCTCAAATCAAGTATCTTAGAGATTTGCTGAAGAAGTATGGTCTGAATGAATGCAATGGAGCTGACACTTCGACGAGTTCAGCTGCCTCTTTGGATGCTGATGAGAAGGGAAAAGAGTTTAATATCACAAGATATAGATGAATGATTGGTTCATTACTCTATCTGATAGCAAGCAGACTTGACATACAGTTCAGTATGGGAATGTGTGCTTGTTTCCAATCCTCTCCTAAGGAGACTCATACTGAACATGTGAAGAGGATATTCAGATATCTTGCTGATACAAAAGAATCGAGTTTATGGTTTCCCAAAGGTCAACCTGAACATCTAATGGCATATTCAGATTCAGACCATGCTAGATACAAGACAAATAGAAAGAGTACAAGTGGTCAATGTCAATTCCTTTGTGGGTCATTTGTCTCATGGTTTAACAAGAAGCAAACAACTGTCTCAGTATCATCAACTGAAACTGAATATATTGCTGCATCAAGTTGTTATGCTCAAGTGCTATGGCTCAAGCAACAACTTCAAGATTTGGGAATGCATCTCAAAGAAATCCCCATCCTATGTGATAACACAAGTACAATAAGCTTGGCCAAGAATCCAGTGCAACATTCTCGGACCAAGCATATTGATGTTAGACGTCACTTCATAAGGGATCATGTTCAAAAAAAGGATGTCAAAGTGATTTCATCCCAACTCATCTGCAACTTGATGATATTTTTACAAAACCATTGGCCAAAGAGCAGTTTATGTTCATAAGAAGAGAATTGAGAATGGCAAATCCCAATGAAATGTAACTTACTCTTACTCAATGTTAGTTGTATGTTTTTGATGACTAATAGTCACTGACTTAAGCTTCAGAGTTTCTAAGTCATGCTTTGCAAGACTCTGTTAAGTTAAGAAGAAACAGAGGTAATCAGAGTGAACTTTGGCCCAAGTTTGATTCAATGAAACTCGAGCCAAGCAAATTCCACCTCGAATCTAGCCAAGACAGAAATTAAAGCTATCGCGAAAAATTAGTAGTTGACTCGAGCCAGGACGAATCAGCCTAGAGTTCACATAAGGCAAAGATATAGGTGTTTTAAGAAGCATTTTTGGCTTGGGCCAAGGGGTGCACACTCGAGCCACAACAACCTGTTGTGTACAAAAATTCATGAACAACCTCGAGTCGAGAAGACCAACCTCGAGTCCAAGGCTAAAATCGAGCCAGTCGACGGAACCTCGAGTCAGGAAGCTTCAGTCACAAAATCCAAGTTAGTACAATTTTACCTGACTCGAGCCTCAAGTCCGAAACTCGAGTCTAGTGCTTTTTTTCTATATATATGTGCGTTGTGACCTCTGCTATTCACTTCTCAACCCGCTAGTCTCTCCACCTTCTCTAAAACCCTTTCAAAACCCTAACTGAGTCTCTCTCTTCACCATGGCTCCTAAATCTTCCTCCAAATCCCTTGCCAAGACTAAGTAACCAATTTCGGACAATGAGAATACCGAATCTTCATCTCCTCCTCAGTTGCAACGTCCTCAATGCGCAAAGATTCCTCCCAAGAGGTTTTGATCGAAGGTTGCATTTGAAGATCTATGCCCAAGCATCCAAGGAAATTAAAGGTTGGAGAACCTTCTACAACTCCTAATCAAAAAGCAACTGACCCCAAAGCAGAAGTTCGCAAAGATAGGGAAGTAGAGGAGAGAGTTCCAAATAAATCAAAGAAGACATATGTTCCCTCATTTAAGTTTCAAAGCACTTCTCAATCTAAAGGGCAGGGCAATCATCTGCTTTTGCTTCTAAGGCTCAAGAGCCATCTGGCTTTAAGGTACCATTTGCAATTCCTGCTATTCAAGCAATTTATCATACTCCTATTTTAAATCCTCCATTAGATTTTTCCTGTGGTCCTATTATGTTTTCTCCCGAAGATGGTAAGAAATACAGAGAGGACTATGCACTTAGGGACTTCTGCCCCATTGTGTATCTTGACTTACCTAAACTAAAGGAAGAGTGTCATCTTGATCTCTATCCTTTGTTCAAGGATTATGAACAGTTTCTGTCTATTCGTGCTCCATATAGTCCAACTCTAGTTAGAGTGTTCTATTTCAATATGACTGTTCACAACTTGTTAGATAAGCATAATCAACTTGTTGAGGAGAGGATAATTACTTATGTAAGAGGCAAAAGGATTTTTCTGACTGCCAATTACATCAATTTCTTGCTCTCAATCTCAAATCCTCCTCTTATTCCTACTTATCACTATGACAGTGAGGAAATTTTCAAAATATTTCACCCAGATGAGCCACTGAGTGAACCAGTAGGGTCACTTAAGTTTACTCCTGTTGTCATGCCCCCGATACAGGGCCTTATGGTATGTCTACTCAAGGAACTTGGTACAAAAGGGGAAGAATTTTACACATTTCACTCAAAGAGACTACTCTCTCTTTACTTCTTTTGTGGCTAAGGTTCCTCATAACCTTGGTCATTAGATCTTTAATGAAATGAAGAAATTCTGTCTTCATTCTAAGAAAAATTCCACAATTACTTTTCCCAACTTTATATCAATCATTCTCTTCCATGAAAAAGTATGGTACCTTGAGAAGCTTGAACCTCCTAGGAAGCCTGAGATGTTTGGCTAGCATCATTTAAATCTAATGAAGATCTTCTTTCAAGAAGGATTTGGGCAATCAAGAGCCCCCCTCGCTCTATCCGGATCACGAGCCTCCAATTCTAGAGCTCAATTTGAACCTAGTCCAGAACTCTCCTCAGCCTCAACCATTCACTCTAGGAGCAACAATCAGAGCAATTGTGGAGAAAGCTATGTTTGAGTATGTGGGTCCTCTTCAAGTCTCTGTGGTAGCCCATTATCATGAACTATCTGAGAAATTAGAGACTGAGATTGGAAAGTTAGTAGAAGAGGTCACTTAGGTTCAAAATGATCAAGAGGAATTAAAAGAAGAAGTGGGTAATCTGAGTGGGCACATTGAAGATCATGGTGCCAGTCTCACCAATATCCACAACACTTTGTAGACCTTGAGTCATAAGGTTGATAAGCTTCTGCCATCCCAACAACAACATTCTGATGCACCTAGTCTTGGCACTCCTCTTGTCTCTCCCAAGCCCTCTCCTCCTACTTCTCTTATTCGTGCCTCTGCTACACCCTCACTTGGATTCACCTCTACTCCCATTTTCACTACCCTTATCATCTCCATTACCCTAGCCACTATCATCACTCCTCCCTCAAACACTTTTACTGTTAAGATCACCTATTCTGGTTCTTCTACAACAGAGTTGTTTGATGAGTATGAGCCTGAGATAGATTCTTCTATCTCTAAGCCTGAGCCATCCACTTCACTCTCTCCAAACTCACCTTTTCCTTTCCCTCATTTCACTCACCCTTTCTCTTCTTGCTTCCAGCTTCTACCTCTAAATCTCCCATTTTGAGTGATGCCAAATGGGGAGAAGAAGTGAAAAAGAAGTCAAGATATTTGCTTATGTGTTTTGGTTGTTATGTTTATTTTTGGCATTTTCTTTGACTGGTAGTTATTTGTTGTAAATGACATTACTTCAAATGAAATGCAATGCAACTATCTCTTCTTGGAATGATTATATATATTTGTGAGCCTTTTTCTTCATTGTTCTATTCGTTTCAAAAAAGGTTCATAGCATGTTTTTGAAAAACCTTCTTGACTTCTAAGTTTACAAGGGTTGTCATCATCAAAAAGGGGGAGAATGTTAGCTCTCAATGTATGTTTTGATGATAACTGACCATTGTAAACAGAACATGGTTTATGATTCAAGCTAAAATATTTTTAACTTGTCAAACCTTAAATCATAGTAGTATGCATTTTTTTCCGTCGATTAGCTCCAGCCAAGGTCATCTAACTCGAGCCAAGTCTTGAAAAACTTAAGCCGAATGAGTGTTTGACGTGAACCACAATTGGTCGACTCAAGTTTGGCTGCAGACTCGAGCCAAGGCCTGGTGACTCAAGCCAAATTTGTGAAACTTAAAATCTGTCTTCAAAATCTAATATTAATTGACTCGAGCCTAAGGCATCTGACTCAAGCCAGAATTTGACCGTTATTTTCAAATGGACCTTTTAACTCAAGCCAAGATTTAGCAACTCGAGTTCAGATCTATCTTCGTGTTTTTAAGCCGTGTTTTAAACGAAGATAGACTCAAGCCAAAGTTTGTTGACCCGAGGTTAACCCTAAACTCGAGCCAACTCCATTTGACTCGAGCCTATTGTGTTTTCCTCAAATTCCGAAAGCTTCTGTATACGGTATTGACTCGAGCCAGAGCAGTATGACTGGAGCCAATTCATCTCTATTTGTAAACCATCGTCTCTGATCTTGTTAAATCTCTAAGTATGGTTTATTTACCTTATATCATCACTCATTTTTTTTCCTAACTGTGTTTAATGAGTTTCAGAATATTGTTATATGGATTAACACCAGACTGCAATAAAGCAATTATGTGTCAGAGTATTAAATGCAAAGTAGAAAGGAAACACCCTTTTGGCAAAATGACCCTCTGAGCATCCATAAAGTGTTCCGACCATTTCCATTGAAAGAAGAATGTCAACGAGGAATAACGGCGAACAATAGAAGAATACGAAGAATTAGAGTAACGTTCACTTGAACGGATATATTCAATACTTTCAATGATTCATCTTCAACGGTCAGTATTGCCATCATCTATAAAAGCCAGAAGCATTCAATTCTTCAACCACCGAAACTCTGCACATTCAATTAGCACTTCAAGCATTTATTTTTTCTACTCTTACCAACAATATCTTCGGATATTTAAATCTTCAGTGTTTATACATTTGCTCTTTTAGAGAGTTTACTATTGATTATCAATCTTTGTAAGAATCTCAAAGTGTTGGGACTTTGGGATTGTGACATTTGATTACAACTTGTAAGGGGGAGTAAGTTCTAGTGAGAGAATTACTCCGAGAGTTATAAAGTGTGTAATCATTTGAGTTAGTGAAATCCTAGAGAGTCCGGGGATTGAACGTAGGTCAAGGATTTGGGCCAAACCAATATAAATCCTATGTGTCTAATATTTCTCTATCCCTCTCTCATTATACTCTATTTTTATGAGTCTGTTTTGTAGTTTTTAGATGAAATTTTTAGATCACCCAATTCACCTCCCCTCTTGGTGATATTCCATCTATCAAGGCACGCTTGTATTGAACATTACCTATTAATTATATATATATATATATAACATTTCTTTAATGTTTATAATAAATTATAAAAATTTTGAGTGTTTCCTAAAATTATATATTTTTTCAATCAAAGTTTGTGTCAATTTCTAATTAAATTTAGAAATTCATATTAGTTTTAAACATAGAATGTGAGAGAAAATGTAAGAGGTTTGATTAGGGACACTTAGTCCTTTTAAATTTTTATTTTATTAATTGGTCCTTCTAAATAATTACAACTTTTAAGGTCCTTCTCAATAAATATTATCTGCTATAGGCCATTGATTTTAATTTTCCCTTTATTTTAAGGATAGGAGAGAGTATGTATATCATAAATGCTACATTATGATTTAACATTAATCCTAAATCTACAGCGAACTAAATGGTCATATATTAACTAATTGGGAGTTTCTCTTTTAAATGTATTGAAAGTTGAATTAATATGGTACTCCCTCCGTTTAAAATTATAAAGCAGTTTTAGTTAATTGCGATGTTTAAAAATATAAGGCATTTTTTTAAGTGTTAGAGAAGTGATTAAATTAATGTGATTTTATTTTCGAAAGTTCCCTTAAACAAGAGGTCGGAAGTGGATGGCTAATAGTACTGATCAAAACTATGAATGATGTAACAATCAATTACGAGATGACAAGATGATATATTATTATTGTTTCTGTCATTAATTAATTAATTAACAGCAGTGGCTCATTGTTTTGATCAATCACCACTTGATAAATATCACCAAACTGCCCATCTAAATTCACAATTGAAATCTTTCTCACTACAAGGGTGCCCACTAAACATATTGTTAAAGTTACATGAGGGGTTACGTGGAAAGCGAAGATAAGACGAATACAAAGGCATCAATTTTGAGTGACTTTCCTACTTATGTGGATAATAAATACTCTCTCCACCCTTAAAATTATTATGAGCTTCAAATAACTAATTTATGCTAATCAAGAAAAAAATTATAATTAGTTAAAGGAAATACATATATATTATTTTTTTTTAACTATGCTCTTATATGTAAATAGGATTTTTTTTTTTTTAAATTGCCAGTGTAAAGAGGATAAGTAAAAGAGAATAAATATAATAAATATGATCAATAAGGGATAAAGTTAAAAAAATGTAATAAGTGTTTGGATAAACTTAAATGAAGCTTATATTGTAATAAGGGACAGGGGGAGCACTACCTTTTCTCCTTTCTATATATATATATATATATATATATAAATAGTTAGTTAACTAATTTGGGTAGATTGAATAAATTAGTTAGGTTGGTTATCTATAACAAATACTTTAGTCATGACTGCACTTGAATAGAAATACATTTAATGTGTGATTAACAAGAATAGTTTGGAGAAAAATTATAAATTTAGAAGACAAAGTGAATTGATGTTTTATATTTAGAATAAATGGACAATCTAACCCTCAAACTAACTCTTATATTAAATACAAGAGCTAGTGCGGACATTTTAATTCCATCACTTTATTTCTTAAAATATCTTTTCTATTTTGTATTTTGTAGCAACTTACATGTCATGTGGTTGTCATCCATACCAGCCCTAATAATAACTTATTTATAATTTATGGGGAAAATTAGAATGAAGGACTTGGGTAAAAAAGTATTTACTGATAAAAACCATAAAAATTGTGATTATTTAGAAGGATCGAGTGCAAGAATATAAAATTGAAAAATACTAAAATGCCCCTATAAAATCTTTTGCGTTCCCTCCCGCATTTTCTCCCCCATTCTATTTTTAAAACTAATACAAAGGGCTTGTTTGGTTTGATGACATTATACTCTGCGGTGCGGTGCGATGCAATGCGGTGCAATGATAACGCAATACAATATTAATTATAAGGCTAGTGTTTGGTTTTGATTTTTTATGTAATGTGCAATGATGTATTTTTTAATAATTATTTAAAATCAATATATCACACAAAGTCTATTTTACCTTAGTATAATCTTTGTAAAAAAATACTTAAGAGCCATTGTGTTGCCTCATAATAACACACGCAATTTCGTCGAGGATTGCCGAATTTGATGGTTGTGGTTGTGGAGGCGACAAGAATAGTGATGTGGTGGTGGCGGTGGAAGGTTGTGATAGCTACAATGGCGGAGGAGGAGGTAGTGGTGGTGGTGGTGGCAATGGTGGAGGTGGCGGCAGCGGGGTGTGGCGATGGTGGTAGAGGTGAAGGCAGCAAAGGTGGAGGTGGCGCGGTAGGGGAGTGGCGATGACGGTGGTGGAGGAGGAGGAGCTAGTGGTGGTGATGGCAACAACGGTAGAGGCGGCGGTGTGTCAGGTGGGTAAGGGGTGGGGCAGCAATGACGAGGTGGAGAAGGAGTAGTGGTGGTAGCAGAGACAAAAGTGGAGGTGGAGGCGGCGGTAACGGGGGTGGCAACGATGGTAGTAAAGGAGGAGGAGGTAGTGGCACGGTAGAGGAGGCGGCGGCGGTGAGGTTGGCAGTGGTAATGGTGGAGGAGGAGTAGGTAATGGCGGTAGCAACAATGGTGGGGTAACGACAGTGAAGGAGGATGAGGAGATAGTGGTGGTGATGGCAGCGGAGTGGGGGTGGCGACGACAAGTGGAGGAGGAGGAGGAGGTGGTGGCGTGGGGTGTCACACCCTTCCAAAAAAAATACATCACATATCAGTGCATTATAGCGTAGCATAGCGAGTAAAACGGTTTAGGCGTAGTATACTGATAATATATTACAAATCTTTGTTACAAATTTTAATCATAATTACATACATTTTCTACAAATATCCCTGAATAATCTGAAACTAGGCCGGCACCTCCATTTTCTAGCATCCGCCGTTTTATCCTAGGAGCTACGTACAATAAGCTGTAGAATTCACAGGTAGCAACAGAGGCTGGAATCCCAAAGGATTCTAGAGTAACATATTAATCTCAAGTACAATGTATAAATAGTATATGATAGCCAACCATAATCATGAAGATAAGCAAACTAGCATTCAGCACATAACGCGTAGCCACATATCACAACATATAAACACATGCAATATGGACTGCGAAATGTAGGACACAACAAGTCCCAGATCCACAACATTGCGAAAACAACAACAACTAAGGCTCGAACTTAGAACACAACCGTATGCAACATACGCATGTCCCAGACACGGATCACAATCATAGTACAAACAAGCATACACGGATATACGAGCATATGAGATTAGAGTTACAACTTGACAAATTTTAAACTGACAATCACTCTCTCCAAATTCTTTTAAAAGCTTCTGGCGACAACACTTCCTATAATTATAAATTATATTAATCACTTATGAGAATTTTCCATGATTCAACTAATACTTGAATTAATTATAATTTGGCCCAATTATGGCTAAAATTCCTTTATTACTTGCAAGGACACAAATTAATTAACCTTGACCTTATATCTTCCGTTTTCGAGTTTCTTCCAAAATTGTCCAGAATTTCCAGTAATTTTAAAAATTCATAATTAATTATACAAATATCCAATTAAGGTGGTTCTAAAGGCTATGAGACCCTTGATAAGTCTATTTTCATGCAAAAATACCTCAGGTGGTCTGTCACTCACCTTCTGGTCTAGTTTTACTTATTTCTTGTCTCTGTCTAGATTCACTTTCCAGGTTTTAAGGGTCATCTTCAAGAATTCATATCTTTTTGTATACACCTTCAAAAATTACGAATTAACTATAAAATTAAAGCTTGAGATGTGTGCTTTGAGATTGTAAAATTTCATAGCCATTGGACACTATTTGTTTAATAAAAGTTACACCACAAGTCATTTGCCACGCTGCAAACTTGCTTCAATAGATTTTGAAATTTCTTGAGATTTAGCCATAATGCTTCCAAAATTATTTTTCAACCTTAACCCCACAAAACTTTTTATTTTAAACACTTTGGAAGCATGAAAATGGATAAAATCCTCTTTTTCCCTTATGTTTTGGATCTATCTGAAAAACAAGATACAAATGGTTTCCAAATTCTTCTTCACAAATTTTATGATTTTATGTTCTATTTGTCCTTCTAACTTCATTTTAAACTTAATACACTTTTTAATCCATTTTTATAATCTTGGATAGAATCTTCTCTTTAGGATTTATACTTCCAAATCTACAAGAAATATGAGAGAGTTAATCCAAGATCAACCAATAAGAATATACACAAGAAACTCAGATAACTACTTACTTGTCTCGTGTTTCTTGTTTGTCTTGCTTTTCCTTTCTCCTTGGGTCCTTATTAATTTTGGTTTTGGTCTTGGATCCTTGTCTTCTTTATTTCCTCTTCCTCCTCCTTTCTGTTTGGGTCTTCCTTTGGCTGCCTCTTGCTTTGGCCAAATGAGCAAGAGAATGATAAATAAGAGTGACTTAAGTTGGCTTATTATTTAAGCCAATAACCACCGACTTTAATGAAGGAAGAGGTGAATGGGAATTATTCAATATTAACGAAATGGTGGTGAGCTTGGACAATCAGCCAAATAAAAGAGGTGGTGATGTCCAATTTCTTATCATAAATTACCATCTTCCACACTCCCTCTCTCTTTGTTTTGACCGAATGAAATAATAATTTAGCACTTGTAATTGTTGTCCAAGATGCTCTAGTCGGTTAAGAGGATAGAAGGCATTATTTGGACATTTTGGCTTGTGTTTACATTCACTCCTCCTTATCCTTATGTTGGCCAAAATTTATGGCTTGTTGGGGAAGACTTTTGAGTCATCATTTCACCTTAATTGTCCATGCTTTGGTGTCTCCTTCAAGTCCACAAATTTTCCTTATCATGGCATGTGGCATGGTTAATTTAGTTAGTTTTTAACCTTGCTACATAAGATTAAGTTCAAACCCAATGGAATCTTTTCTTATCCATTTATACTTCCAAGTTGAATCCAAGTTTTCCTTTTCTTCCCTTGTTGCACGAAATGGGAAACAAAAGGGAGTTCCATAAAAACTCCTTTTATGTTTCAAAATGACCTTTCTTCATCATCTTCCATCCTTTACTCTCTTGGTAGGTAAATTTTATGGCCATAAATGGAGCTAGGTGGCCTTTTTAAAAGAGCTTGTGTGTCCTCTTTTAAGTCTTTCATTTTCATGCTTACTTGTCAAAATTCCATAATTCCTTTCTCCTCCACCCTTGATTGAACACATCATCCTTTTTAAGCTTGATATTTGTTTGCAAAACTTGGCATTTTCCTTGCCTTACATTTTGTACAATTTATGTTCATGCAATTGTGACTTCTTATTAAATTCCATGCTTCCTTTTTGTTTGCCTTGTTGGCCAAAATATGACCCTTAAAATAGTGGCATGGTCTTTACCTTGAATACTTGGAAAAATCCTAGCTATGCATAAGAGGCCTCATCTTTACTCTTCTTTGACTTATCACATGCTACTTTATAATTTAACTTTCCATGTCTTTTCCTTGTCCTTGTTAGCCGAAATTGATCACAGGAAAGAGGCTCCAAAATTGTCTCCTATCATATTCAATCACTTGCCAAATATCAAATTAATTTGGTTATTTATTAACCCAAAATTCATTGTATAGTAACACATATATTTCTTTTCCTTCTTTCCTTTGGCCTTAGTAATTTGGCCTCTATTTTGCTCTTTTGTCTCTTATAAATATTGCCACATAATTAGAAAAATTTTCACTTGTCACCAAAATTCACAAGTTTCACCTACCATGTCATCCATTTTACCTTTTTTTCCCTCTTTACTTTGTTGGCCCATTTTATTTCCCAAGTTTCACCTAACATGACTTTAGTAATTTAGGATGCAATGTGGAAATTTCATGACTTGCTCCTTAATCCCATGATGTCATCATTCATCAATTTCACATGACTTCTTCTTCCTTCTTTGTTGGACGAATTGGGGCCTCTTTTTGGAGCTTCATGAAGACTCTCTTTATATCTTGAAATATCTTAGCTTCATGGCATCTTTATATTGTTACACTTGGCAAAATCCGAAGCTTAGACCAAAAACTTATCTCTTACTCCTCTATAGAAAAGAGTCCCATAATTGTCTCATTTAATCCTTAACACATGTCCATTTATTAAATAATTATTGCCATTTATTTACCAAAATCCAATAAGGCAATTATTCCTCTTTTTGCAACAATTGTAACCCTAATTTGCCAATGAAATATTAATTCCATATAATATTTCTAAAATTTAATATCACACTTCTTGAATTGGGCTTAGTCGTCTGCCTATATAGGCTTATCCTCAAATTCCTCAACCTAAAATTCAAGATATTACATGGGCTACGTGTCGACGGTGACGTAGGGTGGTGATGATAGCAGTGGAGGAGGAGGAGGTAGTGGCAATGACTACAATGGTGGAGGCGACGGCGGCGGTAGGGGGTTTTGGCTTTGGCATAGAGGAGGACGAGGTAGTGGCAACGACGGTCGTGGCGTGGTGTGACCTATGAATGAGACAAGTTAAACAAAAACAAATGAAACTAAAGGGTAAATTGGATTTTTTTTTTCAATCATATAATGAGTTAGTAATAAATATTCATAGCGGAGAGGTAAATGAGGATTACCAATTTTCTGGTAATCATTATTACCATGGTAAACCATATTATCACATTGAAGAACAACTAAACACTCTTATCTTGGTAATATAATCATGATAAGTATTGCGGTATGCCATGCGGTTGAACTAAATGGGCTCAAAATTTTTAAATTTACTAAATGAAACAAAATTTTTCTCAACTTTTATTTTTGATAACTTGCATAGATATCTATGGGAAAAAATTACAAATTCTTTAATTTTGTAAAAAATTATAATTTCTTAAAAATAAAAATAAAAATAGTATAATTTTAACAAAACTCGATGTCTTTTATAATTTATTATATATTTATACCAAGAAAATAATTTATTTTCATTTTAGATGAAAATTTATGTGTTAAGACAATTCATTTAATGTTTATAAAATTTTAAAATAATATAAATAATTTATTATATCTAAATAATTAAATGATACATTGATTAAATGAATATAGAACTTAGTGAAAAAACATTATAAATTTTGAGTTTAGTCGTTGCTAATTAAATAATGTATTGATTAATGAATATGATGAAAGGTGGAATATCACTTAAGAGAAGGGTGAATTGAGTGATTTATAAAACTTTTCGATTTACCCCTGAAATTCACACAGAACAAAGCAGAACAAAGGAGAGAAGGAGAATGATTGACACAAGAGATTTACACTGGTTCGGTCTAAACTCTTGACCTATGTCCAGTCCCCAGCTTTCTCTAGAATTCATTCCCCCTTACAAGTTGTAATCAATACACTCACTCTCAAGGTCCCACTATGTAATATCCCCATTTTTCATGTAAATTATTGTATTGAATGAATCAATGGAATGTATATGGAATTTTCATTAAATCAATAGTAATGATATTTATTTACTAGTATGAATAATTAATGTAAGAGAAGGATGAGGAATTGATTATTAAAGCTTGATTAAATTAAATTGGTCATGGACAACCTAGAGGAGTAGATGACAATAGAAGTCAAAACACATATTAGTCCCTTTTTTAACCCTAAGCATTTTGGCCAAGAGGAAAAAAAAAATAAGAGGAAGGAATATAAATTCCAAAATAAGCCCAAGAAGGTGACATGTAATAAGCCAAGAACTTAAGATCAATGGGCTGAGAGTAGGGACAATTTTGGAGCCCAAAAAGAAGGCCTATTTCAACTACGTAGGAAAAGGGAAGAAACAAAAGAGTATTCATGAAGCAATGTAACATCTAGAAGGCAAGAAGCTTGCTTGAGAAGCCAACTTTAAATATGAAGATAAATGAAGTCATGCTTATCTAAACAACATGACATCATCATCATAAATGCAAGAGGCCAAGAATGTTCTTGAAGACACCAATAAGCTTCCCTCGCAAGCCACATTTCGGTTTTCAAGAAGAGGAAGAAAGAGAGAGAAAGAAATAATGGCTTCGCAAGAAGCCACAAAATCACCTAGAAGGATTTGGAGAAAACCTAGAAAAAATAATACATAACTTGGCCATAAGAGAAGGAAATTTGAACACTTAAATTAATGAAGTTTGAAGGCCCAAAATCCTCTCCCACAAGCCCTAAAATTTCGGCCAAGCATTAGCAAGAAAAAGGAGTATGGAGCAAGCCAAGCTTTCTAGAAGCTAGTAGAGAAATCCAAGAGTAAAGAGACTTCTACAGCAAGCTAAGTTTTCTTGGGGAGTAAGTAGGCCTGGGAGAGTATTTGTAGGCTTCATCCTTTCATTTTCTCTTGCTGAAAATTTCGAGAGAGAGAGAGAGAGAGAGAAGCAATCTTGGAAACCCAAGAGTTCTAAGAGCAAGAAGAAGATCAAGAACAACATAGGTAATGTTGGATCCTTTTTCTACTTCCTTCTACCTTCACTAAAGTGTAAAGGCCTTGCTGAATAACTCTTTCATGTTGTCTTGGGGAGCCTAGGTCAAAAGGTGATAGAAGAATACAAGGAGGCTAAGTTGCAAGAAAATCAAGTAACCAAGCCAAGTAAGTTTCTACTTCAACCTCCTTGTGCTTTCATGGTGGAGTTGGCTTGAAAATGGTTGTTTCTTCAAATTTCATATATGTTATGGGTCTGATTGGATGATGAAAAGGTTAGATGTGGTATTGAAGTTAGGATTGATGACATAGAAAGAAAGATCAAGCATGATATATATAGGAAGAATATGTTGTTAAAAGGAAAACTTGGTGTATTGCTTTTAAAGTATGATTTTTGGCCAACACTTTTGATATGACGATCTAATTGGATTTTGATGATTTTAAAGCGTTTAGAATGAGGATGGACCTAGATCATAATTTTGGAAATATTAACGTTAATTTCCAAAGAATTACAAATCTGCCAATTTGAATCTTTGGATGGCAGTCACGCTTACGTTGTGTTTTTGAAATGGTTAATGATGTCAAAAAGACATGAAATTTTACAGGAATAAAGTTAACATCTCAAGATTTAATTTGATAGGTAATTCATAATTTTTGGTCTTAAATTCAAGGAGATATGAATTTTTGATTTGACCCTTATTTCTGGAGTCAAAAACTGGATAGCAGGGGTATTTTCATAAACTGGGAAAAATACGACTTCTTCCAGACCCAAAGAGTATTTTTGGTAAAAAAAAAAAAAAAAAAACAGACATATCAAGGGTCAATTATCCTTGAACCACCTCAATTGAATTTTTCAAGAATTAATTATGAATTTTCAAAGTTGGTCAAAGTTTCTAGAATTTTTCTGAATATGCACGAAAATGAAAGGAAAGTAACCAATGATGAAATGCTCTTTGGTAAAGGGATTTCATGGGTTCCACATGACTAAAGAGCCTTTGTTACAAATCAATTGATTAAGTATATTATAAAGGAAAGTTGCACAAGTGTATATTACTTTAGGTCTATCATTCTTATTTAATCGCTAAAAATTTGCTAACTCATTGGTCAGCTATTTTTAGGTAGTAACTTTAACCTCATTACTTTGTATGCCTCTTGTATATATGTTTTACCATGAATATGGTATGCATTCGGTTGTTGTTTATTTCCAAGCGCTGTAGAACCAGAATGTGTTGGGAGCATAGAGCTGTGCTGTATTTCGTGCCTTACAGTCTATGCTGTGTGCTATTAGGACTGTCATGTCCCGAAAGCCTTGCTGTGTGCTGTGCCCTGCAATTTGTGATATGTGCTATTAGGATTGCTAATTCTGGATTTGGCTATGTGCCTTGCTGTGTGCATGATACTGGATGTTATGTGATATATGTTTATTTGTGGTTTTCTTACATACATTGCATATACAATTTATATGAGATTAATAATTACTCTAGGGTTCAATTATGAATCCCAGGCTTTTGTAAGACTTCAAGTAGTTCTTCTAAGACGGTGCTGGGAGATAAAGGTATGAATATGAGCTGGATTAAGAGGAGGAGGTTGGTAGCTGTTGGTGACTCTTTTTAGTTGTTTATTTGGGATACTCCCAAATGACTATATTATATTATAAGTATTTTGGTTTTATGATGTGGATGATTGTATACTTAATCCCTCCGGGGAAACTTACCTTTCATCATTTATTTTATTACCAGTATATTATTGTCCAAACCGTTGTATGATCTACTGCTAATACTCTTATGCTTGACATAATATAACCTGGGTAATGATAATTAATTGAATAAAAGTAGAGGATCACACTACTCGCCACTTGAAAAGGCGAGGCCGATAGATGTGTAACACACTACCTCAAGTTTCTTTACAGAAATGGCGAATATAATTTAACTCTCCAAAAGATTAGATAGATAAACACTGAAGATTAGATATCCAAAGATATTACACAATAATGAATGAAACAGTAAATGCGTATAGTTCGTTTGAG
This sequence comes from Acacia acuminata, assembly GCA_019022655.1. NCBI lineage: Eukaryota > Viridiplantae > Streptophyta > Magnoliopsida > Fabales > Fabaceae > Acacia > Acacia acuminata. The sequence goes on along the minus strand of JAFJYI010000376.1, from coordinate 123,838 downwards.
CGTTTGTGTTTCCGGTGGTTGAATCATATTGAATGCTTCTGCTTATATTTGGTGAAGGCAATTAATGACCGTTGAGAAGCTTCAATGAACTGTTGTGAGTAATCAATATAGCCGTTAGTCAATGAAGCTCGTCCGATACTCACATTCTTCGATTCTGTAAATGATCGCCATCATTCGCTGTCTTGACATTCCTTCTGTTTTTCCCATTGAATGATGTACCATTTAATAAGGGACAGGGAACAGAAATGCCTTCAAATTGCTCAGAGAATGGTTGAAAAAATCGTGCTTGGTTTTCTGCAACTTCATTAAATGCATCTGATGTAATCAAATGCTTTTGGATTAATCTGCATTTAACTTCTCATTTAATTATCTAAAACTCATTAATAAACTAATTAAACATATTTATGAACAATAATAAGTGATGATAAGAAGTAATCAAATCACAATAAAAAAAATTTAAGATTTACGGATACAATGATTTGTAAAACCAAAAAAGCTAACTCAAGCTGATGACTCGAGTTGACTATTCCACACTCGAGTCACAATTACATCTTCTTTGAAAATGTCTTTCAAAGCATAAGAGAAGATATCTCTGTATGAATTTAACTCGAGTATAAAATGGTCACTTCAAATTGGTGACTCTAGTCACATAAATATCACTTGAGTCAAATTTCATTTTTCACAAATGTCTTCGACCTAAGATTGAAAATTGATTTAAACAATGAGTATACTTGAGCCAATAAGTGATGGCTCGAGTTATCAAAATATGTTTTGAGAAAATACTCTTAAGGTCACACTCGAGTCATTTAAGATTGACTCGAGTCAATATTTTGATTGTTAAAAATATTTTGAATAAGGGACTTAGTATTTTTAAAAATAAATTTAAGTCCGCAAGAGTCCACTTGAGTCATATAGCACTCGGCTCGAGTTGAAGCATTTCATAAAACATTTCACAAATGCTTTTAGCTTGAGTCATATACAAGTAATTCGAGTAAGTCAAGGTTAAAACACATCTTGACTGAGGTTTCAAAAGACTTGACTCAAGTCAAGAACCCTTAACTCGAGTCAATTTGATAGAACTTTAAAATTAGTTACTGATTCAACTTTAATCAAGATAACATTTTAGTTGAATAGTTGAAGCATTTCATAAAACATTTCACAAACGCTTTTAGCTCGAGTCACATACAAGTAATTCGAGTAAGTCAAGGTTAAAACACATCTTAACTGAGGTTTCAAAAGACTTGACTCGAGTCAAGAACCCTTAACTCGAGTCAATTTGACAGAACTTTAAAATTAGTTACTGATTCAACTTTAATCAAGATAACAACAATTTAGTTGAATCATTAACTTCCTTTTATTTACAGTTGTCTCTTATCATCAAAACATACATAGAAAGCTAACATATGAAACTTGGTGGGGAAAAAGATACAGTATTGATGGGCGGTTTTAGTTTAGATTTTAGTTATTTTTTAATTACGAATAAAAGACATAATGCAAGAAGTTCAGTTAGGGGAAATTTAGCAATTTAAAATTTATTTATGATCTTTAGTCCTTTTAAGTAATTATAATTTTTATCGTCTCTTATAAAAAAATATGATTTTCTCTAGACCCTTTATTTTAATTTTCCCTAACTTATAAGCATGAGGGCTAATAATATCTTTTTTTAAAAAAAAAAAAAAAAGTTTAGGTGGGGATAGACACCGTCCCACTAGAGCCAAGGCACACTTTCGGCTTAAAAAGCACTTATAAGGGTACTTACAGATTGCCCACCAATGAGGCTCTCACATCAGGGCGGACCCAAAAATTTACAAAAGGGGCACAATTGGCAAGGGGTTCGGGGGCGAGTGTCCCCAAAATATTTTTTTTAAAAGGAAAGTTTTAGATGCATTGAAAAACAAAAGAATATAAACAAGAAAAAATATATTAAAAAAATATTTATGAAATCTAGTGAATATTGATGATGTAATAAGAGAGGCAATTATTTTACAAACCTATCATTTAGAAAAGTAAGGCTAAGTATCTTGTTAGAAATGTAGCTACATAAATTACAATGAAGGGTGAGCACTCAATAAGTTCAAGTACATATATTTTAATAAAAAAATATATTACAATAAAAATAATTATAATATCATCCTTCTAAGCCTTATTTTTTGAAATACCATCATAATTGCCTTATTATCAATGCTATCAAATACATCTTTTTTTTCAATATAAGGCACTAAACAATCATTCAACCATTCATTTCTCATCCCATTACGAAGTGCAGTTTTGATGTATTAAAGGTGAATACTTAATTTAAGGGTGGACAATCATTCAAACATGTATTAATTTTTTTTTTTTTCAAAAATCCCCATATTCAAGGGGGGCACTTGTCCCCCTAGTCTAGTATGTGGATCCGCCCATGTCTCACGACGACCGAAGTATCGAACCTCCTCCTTTTTGAGGTGCCGACGCCTTAACCAAATTTGTCACTTCTCATTGGCGGCTAATGATATATATAACTCATGGAAACAGTAAAAAGAACGAATAAAAAAAAAAAAAACTGGAAAAGACCTAATTAAAAATTATATCAAATTTTGACTTTTTCTAGCTATTAAGTTTTTAATGCTTACTTTACATTTATTCCAATTATTCGTAATTTTGATCGTCATGATATAGAATTTAAAACAATATAATATAACATGTTTTAAAGTATATTGAATCAATGTTAAAATTAACTTTAAAAAAAAAAAAAAAAAAAAGTCTTGGCTTTTATATATATGCGGATATTGACATAAAGCCAACGCCTTTGAAGAACACTATTTAATACTCCATCCTCTCTCTCTCTATATATATAACTAATCAAATTAAAATTACATAGATAAAAAAAAAAAAAGTTGTTTATATTTTGTTCAAACCCATAAATGGGTGGCGACAAATAGTAGTTGCCTTTGCCTATCCATAACAGTAGTATTAAGCTAAGGCGAATAAAGCATCAAAAGGTTCTCCGCAGGGTCAGCCTTTGATTACAAGTATAGCTTAGCTCATAGCCCCCCTTTCCAATGAGACAACGTGGTGCGGTAAAGCGTGACCTTAGGAAACCTCTAAGTGGGCCTTCCTACTTTACATCTGTAAATCAAAGGGCAAGCATTCTCGTTGCTAATATGTTTCTACGGCAACATTTGTCACCACTGAAAGTCACAGATTTTAATTCCTTTTAGCTTTTTAGTTTATTGCTTCTTTTTTTTTAATCATCTTTACCAATTTCATTCTCGTATTCGTATAAGCATATTATGAGTATTCTTTTGGTTCTACTTTCAATTCAGTGGCAGAAATCTTAACGCTACTTCAAATTCAAATGAGACATCTATATTTAACTCTCAACTTTTTTCATTGGAGGTTGCAAATTAATTTTATTGATACTAACACTATTTTGCCCATAAAATTAAAATGCAAAAGGAAAATAAAGGGCATAATTTCACAACCATAACAGATTGAAAATTTCCAATTATATTTGGACTATATCATATTAACAGAGAAATTTTCCTACGATCACTGCAACAAATTCAGACTATAAAAATTACAATTTTTAATGGATGCAAATAACAATATTGCCTAAAAATAAAATCAATCAAAATGAAAAACTGGAACTGGAACCAACTTTTTCTATATGCAAGTCATGCACACAAACATATAGTAACAAGACAAAATTTCTAGTAATCTAGCCAAAGTTCCAAACTAGCTTTGTAATCCGATCCCAAATAATACTTCAATTCTACAAAAAGAAAAGAGCACAGTCCTCCTTCTTGAACCTGTAAAAGTCCATACTTGTTGGATTAAGAAACTGCTATGGGTGGTTTCATGCTAAATCCATGCTTCATTTTCTCCATACTCTGTTTAATGCCAAGTCAAAATTAAAAAATGGAACAAATTTGAGCTGTTATGAATAAGTAAACTGCATTGTACTACCTAAAGAAAGTAATTCAAGTGAATTAAAATGAGAAGTACCCATCAAAAACTCAGAACTTACCCCGGTGCAAGTTTGCCAAGGCTGTCTAGCTCATCACCTGTGTCCTCTTCCAGGACTCTCCCAGACATTTCAAAGATATAAGATCTATATGTGTCTGTGGGAAGTCCTCTACCAGCAAGCAAATCCAAGTCTTTTTCATGAAGTTCCCTCCCATTCACAAAAACACCAGTATTTCCACTTGCCCATTTTCTGACATGGGATAACTGAACTCTTCTATATGAGACTGCAACAAAATGAGATAAAAAATGAGATTGAAGAAGACGAGACTAGGATTAAGAGGTTATCCGTCATCTTTAATTGTACACTCTCTGCTTCCATCTTTGTACGCCCTGCTTCTATCTTTGCACGTATTCTCCGATAGCATCCAAGCAGCCACCTTCAAGAACAATTAGATTTGCAGGAGGCTTTACAAAGTGATCCAAATTGACATCCTTGCCTGGTGTACCATCTAAGGAAATATTTTCTTCCACTTTAATACAACAGCAATTTAGATAAATATAATAAGACATGGCAACTCAATATAGAAGATAACTGTTTTATGCTATTGATGCAAGATGATAAATATATAGACATCAAAGAATTTAAAAAAAGAGAGATGACAAAAGAGAAGGAGAAACCTGAAATGTGGACACCTTAAGAATTCTTTGTTCTCAAGAAACCCAAAAGCAATTTAAACCATGTAGCAGCAAATCCCATGTTCAATTGCAATATCATTCTGACTACCTCTTGGTTAAAGCTAGAAATATGTCATAACAAAAAATTCTTCATAATAATAACAATCCCTTTGTGCCATGTTCAATTTTGATAATTTCTCAATATTGTACATAAAGAAAGGTTACCTGGGATGTCATATGAGAACCAAAATTGATCATTTTCTTCATCAGCAACACCTGGGGCACCATTTTCTTCAGGCTGGACTGATGGCTCTGCCTCATCTAATTGATCCTGCAGTTTGCCCAAAAACTATATTTGTCAGATCAAATAAGTATTACATTTTGCACAAAATGAAACGTACGTAGTACAGTCAAGCCACTAGGCATAGTCTAATGATGAGGATGGAGGATTGTAGGCAATTAATAATAGGCCTCAAGTTCAAACATTTATTCAATCACCCACACACAAAAATAAAAATAGCACAGCTACTTCGGAAGGCATATAAATTATCTCAGGTCATTTAAAATATGCTTATAGTTTCATCAACAGGATATTTTTACATGAAAAATTATGTCAGTAATGTCAATATCAGTGCTGCCAAATTGCTCACTTTGTGATTCAAATCCTTCTACTTAGCTCGATTCATCCAGCCAATGATTTATATCACAGGAAAACTTAAAGGAGCAAGGGAATGGATGACCAAATAGTGCAATTTGAACAAGAAATGAATATCTGATATGATAATTCGTCTTATGTATTTTCAAGCAGGCTATAGGGTCATGAAATCATGTTATTTGTGGCCCAACATAAGCCAAAGATAAAATGGACAAGATTTAAAAACAATAAAAGGAAAACACTTCAGAACTTCAAAACACAGTGGTCTAATAGAAAATTAGCCTGACATTCAAAGCCTTAGTGTCGTCTAAGAAAACCCAACCAGCTGAGTCTTACTTGTCTCTTTTCATTCGGAAAACTTTGACACTCTATTGTCAATGAATCAATATATACTATAAAAACTATAAGAAGCCACATATTCATAAATCATGAATAGTATAACTCGTTTCTCAAATTTCATTCAGTACATACCGCCCAACTCTAGTTATATAACATATTTAGAATTTAAAGTAAGCATTATAGTTATTTAGAATATCTGATTACCAAGTGAATCCATTACCAAATTTAAACTCAACATCTCCTTTCCACTGTAATTTCAGCCAACAAAAATTTCACCAAACAATTTGTTACTGACTAATAATCAAAGGCTACTAAGCATTTCAGTATACTCTTTCACTTTCATTCATTTATCCGCTTAGTATTTAATATCCAAAATCCACTTTTCATATAAGTTTGAAGGAGTCATCTTTACTTTGCCCAAGGTTTCAACAAAAGCATCAACTATATGATGTCGGAGCACCATGGATTGTCACAAGAATAGAAATGTGACAGAATAGGAAAGCTTGTACAAAATGTTGCATCTAGTATTGCATTAGATGTTAATATCGTAAATTTCTAAGACTGAAGCACATAAGTTTCTTTTTCTTTTGGCCTTCAGTTTGGGGTAAAGCTACAGTGGAAGGTTAAGTAGCGGGCAAGGGAAAACCTGGAACTTGGACTAAAAAATCTATTTCTGAGAAAGAAACTCTAAGGCTCTGCTTAGTTTGAACGGATCAAAGGAGAGGGGGGGAGGATGAAGGGATTTTAGGCCCCTCCCCTCATTTGGTTGATGATATTTTTTAGGAGGGGAGGGGAAATTTTTAAAATTTTCCCCTCTCTCCCCTAAAAAAGTCACCCCCCAAAGCGAATGGATTTGGAGGGATTCTTAGAATATGTGTGTGAGTGGACTAAGATTCCCCTAGAATTGTTCTATTATTGCTAAAATACCCTAATGCCCCTTTTTAAGTCGATGCATCCCAGGATATGACCCTGCTTCTACTCTCCGACTCTATTTTTCTGCGCAGGAGTTGCTGAAACCTTCTCTCTTTCACTCTATTTCTTCTACTACTTTATTCTTTCCTTTTCTTGAAGCGTTTGATCTATCACTAATCTTGTTTCTTGTATCGCATTTTCATCTGAAATTAGCTGCTTATTCATCCTTTTCTGGAAATCTTAGTCTTTTACCAATCAATTTATTGAAATCCTTCTGGGTTGGGTATCATTCATACTCTACGACCGACGAATGCCCCTGCACCTTCCTCCATCAATCTACACCAATAGCATCTTACTTGTACTATTTCTACCTTGATCGCCAATGATTGTGCTTGTGGTTGCAATTCACTGCCTAGATGATTTCATTTCCTTCAAATTCTAGCTACCATAATGTGCTTTATGATTCACATAAACCAACATCTTAAGTTTTGAAGATAATATTTTTATCGTGTTATGGGAAACAAAGATATAGAGATTGCTGCAGGGACTTTGTCTTAAATCTTTTTACGTACTTTGAAATCACCCTTTACATGAACAATGGAATAATATTCCAAGTTCTTTCTAAAACAAATCCGAGATTATACACTTTTGAGAAGAAAAGAATTATCGCTCATTTTTCCACTTGATTTCTTGAACTTTTCTCTCTTACAAGAAACAGAACTTCAAATGGCATACAGTTCATTTCAGGGCTTGGACTTATTTCAGATACATTGAATCTCTCTGTTCAAGTCTGACACTTTTCTTTTCCAATTTTAGTATATGACACTACAAGAAAAATCAATTTTTGCTACGGAAAAATTCCGTAGCAAAACAGACTTTTTCCATAGCAAAATGGATTTGCTACGGAATTTGTCCGTAGCAAAAAATCGCAATTAAGCAATTGTGACGGAAAAGGAAAAATCAATCGCAAAATTCGAAAATTTGCGACGGAAAATATCTCCGTCGCAAATTTTGCGACGAAATCCCTATCCGTCGCAATTTGCTACGGAAAATATTTCCGTAGCAAATTCGAAAATTTGCTACGGCAATATTTTCCGTAGCAAATTTTCGCAAATTTTCAAATTTTCTACGGAAAATAATTCCGTAGCAAATTCTCAAATTTGCGATGGAAATATTTTCCGTAGCAAAACTTATAAATTTAAAAAATATATTTTTTTAAATTTTTTTTAGAAAAGTGAATACAAAAAGTAGTGTACCATAGATATAATAACAATTATAAAAAGTTTAAATAGAGAAAATAAAATATATATAATAATGAAAATATATAGTAACAACCATAAAAATTTACATAGAGAAAACGAAATATAAATAATATTGCCCAACAAAATAAACTAAAAAGCACAAAAATCGTAATAAGTTATACACCAAATAGTTATACACTAAATAGCTACAGAATGAACAAATTAGAGCTTTACATTCCATAAAGTATAAAAAACCAAATAATAACATCTCAATGCCTAAGCTTTCTTTGCAACCAGTGCAACTCCAAGCATTACACTAGGATTTGAGGTATTTGTACAATTGGTGATAGCGGAATAACATCATCTCCATGCCTAAGTCAGTGGGTTCCCCATGGAAAGTGAAGCCTCGCAACCTTATTCGAGATTCCTTTGGTACAACAAAACCTTGCAAACACAAGTGCAATACTATATAGCTCAAACCTTGGGAAATTAATGATAATAAGAATATAATGAATAGTAGCATGGGAAAAACTTGTAGGAGAGAAATTTGATTACTTACCCCATTGCAGTGTGTCGATGACCAGTCAATAAATACACCACAAAAAACTTGTGGTTTGCATTGTGGTTGCTTCCTATAGTTGTAAATGATCTCCCTAAAAGTTAAGTTTAGTTGAGAAATATGCAAAAAGAACCGAATGAGAACAAAGTAATAAATGAAGAAAAGTTTGAAAAACCAACATTTTTAGTGCAATAATCTGGATTAAATAGATGTTAAGAACATTACTCACAATATTGTTGGAAAAAATTCAATCTGCACTAATATGGCACAACATTATTCATGAAATATCCAAAACTTAAGTAATCATCACAACCTCAAAGCTTCCAAAACAGTCCCAACATTGTTTGATTCAATTCAAAAAATTATTGAATCTAGGAATTTGACAAGGCATACACATGACAACTATAATCAATTCATTACAGACCACAGAAGTCCAAGTTATTATGACCACAAATAATGGACTTTTCTGGTCAAGTATTTACACAATGTACACATATCAACAAATACATTCCATGTTTCCCAAAAAAAAAAAAAACTAAGCAAATAAGTTTGCACTTGATTGTTTATCATATATCTTATCAAACCATATTTACAATACCAGATGGGAGAACATAACATGAACTTATTCTTACAGAGTTCAGGATCAAATTACATCAACACCATACCTCAAAAATTAACATTAACATTATATTCTCGAAAAGATAGGAAAAGATAACTCCATAAACTAGAGCCATAAAAGAAACCAGAGAAGAGACCAAAGCTATGAACTATGGCAAGGGAAAATAAAATTCAAATCACGGGCACCGTAAACTTAAAACTAACTCATATTTGTAAGCAACATTAAGTGGTAGGAGGAGGAGCTGCTGTGCCCCCACCGCCAACTGCAGCTGGAGATTTCTAGTTTTGTGGAGTAGAAAGAATGGAGTAGAAACAATTTTGTAAATAGAATAGAAACAGAAAATTATTAAATCAGATCTACTCCAAACCAAAATTCAAATGCAAATATGAATGGATCGATTAGCTTCATAGACCAATAAGTTTAACAAGTGAGTAGAGAAAAATGTGACACAAAAAGAAATCACAGGAACAAAAACAAAATGAAAGTACAAGCACTCTAATGCACTCCCAAATAAAACAAATACTATACATTGAAAATGTAACTTACTTCTTGAATGTGTTTGTCAAGAGATTTAAGCTTTGACTCTGCCTCTCCGTTGCAATGATTTAAATCAGTTTGCATTTCTCCAATTGATTTAAATCACAACCTGCCAGAAGAGGTTGCAACCATGTCTCAGGTGAAGCTCTTTTATGATTCCCAGTGCGAAGATTGTATTCACCAAGAGGACTAAAACACTGAAAATATATATTAAGTACAATGTCATCGTCAAATCACACTAGTAAGGAATATAAGATGAAAAAGTTAATGGAAAAGGCATGACACAACATATGGTTTGTATTACAGACTAAAAACCTTACATCACCACTAGGATCATCAAACTTGGTGCATAGTTGTGTTGGGAGACAAATACATACTCAAGTAACTAGAAAAGAAAGCATGGCTGATTATGTCATAAGCATCATGTCTTCTACCCTACAGTCCACTGTCTTATTTAAGAACTGAAGAATATAGAGTCAAATAATCTGAATTTCATAAGTATTCATGTACACAAGATAGCTATATATACACAAGAGAGGGGCCTTAGAGTTAATAGACCCATTATGACTAATCATGACTAATTATGAGTATTTCCTAATATGAATATTTCCTTTCCTAATATGAGTATTTCCTAACACTCCCCCTCAAGTTGGAGCATAGATGTTAATCAAGCCCAACTTGTTACAAAGATAGTCAACCCGAGTGCCACTTAAGGCCTTAGTCAAAAGGTCACCCAATTGGTCACTGGAACGCACATGCCCTGTAGAAATAAAGTTCTCCTTGATCTTATCGCGTACAAAGTGACAATCAATCTCAATGTGTTTCGTACGTTCATGAAACACAGAGTTGGAGGCTATGTGTAGAGCAGCTTTATTATCACACCACAACTTTGCAGGTAATGATGTGGCAAGACCAACTTCCTGTATTGACTGAGACATGGCTCTATACTCAGCTCCTGCACTCGACTTAGAAACCACATCTTGCTTCTTACTCCTCCATGATACTAAATTTCCACCCACAAACACACAATATCCTGTGGTGGATCTTCTGGTAGCCTTTGACCCCGCATGATCTGCATCACAAAAACATTCAATCTTGTTGTGGCCATGATTCGTGTAGAGTACACCACGACCAGGTGAGCCCTTCAAATAATGTAAGACATGCTCCAATGCTTCCCACTAAGCAACGGTTGGTGCAGTCATGAATTGACTAAGCATACTAACTGGAAAGGTCACATCAAGGCGAGTTACTGTGAGATAGTTCAATTTCCCAATTAATCTACGGTATCTCTCAGGGTATGCAAACGGCTTGATCTTCTCCGGATCAACTTTCTTTCTTACATCCTCAGGTAGCTCATCAAACGATATGCGGTCATCCATGTCCAAGAAGGGATTAGGAACCATGGGAAAGCTACTCGGTGCTGCTCCAAGTTTCTCGGTTTCTTTTAACAGATCAAGAACATATTTCCTTTGTGTCAAAAGGATGCCTTTCTTACTTCTCATAACCTCTATCCCAAGAAAGTACTTTAACGGACCCAAATCCTTTGTTTAAAAATGAGAATTAAGAAAGACCTTAAGTGATGAGATTCCCGAAGCATTGCTACCCGTAATAACAATATCATCAACATATACCACTAACAGAATCATGCCAGCATCTGTATGCTGATAAAACACAGAATGGTCACACTTGCTCTGGATCAAACCAAACTTCTTAACCACAGAGGCAAATCAACAAGATTCCAGGTACCAGCCTTATCAAGGGCCACCATTTCGTCTTCCATCGCAGCAATTGATAAGGCTGGTACCTGGAATATGATCAGTAGCACCGGAATCGATGATCCACTTCGAGGAAGAAGTAGCAAAACTAGAGGCAATATTACCTGTACCAAGAGCAATTGAAGACCTAGATGTAGATGCAGCCATCGAGCCTCACAAAGAAGATAGTACCGAGAAACCGAAGAGACCAGCAACCCAACAATTCTCCAAACGTCTCACAAGAGTCAACACCAAACGACACAATTTTCCAAATGTCTCACAAGAGACCAAATGCCAACCTAAGTACCTCACCGGAGGCAAAGAGCCAAAGTGACCACCAAACAAGAGACCAATTGTCAAACACCTCACACCAGAGGCAAAAGGAAGTGAACTCAACCCCAAAAAGGCTGAAAAACGCACAAACCCAGGCTTGAACACAAACCAACGATGAGAAAACGAGGAACCCAGATCTACAAACCTCGTCAAATGAACATAAAAACACCCCAAAGGGACCGGGTTCAGTGATGCGACGCGAATGGTGGAAGTCACCGTCAAAAAAGGTGTTACACGCGCTCCCACCCTCCAACGCGTGGAAATCCGGTGAATCTGGCGGTGGCGCGTGAGGGCCACGCGCTGGTCGGATGACGGCGGCTCTCCGGGAATAGGCCGAACTTACGACGACGAATCCAATTGCACGACACGTGTGGACAAAATCGAGCCACCACCGAAGCCCTACCTGAACGCCCAAACGCCCTAAACCAGCAAAAACAGAGCGAACAAGAACGTCTCTGTTTGACAGATGAACGATAGACAACAAGCAAATAATTTCAGAGAGCCCTAAGCTCTGATACCATGAAGAATATAGAGTCAAATAATCTGAATTTCATAAGTATTTATGTACACAAGATAGCTATATATACACAAGAGAGGGGCCTTAGAGTTAATAGACCCATTATGACTAATCATGACTAATTATGAGTATTTCCTAATATGAATATTTCCTTTCCTAATATGAATATTTCCTAACAAGAACCATCTCTTCTTGAAGTATGTTTCAAATTTCAGCCTGAAAACTGGTCAATGTTAGGAGTCTATGCCATCAAAAAGCAACCGAGTAGGCATATTATTTCTAACACTAGCATGATCAATGACAACTCAACTTTGGTTTCATACAAAATAACAGCAAACATATCAACTGAAGAAAGTAATACAAGCTAGCATTTATAAAAATCAATGTATATTCCATTTTCCTCTTCATGGAAATATATAAATATATTTCGTTGGAATATTCACAGAAACAAATTTCAAGCCAACTTGAAGTTAACAATGATAGGTAATTTCTTTGATTAAGAGAATGATTGAAAAAAAATTTCAAGCCAACTTGGTCCTTATCTAATATAATGACAGACCACTTTTCATCTTTGAAGCATCCCACAAACATGTATAAACCTAAGTACAACTATTTAACCGACCCGATAAAGGTGTGAGTTAACTTCGCAAAGTCGATGCAAAGTTTCAATGGGCACCACTAAGCTCAAATTGACCACTAAGCTCCAATGATATGCTTTGCTTGCCCTGGTCCACATAAGGTGAGATAGATAAAATGCTTACCAGAGGTTGTTTATACGGAGATAACTAGTTTACCTGCTTAAGTCCAATAACATAATCACCTTCCATTACTTTATCCCAATCGAATCTTTTAGAAATGCCATTGAGCAACTCTGTTATCTGCCATAGCATTTAAAAAAAAAGGCATAAATAGATCAACAAGTTATATATGAAAGTAAGCAAGAAAACCCGCCAAGCTCCATAATATTCATGCCTTTTATATCGTAGACTCATACTTTCGCTTTTAATTCATGACATACCCAATATTCTTCATCAAGCACAGCTTTCTCGAGCAACAAATTGGCCAAATTCAATTGCTCCAGAATTGAAACAGGGGCGAAGTGAAAAGAAATCAAAAGGTAGAAATCTGAACACAGAAAGGATGCGATCCAAATCCAAATAACAACAAACCGTTTTCGCTTAATCCAAATATAGAAAGCTGATTTTTCGCTTAACCACAACTCTGCTATCTATTCATACTAGTTTACCCGCCCTAAAACTCGCAAATATCGTAATTTCCAAATGCAAACTCTAAATTTCATACATAGCCAAATGGATATGGATGCAAGAAGACACAGAAAATCAACACAACAATGACCGACCCAAATCGTAAAATGCAAAAAATTCATACCTTGCTCTTGTCAATTCTTTTCACAAACCACCCAATCCCCCATTCGCTAGATCTTGGGCTGCTGGAATTCTTGTTCGACCGAGCGTTACGGATCTCATTTGGTAATTTTGGCCGTTGATCATTCATCGATTGAGATTTAACCATGCTATCCTTCTTCTCCATCCAAATTTCGAACTCGTTCGCTCCTTCAAAGACAAAATGCCAAGCATCGTCGTCGATCGAGGAGAGCAAACTTTTCCGTCGTCGTTGTCGGAGAGGGAAGGAATTTCAGAGGAGGGAAGACGCATCGGAGAAAGAGAAAGGAGGGAAGATGTGCATAAGCCGTGCGAAAACATAGCTCAAGAGACTCGTGAGAAAGGCGGCATGTCCTTTTTTTTTAATTTTACCAATTAAGTTAAATGGAGGGAAGAATAAAATTTTTGGAGGGAAAATAAATTTCCTTTTGTATTGGAGAGAATATGTAAATCTTTTAGAAGAATAATAGTTTGAGAAAATCTTATATAAAGTTGCTTAAAATAGAGAAATTCTAAATTAGATTGTTAAACCCAACAAATCCCTAATTAAGAATAATATGATTCATTTAAACCAAATGAGTTTTTGTGTTTAGGAAGAATGATTAAAAATGTTGAGTTAAAAAAAAAACACATAACACCATTATCAATTAAAAATTTTAATTAAAATTTTGAATAAAATTTTATTTTTCAAAGAACTCAAATTATTTTTTTGTCAATAGAAAAATCAATCTTCATTAATCACACAATTTTACTTATGTATAGGTGGTTTTTTTTTCACGTTAATAAATATCTTTTATCTTAAAAAATCATTAATGAAAATCTTTGATATGCAATTTGCTACACCAAACAAAAGTTAAGGCTCCTCTCACAAAGACTCATGGTCTAGGGAGGAAGTCTCAGTAAGGGTGGGAGAGAATCACTTGAGAAGAAATTAGAAAATGAGAAATCCGGGGACAAGTTTTTCCGTTTTTCTTTTCCTTTTTTCAAGTTAATGGCGGGACTTGCAAAATTTATTGACGGAGAATAAGTTTTGGAAAAAATATTTTGGCCAATTTAGATCACTTTTTTTGTTTCCCTTTACCGCATTTTTCTCTAGATTTTTCTATAAATTTAATATTTGGCCAATTTAGATCGCCTTTGTTTGTTTTAAAATACAATAGAATTCCAAATTTGTAATGTAGTCCTATTAGACAATTTTGTAATATATTATAAATATGAAATGTCTAAAATAATCCTATTGGATCTCAAATTTGCGGTGAAATCCCGTGAGACAGCTTTATGTCACACTTTTTTGTACAAAATTAATGGAGCATACTCTTTAAGATTCAACTGAGAATTTTCTAAACTAATAGACTCAATGCCCACGCTTATACTTATCTCTCACATTGAGGACTTATAAAAAGCACTTGTGTAATGATACATGGACGCAAAGAGACGTATCAATAAAAATGGCACACTGAGTTTTTGGAAGAATAATGTTTTCTAGTGGAAACAAAAAAGAATTATGATTTCTCACATGCTAAATAATATATTTAAATTTAAATTTTATAATTTTTAGATTTAAAGACTAATTTTCAGGATGTAAGCATAATAGGAAATATAATCTCAATAACTTATATATTAGATAAGCATCTATACATAAAACATATAAGAAAAGTATTAAGGATTATTAAATGTGATTATGATTTAGCTCATATGATTACCCCTAATTACAATAATCAAATCTGAAACAATAATTATTTCATATGATTTTAAATAGGTTGTAGGATGTTGTTGATTCGTATTAATTGTATGCAACCACGCGTTACCCATCCATTCTATTAGACAATGGGGATAAAATAAAATGGCATTACTTCACGGAATTAAAGGTATTATTTAAAAATAAAATGGAATTTAACCGTGTTATTACTTATATTAGAGAAGATATTAATGCTGATTGCGATTTGAATTCGAAAATTTCTGCGGAAATGCTTTCCGTCGCAATTTGCTATGGAATTTATTTCGTAGCAAATTCAAAAATTTGCTACGAAATATTTTCCGTAGCAAATTTGCCAATTTGCTACGGAAATATTTCCGTAGCAAATTTTCGCAAATTTGAGAATTTGCTACGGAAAAAGAATTCCGTAGCAAATTGCGACGGAAACCATTCTATAGCAAATTCAAAAATTTTGCTACGAATCGAAACCAGTAGCAAATTGCGACGGATTTTGATTCCGTCGCAAATTGTGACGGATTTTTTTCCGTCACAAATTCGGTTGCTGTTTTGGCTTTTTCTAGTAGTGTGAGATGAATGAAAAGTCGTGCATATGTGTGTGTGTGTAAAAGGACAAGAATCTTTATTCCTTATTTTATTTATTGGAAAAAATATGGCAATTTTGATGGACGCAATAATCTTCAACACAAGAAGTTTTACTACGTGAGGAGATGATTCTAGTGCTGGATCAGACTATGCATAATCAACATTTGACTGGAAACAGTAGTGAGTTGGGTGGATTACTGAATCAGCATAATTTATATTTTTTTTATTGAAATAGAAAAATTGTTGAGATAAACCAATACAAAAATATCAATGAAACTGATGAAGGTGGGTTCTGCGTTTCGAAAGAAACAGTCAAGAACATGGAAACATGAAGGGAGGATGGAAGAGAGATAGACACCAAAGGAAGATGGATGGACATGGAGGGAAAGGAAATTACAAAACCCTAGGAATTTGTGTTTTTAAAAGCATGTAGATTAAACTTACTTTGTCAGTATCGCACATTCTTTAATTTTGCTTAGTAAGCATTTTCCATTCGTAACATTAAGGACAAATCATCAAACTTAATTATTGGGACTAGCAGTTTTAGACAAAGTAAACTTGAGGAACAAAACCACCTATTTAAAATTGTAGGGACCAAAACCAAATAGCTACAAACTATAAAGACTAAAGATGATATTATTTTTTATACAAAAGAGCCTATAACATTATGTTGAGCATAACAAAATAATCTGGAAGTATTTATTCTCCCAAATGGACTGGAGTTATTTTTTTTTTCTTGGTTTATTTCAAGGGCTATATATAAGAGAGCCAAAAAATATTATATCAGCCCCTAGATCTAGATATGATATCTCCCTACATGAATTATTTACTCTTGTTTTTAAGGGCTATATATAAGAGGGCCCAGAAAATTATGTGTGTACGAATTTTGGCCTAATCACTCAATGACGAGAATAATGTGTATTACTTATCCATCTAAATACAATCCCAAGAACATTAAAGGAGACAAAAAAATCAGGGCCCAAACTCCAACATTCCATTGTACATTGTCATTAACTTGGAACTTGTGGGTAGAGAGAAGCTGCAAAAGAAGAAGGAAGGACCTCAATGTTAATATAATGAGCAAATGATGATGGAGGAACCCATACAAAACCCAATATAAATGGAGCAAATGATGATGAAGAAGAAGCTATGGCATGGAAGACGCTCAATGTGGAAGCAAAGAATTAACTTGATGGCTTACTGTGAAAAACTAATTATTAAGACATAACAAAGATCAACTTAATTACACAATATTTAATTATGCTTGGTGGGTCCTAATTCAAAAGCTAAAACATCCTTTCAATACAACACAAGTATAATAGGAGAGGAACACATTAAGTATTAAGCGATACATCACATATCACATAGTGATATAGTATTACTTTTGGTTGAGATCTCCAACTCATATGACCCTATGAAATGGAACCAAAAACTTGAGATCTTGGCATCGCAAGATCATTGTATACTTGCTCCATGGATGGGCGAGTATGAGGATTTTTATCCAAGCAAGTAAAAGCTATTCTTGCAATCATCATCACCTTCTCAACCACAGAACCTCGCAGATAATGTAACCTTTGGTCTAACACTTCCTTTAAATCCAAATTATGAGCAACTATTGTTGGTGTATCAATAGAAGACATTATGAGATCTCTTGGATGCTTTCCCATAATTATTTCCAAAGCCAACACTCCAAAGCTATAAACGTCACATTTCTCGGTCACTTCCGTTGTATACGCAAGTTCTATAACAAAATCAAAATGATTATTATGAAAAAAAACATTGTTAGTGAAAAAGTTTTAATTTCCAAATAAACAAAACATGAAATATAAAACCATGTAATTCATAAGAAAAATAAAAATCACTTTATACAAATTAAAATATCCTTAACCTGGAGCAAAGATAGCCAAAGGTGCCAGCAAATGAGGTCCAATTGTTAGAATCTGGATACAAAAGCTTGGCGGTCCCGAAGTCAGAGATGTGAGCTTCATAATCTAAGTCTAAAATAACATTTTTGCTTGATATGTTACGATGAACTATTGGATGTGAGAGTCCATGATGAAGATAGTATGAAGCATTAGCCACACCTTCAACAACTTTGATTCTCTTATTCCAATCCAATGCAATTGCTTGCGTATCATCACTTAGTATCTTACCCAAGCTGCCCCCTTCCAAGAATTCATAAACCAAAAAGGAGAACTTTGAATGCCAACAAAACCCATATAGCTTGATGATATTGCGATGCCTAGTTTCTGTCAAGGCCCGAATCTCACTCATAAATGCTTTTTGATGACACTGATCCCTATCTACCAGAAAATGAAGCTTCTTCACTGCCACAACTTGACCTGTGGGCAATTCAGCTTTGTAGACGCTTCCAAACCCTCCGACCCCAATGAGATATTTTTCGTCGAACTCCTCTGTAGCTTCAATAATGTTTTCATATACTAACTTCCCATCATAACTCCATATAGCAAACAGATTTTGAGTTTGCACTACTCTTTTTGGACTTTTTGCTTTCCTTTCATTGTGATGGTAAATAATATAAGAAATTCCCATTGAAACTATTGCAAGCAAAATAGATCCCAAACCAAAAAAGAGAACAAAGATCACCACTTTGTTTCTGTTATGATGCCTTAGATCGTAATTGTTTGTTGGGCAAATTGGCAAGCCAAATACATTTCCACATAAGCCTTTGTTGTCTTTCAATGTCTCGATTGAAGCATTATGAAAGGCAAAATTATTTGGGAGTGGACCTTCTAATTTATTGTGTGATATGTCAATCATAGTCAAGCCTTTCAAATCACCAAAAAATGAAGGAATCATACCGGAGAAATTATTATGCGAGAGGTTCAACATTTCCAAACGTTGTAGCCCTTGAAGCATTTTTGGAATTCCACCGGAAAAGGAATTTGCACTAAGATCCAGGTATGCAAGATTTTGTAATTGGCCAAAACTATATGGAAGGTTGAAGAACTTATTTCCACTTAAGCTCAAATTCCATAATGTGATCAACCATCCAAATTCTTCTGGAATTAAGCCACTAAAATTATTGTTAGCTAAACTCAACTTATTAAGGTTCTTCATTAATCCTATCTGAACTGGAATGTTGCCTGAAAGTTTATTGTTGCTCAGCATAAGTTCACTCAATAATGACAAGTGACTCAATTCCTTCGGAATATTTCCTATCAAGTGATTTGATGATAAATCAAGTCCCTCTAACTTTGTTGCCTCGCTTAATTCCAGTGGTATTCCCCCGGATAAGTTATTATTAGAGATCTTGAAGCTTGTAAGGTTATGGCATTGCCCCCATGTAGGTGACAAGTGACCATAAAATGCATTGTTACTTAAATCAATGTAGTTCAAGTTTTGATATACACCAAAAACTTCTGCTATATTGCCTGTCAATTGATTGTTTTCAAGTCTAACTCTATAAAGGGTAGAGCAATTCTTCAAACTTCTAGGAATTGGACCAGTGAATTGATTATTCTGTGCAGAGAAGTTCGTAAGTAATCCTCCGAGACAAATGTTTTGAGGCAAATGACCTTTGAAATTATTGTCTCCAATTTGCAAGGATTCTAATTTTGCAAGGTTATTCGTTTCTGATGGAAGATTGCCACTGAGTTTGTTTTGATACAAAACTAGGTAGATGAGCTCACCAAGTTTCCAATGCTAGAAGGAATAGATCCAGAAAGATTGTTTACACTCAAATCTAATTCAGAGAGCATTGTTAAGTTTCCGATACTTGAAGGAATGGGTCCAAAAAGATTGTTTTGAAACAAATGTAGGAGGAAGAGCTCGGTCAAGTTTCCAATGCTAGAAGGAATAGATCCAGAAAGTTTGTTTGCACTCAAATCTAATTCGGAGAGCCTTGTCAAGTTTCCAATACTTGAAGGAATGGGTCCACAAAGATTGGTTCGATACAAAGGTAGTTTGGAGAGCTCAGCCAAGTTTCCAATGCTAGAAGGAATAGATCCAAAAAGGTTGTTTTTATACAAAGATAATGTGGAGAGCTTTTTCAAGTTTCCAATGCTAGAAGGAATCAATCCAGAAAGATTGTTTTGAAACAAATTTAGGAGGAAGAGCTCAGTCAAGTTTCCAATGCTTGAAGGAATAGATCCAGAAAGGTTGTTTGCACTCAAATCTAATTTGGAGAGCATTGTCAAGTTTCCAATACTTGAAGGAATGTTTCCACAAAGATTGTTTTCATACAACATTAGTAGGGAGAGCTCAGTCAAGTTTCCAATACTAGAAGGAATAGATCCAGAAAGGTTGTTTGTATTCAAAACTAACATGGAGAGCTTTTCCAAGTTTCCAATGCTAGAAGGAATTAATCCAGAAAGGTTGTTCTGAAAAAGGCAGAGGTTTCTTAGATTGACCAAGTTCCCTATGGATAGTGGGATAGACCCGAATATGTTATTGCCTTGAAATTGCAATACTTCCAAAGAATAAAGTTCCCCTATTTCCGTGGAATTGACCACGAGATTTCGTTGTCGAAAAGATAAAGTTGTTCTAAACTAGACATGTTTTTGATAGTTTTAGGGATGCTACAAGAGAGATTGTTGTTTGACATGTCAAGTTTCTCAAGTTTCTTCATCATTCCAATTTCATGGGGGATAGAACCAATAAATTGATTACCTCCAAGTCCTAAGTACAAGAGGTTAGTCATCCTTCCAATTTCTGGAGGAATGTGGCCAGAAAAGTAGTTGGAACCAAGCTCGAGCCATGTTAATTTGACCAAAGATGAGAAATTGAGAGTATCAAGCGTACCTTTTAACCCAAGATCTCCAAGAGAGATATTGAAAACAAATTTGAACTCATTGCATTCAATTCCAACCCAATCGCAAGGATGACTGCTATTATCTCTCCATGTTGATAACATAGTTTGGCTTTGGTGGTCAAGGTTGGCCTTCCACTTTAGCAAAGTGTTTGCTTCACTATTTGGTGAAGTAATGAAAGAGGAAACATGAGATGGGAACAAGATTAAATAGCCAACTAACAATACCCACCAAAGTGTAAGCTTCTCCGAAAATTGAGGTTTCCTGAGGAGGAACTCCATGGCCATGAAG
The DNA here is from genome assembly GCA_019022655.1 of Acacia acuminata. Classification (NCBI taxonomy): domain Eukaryota; kingdom Viridiplantae; phylum Streptophyta; class Magnoliopsida; order Fabales; family Fabaceae; genus Acacia; species Acacia acuminata. The sequence goes on along the minus strand of JAFJYI010000376.1, from coordinate 102,984 downwards.
GATATCTTAAACAAATTGAGAATGATGTAGTATACCCAATGGATGTTACGAGATATATATAAGCTGATGGAGTATATATAATATAACGCTAAATTAGTAATTTGTTGTGTTATAAGATCTTTAAAACATTAAATTATTTATTACTCCTCCAATCTTTAATATAAGAAATATTTTGAGAGTTGATTTTGGTCGTAAATATAAGATATAATTTTCATATTTGTCAAGTTTATTCCTAATTTATCCATTGATGCTCCATCAACAATAATCAAAGAAAATAAGGAATGAGAAAATTAAGATAGATGAATCAATTAAGTGTTCTAAAAAAGTCATATTAACTAATTTAACTAATTCATTAGTCTAATTAAATTAAGTAAATATATCTTATATTTAAAACGTAAGAGTACGATTCAAGAAGCTCTTTTTCTTTTTAAGGTTTAGACGAGAAATTAAACTATCCTTGAAAAATGAAAATGTTATAAGTTGGACGGGATATAGAACAAAAAAGATTAGTGGGTTAAGGTCGGATTCAAATAATTAGACCATTGTTTGGTAACGTGATAATTAAATAAAAATAATATTATATAAATAAATAATAATATACTACAATCCAACCGGTCATAATTAAATTATTGTAATTAATTTTTGCTTTCAATGTTTTTTAAAAAAAAAACTCATTGAACTAGTTTTAATCTTTTTAATGTTGATCTTTACCTTATGGAACAAAATCTCTCTCAGCTCCCAATCACCACTGAACATTTATCATTAATATTTAATTCAAATTTAAATTTGAGTCTTAAATCAAAGACGCGTGGTCCTGCCTTCTCTCAATCACGTGTTTTGAGTTTAAAACAACCATTACACACACAAAATTGAAATACAAGACTAATAACAAAAAATATCAGAACAACTTTAAAAATTTAAAATTAATTACTAAAATTTGATAATAAATAAATATTTAGAGGTGAGTAAAAATTGATAATTCAATGAAATTTGATCCATAATTCTTAAAAATAAGAAATACTATTGCTTAAATTGTCACAGTGAAAATGAATACAAAAAGCAAAACCTTTATTCTTTTTTTTTTTTTTTTTTGGGGGGGTGGGGTGGGTGGGTTTGTGATTGGGCAAAAGTGGATAGATATGATAAGAAAGTTAGGGCTAAAACAGCAACGATAGAAAAGTTAAGAGATATAAAGTATAAACCCTCCATTTTTTTTTTTTGAACCATTCTATGATATTCATTCCTGAAAAAACAGAATTACAATGACTGTGCGAACAAGCCAAATAGGTGAAAACCAGACAAGCTAAACAAAAGAACTAAGAGGAAATGACAGAGGCAAACGGTGCCATAACATCGTGGAGACAAATTCCACTAACTAAAAACAAGGTAAGCATGTCAACCAGGATCGATCGGCCTGTGGTGGGCAGCAACATGGTTCTTTGGCGTCCTGGAGTTCTTCACGTCTTCCTCCAAAATCAGAGACAAAGGGGGTAAGGGTCGTTCCACCCACCCAATTGGGCACACCCCCTTACTAGTGGATGCAGCAAGCAAATCTGCTGCTTGATTTCCCTGGCGAGGGATGAAGTGGATCACAAAGGAAGGTTCTGACTGAAATACTCCAAGAACATCTTCAAGAATACCACGGGCTTGCCATTCACAAGCATCAGGCTAATTTTTTTCCACACAATGCACGAGGTTTTGGCAGTCTGATTCAAAAATCACATTCTTATTCCCCAAGTCTTGAATTAACATCAGGGCTCTTTTAAGTGCTAGAGCCTCAGTCATGAAAGCGGAAATGGATTTGACCTTGTCAACGAAGGCCCATTTCATATTGCCACCTTGGTCACGGCAGATGATTCCGATGGCTGCAGCTCTTGACTTCTCGTTAAAGGCTCCATCAAGATTTACTTTAAGAACATGCTCAGGAGGCGGAACCCAAGAGGTAGGCGTTTTAGCGGCACTAACTGTATCTTTGGTGCCAGCAGGGGGGCACGCTTTCCAGAAGGCAAGTAAGGATTGTGAGGCCTTCTCTATTACCATGGCGGGGTTTGGCTCTACGTGGTTGAAGATTTTTTCATTTCGGCACTTCCAGATATACCAGAGGATCCAGCAAACATGCGCCCTATCATACTCGGTAAAATGGCTTTGTGGATGCATGAGTTCTTGCCACCATATCCTGATGCTCTTGATGTTGTTCAAATCATACCGGAAAGATAGCTTGCAGCCAAACCACACACACCTTACCCAGTCGCAATGGAAGAAAATGTGCTCTATGGTTTCATTAGCAACTTGACATACAGGGCATAGCTCGGTGCTACCTCTTTTTCGCTTGAAAAGACCACAATTTGTGGCGATGGCATCAGATAGTGCTCGCCAAAGAAAATTGACTACTTTTGGAATTATCTTGACTTTCCAGGTTGCTTTCCAGGTTTCGCTTGAGAGAGGAGTTGATGTTCTTGTAGCTTGGGTTGTCACAATGGAAGATGAGGTTGAAAAATAATACCCCAATTTTACCGAATACTCTCCATTCTTCGCTAGTACCCACCGCATCCTGTCAACCGTAGGTGTCCTAGGAATAGGGATAGATAATATTGCCTCTACAGCTATGTCGTCGAGATTATGCCTTAGTGTAGATACATCCCAACTTCCTCGTGCAGTAGCTAGTAGGGACTCCACCTTTTGATTGGATTTTTTTAGAACTTCATTCTCCGTAACTAACCTGTAGGAGGGTAGGGTTGGGATCCACCTATCTTGCCATATCTGTACAGACCTTCCATTTCCTATTTGCCAACACAAGTCTTCCTTAATGAGATTCCTTCCTTCAAGTATACTAGACCAGCACCATGAGGCACGGTGCCCCTTTTTTGCTTTTAGGAACGAGTCATTAGGAAAATAGAGTCCCTTTATAACTTGTGCCCATAGGTCATTTGGCTTTTGTGTTAATCGCCAAGCTGTTTTTGCAAGTAGCGCGTCATTGAACTTTATAAAGTCTCTAAACCCCATGCCTCCTTCAAACTTAGGACGTGTGAGCTTATTCCATGCAACCCAGTGCGTAGTGTTTTGGCCACCCCACCAGAAATTCGCCACAAGACTATTTAGCTCTTTACAGGTTTTGACTGGGAACTTAAAGCACGTCATGGGAAAAATCGGGATGGCATTAATGACTGCCTTAATCATTACTTCTCTCCCTGCGAAGGATAGATGCTTGCTACTCCAGCCTAGGACTTTCTTGCTCACTTTTTCACGAACATATGCGAGGGCCTGGTGCTTAGTTTTGCCCCAAACACTTGGAATGCCCAAGTATTTACCCTGATCCATGCTTTCACCAATGCCAAGTGTTTCACATATGGTTAGCCGTAGTGGGCCTGGTGCATTCTCTGAGAAAATAATGCTTGATTTCTCCAAGTTGGCCTGCTGTCCTGACGCTAAGCAGTAGCTCTGAAGAATCCTTGACAGGGTTTGGCAATTCTGGATATCTGCATTCATAAAAAACAAAGCATCATCTGCATAGAAACTATGTGTTAGAGTGGGGCAGTTATGGCTTAGTTTAATCCCCTCCAGATGCCCCTGTACCACAGCTTTGTTAATCATACAAGAGAGGGCTTCTAGGGAGAGAATGAACAGATATGGTGAGAGAGGGTCCCCCTGGCGAAGCCCTCTTCCTGGGTTAATGGAGGCTATTTTTTCACCTGCAATGCAAAGGTTAAGATGCACCGATTCCACACATTTCATAACAAGATTAACCCATTTTTGAGAAAAACCAAATTGAAGTAATATAGTTCTCAAAAAGTCCCATTCTACCCTATCATAGGCCTTACTCATATCCATTTTTAAGGCAAATTCATACTTACTACCAGTTTTCCTTCGCCTTAAATAGTGGAATACTTCGTGGGCTATGATAATGTTATCTTGTATTAAGCGACCAGGGACAAAGGCCCCCTGGTTTGGGGAGATGCAATTATCAAGGCACCCTTTCATTCGATTAGCCAGAACTTTGGAAATGATTTTATAAGAGAAATTACAGAGGCCAATCGGACGATAGTGTGAAACAGCTTCAGGCTTATCCACCTTTGGGATGAGAGTGATATTGGTACCATTAATTGTTTCCAAGGCAAGTTCTAGCTCAAAGAAATTTTTGACCATACAAACCAAAGTGTCACCAACCTCCTCCCAAGAAAATTGGTAGAATTTACCTGAGAAGCCATCTGGTCCAGGGGCTTTGGAGCCCCCTAATTCAAATGTGGCTATGCGGACCTCCTCACGAGTAACAGGGCGCAGTAGGAGATCATTTGAGACATCATCAATTTTGGGGTCCACAGAATTAACTACATCCGATAATTGTCTTGGACCTGAAGAGGAGAAGAGGTTAGTGAAAAAGGTGGTGAACAAATTATTGATAATGCTTTTGTCACTGGTCCACACGCCATTTTCATCTTTAATACTTAGTATATTATTACGTCTCCTTCTAATGAGAGTGGACAAATGGAAGAATTTAGAGTTTTTGTCTCCTGATTGTAACCATAGGACCCTTGATCGTTGCCACCAGTAATTCTCTTCTTGATCCATGAGCTCCTCAATACGTTGCAAGAGGATTGCTTCTTCCTTTTTGCTCTCAGCATTCTGGTATCCCTGTCGAATAGAAGTTAGATAGGATTTCAACTGTTCAATTGCTTTCTTTCGGTTAGGGAAATTTTCCTTACTCCACCTAATTAAATATTTTCTACAATTCAAGATTATCTATTTTAGTTTTCCTCAACAATTAAAAAAAAAACACTACTGAATTATAATTATTAGTTGAATTTTCGTGCTCATTAAAATTAAAGAATACGAGTTATATATTATAATTTTTAATTTCTATTGATAATAAATTAAATTAAGCTAGTGTATATTGTTGGTAAAATTTATCAAATCTTTTATAAAAAAAGACTATCAAATCATGTATTGTCTCGGTTCTTAAATATAGTATCCCTCTCTACAATACATTATCCAAAAATTCGAGTAGAATGTTTTATAAAAAAATTTCGTGTGTGTGTGTGTGTCTATATTTAATGATTTTTTTTCAATATCTAGTACATAATTTCACTATCATTAAACATTTAATTGCACGTAGATTTTGGGTAAAAAAGGAAAAGATATTTAAACACCACTAATTTTCTCAGTTTCCATGATATTGACAATTGGCCGTTAATATTTAGGGATAGAGAGGAAGTATCATTCAACCTATTTATTGAAATAATCCATAGATACAAATAAAAGAGGGTAAAATTTGTTTAAGGACTCCCCAAGTGCAACATATTTGACATGTGTGCAGCTCTTCTTCAAGAAGTATCATTCAACTCAGTCTTGATTGTGATGCTAATTCAACACGGCAAGCAAGTTTCATGATGTTGTACTGCACATAACAAGGGTATCTTAGTAATTTTTGTCCAAATAATTAAGTATGGGCATTGCTATGATCATTTGATGAAAGCCATCTGAAGATATATGAATGGATGTCGATATCAACAAATCAAATGTTGATTCATTTTCCAAAGTAAAATGTCCTTCTCATTTTAAATACGTTAAAAGGTGCTTATGCTACGATTTTTTAATTATTATTATTATTATTTTTACTTGGATTGCAATCTAACCACTTAATTATATTTTTGTCGTTCAACTTCATTGCAGATTCCATTTTTGTCCTCAATTTTTTTCCCACAAATCTTTAATTTCAAATTTTTCAAACCGATTTAAATGGTTCATGTTAACTATTATTGAAAGCGCGCCAAACGAACTTATGTCGAACTCATGGCTTTATGATAATTGATCAGCATGTCAAACTTGCAAGTTAATTTAGCATCTATTTGGGTTAGCAATAGAAGTTGATTTTCCAAACGAAATAAGTATGTGAGAGAAGTTTTGTCTCGACTTACATAGCATGCTTCTTGAACGCCAACTTAGACAGACACTTACTTACAAACCAGTGACGTAATAATAAAATAAAAATTATATTATATACATAAATAATATTATATCAATAATGTCTTGTAAAATGCATGCGCTAGGCCCAAATTATCCAGACAGAGCTGCGACAATCCCAGACCTTGGAGTCACAAGGGTCGTATATCCCACTTCCCCCTTAGAATAATTCAGGACAAGATCAACAATTTAATCCTGCAATTTCATCAGTATAAAATATAAAAATATAGCTAGGTTATCTCAGTCATAAACTATAAATTATGGACTTCTAAGCATAAATTGATTGTATTAAAATCTCAAGGTAGTGAGACCTTGAGTGTGGTTATTCGATTATAAGTTGTAACTTATAAGGAGGAGTGAGTCCTAGTGAGGATAGCTCTAAGGTTATTGTAATCATTGTTGAAAGATAGTGGAAATCTCATAGGAGTTCTGAGGACTGGATGTAGATCAAGATATTAAGGCTGAACCAGTATAACTGTCTATGCACACTTCAATGATATCCTTTTAACTCTTAATTACCTTGTGATTTAATTATCGGTTAAGATTGTTTTAGTTTTTATAACTCACCTAATTTACCCCCTCTTGGATGATTCACTGTGACTAACAAACTTTAGACATTCCAATTTTGAATTAGGAACGCTTAAAGACCACTTTTGGCATCTCAGTTCTAAAAAGGACTCCAAAAGTAGTGCTCTTGGAGCCAAAAGCTCTACTTTTGGCGTCCCGTTTAGAGTTAAGACGCCAAAGTCCCAGCTCTTGGCATTCCTTTTTTAAATTAGGACGCCTAAAGTAGACTTTCAGTATCCCTTTTAAAATTGGGAATCAAAATCCTCCATAGAATAAAAATACCTTTGCCTTCATTTTTACTTCACTTTTTTGAAAACGGGCATTTTTTGGGGACGCTATTCCCGCTTCTTATGGTAGTGTATATGCTGATTTGTTCTTACACTTCCTAAACCTTATATTTTTAATAATTATCGACAATTATATATTTTAATCCAAATAATTGACCCATAAACTCATGATCACATTATATAAGAGCTAGTCGATAGATTGGATACAAGACAAATTATAATGGTTCTAATATCAAAAGACGATAGTGTTGTGTAAACCTATCCGATCGAAGAAAGCAACCACAACAAATAATAATCAACGTGTGTGATTGTGAATGCAGTCTAACAAGTTCTAGACTTCTCATGTTGGGTTACTTGCAAACATTGGCGAATCCAGAAAATTAATGAAGGGTGGGCACCAGTGGCGGGATTTTTTTAAAGGGAAATTTTAAATGCATTAACAAACAAAAGAATATAAACAAGAGAAAAAAAAAAGGAATACAAAAAAAATATTCATAAAATCAAGTGAATACTGATGATGTAATAAGAGAGAGTTATTTTACAAATCTGTTATTTAGAAAAGTAAGGCTAAGTGCTGTTAGAAATACAGCTACATAAAGACATTCAATAAGTTCAAGTACATATATTTCAATAACAAAAGTATATATATTACAATAAAAATAATTACAATGTCATCATTCTAGGCCTTATTTTTTGGAATTCCATCATAATTGTCTTTTTTTAATCAACGCTATCAAATACATCTTTTTCAATATAAAGCACTAAACAATCATTCAACCATTTATCCACCATCCGATTACGAAGTGCGGTCTTAATGTATTTAGAGTAGACAATTATGTAAACATGCATTAATTTAAATATATATATTATAAAATAAAATAAAAAATAATTTTTTTATAAATAAAAAAAAAAAAAAAAAAAAAAAAAAAAAAAAAAAAAAAAAAAAAAAAAAAAAATTCCCCAAACGACGTCGTTTCAAGGGTAGGCACTTGCCCCCTTCTCTTATATGTGTGTCTGCCATTGCTTGCAAGCTGAGGCAACCTAGCAATAAACCAGCTCAAGTGGTGATCATTTTCATTCGTAGGAAACAAAAGTTGTTGACTTTGAATTGTGGAAGTGGAAGAGACATTTTAATTAATATGATATATTGTAATATCCACAAACGTCTTGATGAACATTTTCCTTGTAGACAAATGTAGAAGACTTTTCAAAGATGGAAAAATCAACTCGTGTTGGAGACGACAACTTTCATTAATGATAGATACATTTTAAGAATATAATCGCTGAGACTTAAGTACAAGGAAACAAATATCTATGAGAGAGACGTGCATTGTAAAATGGTTATTTAAACAGTACATCAAATCCAGATCAATTATCTCATTTTTGCTGAATATTTTTTTCTAGGTTTTGCTAATCTTCTCTTAGTCCTTGTGCGTGAAGAACACAAAGTAAGAAACGTAAAACAATGTGGCTTAAGTATTTTCTTTGAACATGCAGGTTGGGAAAAGGGAAACGACGCGGATTGCGATATCAACAAATTGGTGGGAGTCTTAGAGGGCCACTTCAAAACAAATAGCTTACAACTGATGGAATTTTCCGTCGCTAAATATTTTTTGATTCGCAATTAATTTTTTCTGTAGCTAAAAATTTTGTGGCAGCTTAGTGACAGAAATTAGCGTCGCTAATTTAGTGATGAAACATTAGAATCTGTTGATTTAGTGATGGAATGTTTGTCGGAGGTTAGTATTTAGTAACGGCGAGGAAGAAGGCTTAAGTTTTGTTTTCTCTTCTTTTTGGGGTTTTTTTTTTTTTTTTTTTTTTTTTTTTTTTTTTTTTTGAAAATTTAGGCATAAAAAATTATAACTGAGCAACCCTCCAACTCCCACGAGTTAACCGAGTTATGTCCGGTTCGTGCCGAGTTATGCCAGGTCATCCCAAGTAAAAAATGTCCAAATTTAGGGGTTGACCGGATCAGACATATGGACAGGTCGTCGGTTTTCAGCTCAGTGCGGTTCATATTTTAATGCATTGGTTAAAAGTTAAAACAAAGAAGAAAGAAAAGTGAGGACTTGATTAAAATGAGAAGACGAGACGAGAGAAAAGATAAGATGGAACAAATATGAAAAGTAAAGTCATAGTACTATCGCCTTTATTTTTATCTTCAATATTTTTTATTTTTAAATATCGACGAGATTGCTTTTCACATTTTCCCACATCGCTTTTCACCATCCAGCTCTTCACTCTTCCCTATAGCCCCAGCACAAACGTTACCTTTCACGATCTTACTTTTTTCACCTTCGAATAACGCCACCATTTGTTTGCAGCTTTTGTTTTACTTGAGCAAAAGATATTAGTTAAAAACTTTGGGATAATTCCAGGATCAAGTTGCGAGCATATACATTACATTCTTATATTGCTCATTTTTCAATTATAAAAATATGCTTAACTCATCAATATGTATGTGTATTTTTTTAACTGAATCAATTTTTATATAAGGAAAATTTGTTTAACTCATCAAAATGTTTAGCTCTAGTGGAAATATTCCGTTTTATAATATATGATGGTGTACATAATTAAACGTTACTTTTAAACATTATATATTTTTAACGCCCCTACCTAGACATATATAATATTTATTAGCTATAATCGTTATATATTAAGTATTATAAATAGTAAATACACAAATGGTCATAGCCGGGTATAAGAATTGGCAATTGCATTTAGATGTTGATTTGTACCTACAATTCCTAAACCTTATGTTATTAATAATTATCAACAATAATATATTTTAATCCAAATAATTAACTCAAACTCATGACCGATCATTATATAGGAACTAGTCAATGGATTGGATACAAGACAAATTATAATGGTTGGAATAAGAAAAGGTGATAGTGTTGTGTGAACCTATCTAATCGAAGAAAGCAACCACAATAAATAACAATCAACAACATGTGTGACTGTGCATGCGGTCTGACAAGTTCTAGACTTTTCATGTTAATTTACTTGCAAACTGGGGCAACTTAGCAAGAATCCAGCTGAAGTGGTGATCATTTTCATTCCCAGGAAACAAAAGTAACAGACTTTGAATAGTGGGAGTGCAAGAGACATTTTAATGAATGTGATAGATGGTAATATCCACAAATGCTCTGATGAACATTTTTCCAGTGGACAAATGTGGAAGAGTTTTCAAAGATGGAAAAATCAACTCGTGTTGGGGACAACAAGGGACCATTTCATTAATGATAGATAATGAAATATATAATCGCTGAGACTTAATTACAAGGGAATAAATATCAATGAGAGACACTCGTATACAGAGGCGGACCCTTTTTTTTTTTCAAAAAAACATATAATTCTCTTTGTAGGTCTGTTTAATCAGAATAATAGTTAAACAAGTCTGAGTGAATAATATAAACAAGGACAAAGGGGTGCACTCACAAGGAGAGAGGGATGAAAAATATAAACATCATTCTCAAAATGGCTAATGGTTAATTTTAATTGGTTTATTTTGTTATTAATAATATTTTTAAAATCATATTGGTCATGTAATAATTCATGCTCTTTGTAGGTGATTATTATGGGGAAGAATGCTACCATTGATACTTATTTTAAGAGAAATAATAGTGAGTCTTTTTTCTTATCTACTCCTACTGTTGAATTGTTAAACACTGAGACTCCTTCTTCAAAGTCTCCTAGAATTGAAAATAAAGAGGTAGTTAAAGAAGATGATCTTGCTTCATTGGAAAGAGATCTGGCACTGCGCCTTCCAATTTGGAAATATCCTATAAATCAATAAGATGAAATTTGTCTTGTTTCTTTTAAACTTGATCAATTTCAGTGCAAGCTTTAAAATTATCATTTTTTGGGGTCAGAGAAGAATCAACGTCATTTTTGCTCTTCTTGGTTTGATTTGTTTCCATCTTGGTTAGAATAAGAGTTAAATGAAGTAATCTTAATTTTTGTAATAGATTTCTTTCAATGTTTTGTATATCATGTCTGTAACATATTTCAAATACTTTTATTTATGATGTAGCATTTTTTATTTTCACCCCCATAAGTGAAATTCATGAGTCCGCCACTACTCGTATAATGGTTATTTAAACAGTACATCAAATCAGAACCAAGTATTTTATTTTTGCTGAGTATTATTGTTTTATTTTCTAGTGTTTTTAATCTTCTATTAGTCCTTGTGTGGGAAGAGCACAAAAATGAGAAACGTACAACAATGTGGCTTGAGCATTTTCTTTGAACATGCAGGTTGGGACCAGGAAAATGATGGATTGCAATATCAACAAATCGGGTGGAGTACTGGAGGGGCAATAAAAAAAAAAAAAGGAAAAGAAGAAGAAGAAGCTTATAACCAATGAAATTTTCTGTCTATAAATATTTTGTGACCAAAATGAGGAATTAAATATTTTCTGCAGCTAAAAATTTTGCGTTAGGTTAGTGACAAAAATTATCGTCGCTAATTTAGTGACCAAAAAATTCCTTCACAAATTTAGTGTAAAATATAAGCATCACTAAATATTAGCGATGGAATATTAGTAACAGAGAGGAAGATGGCTTAAGTTTTCTTTTCTTTTTCTTGTTTTGTTTTATTTTGTGTGTGTGTGTGTGTGTGTGTTTTTTTTTAAGATTTAGTTATTAAAAATTATAACCGGGCAACCCTCCAACTCGCACAGGTTAGCCGAGTTATACCCAGTTCGCGCTGAGTTATGTCGGGTCACCCAATATTTTTCATATTTAAATATCGATGGTTCATATTGTTTTTCACATTTTTACTCATCACACATGTTACCTTTCAGACACATCTTACTTTTTCCTGCTTCCAATAATAATGACACCATTTAAGATCCAGCATGTATTCGCGGCTTTTGTTTTACTTGACCAGTGGATAATTCCAGGATGAAGTTAGGAGTATATACATTACATTATTATATTGCTCTTTTTTCAATTATAAAAATATGTTTAATGGGAAAAAATTATAAAAATATGTTTAACTCATCAATATGTATGTGTATTTTTCCGACACTGATGTTATGAATAGTAACACACTCACACAAAAAGTAAAGAAACAGTGAACGGCTTGAAATGCTGCTCCTCTTAAGTATAAATTGATGATTATCAACAACAACATATTTTAATCCAAATAATTAACACAAACTCATGACCCCATCATATAGGAGCTAGTCAACGGATTGGATACAAGACAAATTATAATGGTTCGAATAAGAAAAGGTGATAGTATTGTATGAACCTATCCGATTGAAGAAAGCAACCACAATAAATAACAATCAACGACGTGTGTGACTGTGCATGCGGTCTAACAAGTTGTGGACCTTTCATGTTAGGTTGCTTGCAAGCTGGGGTAACTTAGCAAGAAACCAGCTTAAGTGGTGATCATTTTCATTCCCAAGAAACAAAAGTAACAGACTTTGAATAGTGGGAGTATGAGACATTCTAATGAATGTGATAGATGGTAATATCCACAAACGGCCCGATGAACATTTTCCCAGTAGACAAATGTGGAAGAGTTTTCAAAGACGGAAAAATCAACTCATGTTGGAGACGACAAGGGACCATTTCATTAATGATATATACATTTCAAGGACATAATCGCTGAGACTTAATGACAAGGAAACAAATAAATATCTACTAGAGACGTGCATTGTATGATGGTTATTTAAACAAATTATCTCACATATGCTGACTATTTGGTTTTTTTTTTTTTTTTTTTTTTAATCTTCTCTTAGTCCTTTTTTGTGCGTGAAGAACACAAATAACAAAGGTAAATCAATGTGGCTTAGCATTTTATTTGAACAAGCAGATTGGGAGAAGGAAAATGTTGGATTGCAATATCAACAAATGGGTTGGTGATCATTTTCCCATTAGAGAAATGTGGAAGATTTCTAACAGATAGAAAAATCAACCCGTGTTAGAGTGGAGAGCTACTACAAAAAATAGCTTATGACCGACATAATTTGACTAATTGCTTTAGCGTCACTAGAATTTTGAGCGATGACTTATTGGTTTAGTGACACAAGAATTTTTAGTGACTGAATGTTTTTATCGCTAAAAAATATTGACCAAATTTAGCGAGGAAATTTTTTCCTTCCTTAAAAATTTTGTAAGGAGTTAGCAACGAAAAATAGTGCCACTAATTTAGAGACAAAAAAAAAAAAAAAAAAAAAATTCCTTTGCCAATTTAGTGACAAAACAGTTTTGTGGTACTGTGTTTTTTCAGTAAAAGTTGTACAAAAATATTGTTCTAAAGACATTTACACAAAAATCACTTATCTAAAGGAAAATTCCTTTTTTGACCCTTCAAAAAATTACGAAAATAGGGGTCAACCTTGTCGTAAATAGTAAATACTCATTGCTATTGGTTCCATGTGCGAATTTGTGTTAACATAAATTTTTTAAAAAATGGAAGAGACATATTCGCTACAGGTCTAACGCCTAGAGCAATAGAAATGAAAGGATCCATGACAATGTTCATTTATCCTCTCTTTTTTTGGGCTTCTTTTGCGTAATATGCTGAGTTTTCTTTCTTTCTTTTTTCCTTTTGCCTTTTAGATTCTAAATTCTTAATATAACCAATATGTGGTTGGTCCTAACGAATGTGGCGCGGGATTTCCTTAAGAGGTCTAGAGTTTGAGCTGCGGTAAACCACTCATAATCCGCCTTGTATGGAGCTATCACTTTGTTGGGAGGGTCGTCATTGTCACACCGCAGAACTCGAAGTAGTTACACACTTGCCACCATTTTTTATATCAAAAAAAAAAATCTTAATATAATTCCTTGTGCGTTTACAATTCTCATGAATTATAATACTCCTTTTAGTCATTTTTATAAGGAACATTCTTTATCATATGAGTGGTCCTTAAATAAGGAAAAACTTCTTGTCTGAAAATTTAGCTGATCCTTACATTTTTACCCTCGTTAAATATATATATAACTCATTATCTTTGTAATTAATTTTCACACATTATCACCCATGTACAATCTTTTCAAATAAGGGCAAAATTGAAAAGAAATGTATAAAAGATACACATTTATTAATTTTCACTAACATTTTAAACCACGTGATTTTGGTAATCGTTCCTTATAACAAGAACCAGTATATAGGCTTTCAAATCTAATTATCCTTTCATTGTCATGCTATGTTATTACTATTATTTTCCTAACTTAATTTCTGGATCATGTACCCTGCTTATATTAACATCTAGGTTCACATATATTTTTGTGTGTGGAAGATTTACCGTATTCTATTGATGAGACTAGCATTGTGAATAACTGTTCTGATTATTGTCAAAGATAGCTGAAGGGGTATGTATGCACATGCATTTTTCTCACCCGTTGCTAACCTTCGGCTTGTGTTAACTTGTTTATGATAAGTAGCTACATACAAGTATATAATCAAACTCTGCCAAACTCCTTATCTGTGGGTAACGAAACAAGGAATAAGAAGATTCTTTGCCTGATAAAGAGGAAGTGATGGCAGCTAGTACAAGATCATTTACTATTATTGTTTCTGTCATTCATTAATTACTTAAACGCAATGACTCTAAATACTATTTTTCATGAACACTATCATCAATGCTTTGATTCCCGAAAAAGTTTCTCATTGACACTCATCGACAGGAGAGGCAATCTTATGATAGTGAATAATTGTTACAATACTCCCTCGATTCCTTTTTACAACATATAAATAACCGAATTATGTAAATAAAAAAGTTAGTTAAAATTAGTCAAAAAATAAATAAATATGTAAAAAATGCAATTCATTTTCTTAAAACACCCTTATTAATAAATAAGGTGGGTGGGGAGAGAATGAATGGAAAAAGTGATGAAAGAGACATATAATTAATAAAGGGTAAAAATAAAAAAATGCATTAAATGTTTAAATATCTCCAAAGTGTATCAATAAGGATAAATTGAACAAATTGATAAATATGAGAACTCACGAGTTTAGTTGAGTTTGCATCTAACAAAAATTTAATGGTGAGTTGACATGAGAGTTATAAATGTAAAAAAGTTAGAACAGAGAGTTAACTCATGAGTCAAACAACAATGGTCATCAGCATGAGAATTAGCAGTAACCAGATTGATATCCTAAGGACATAGATCGGATTGGGTTAAAGAGAGTGTTGTGCTAGTGAGCTTGCCACGTGTTCGATCAGATGCTAGGTAATCGTCTAGTCGAGGGAGTTTCTGGACAAATGTAGAGATTTCGGTTTGTCCAGAATCAATCATGAGTTTGGTTATTATGTTTTTTGTCGATGAAGGTTATGGAATCTCAATTCTAGGTTAATTGTTTTTAATCGATTAATCTCATTTTCTTATATTCTCGTTCTAGCCTGGCTTTGTTTTAATTACATTGAAAAACTCCCCTATTCTGGTTACTGTTTTAAGGCGTTTACTGTTGATTTTAGACCCGTCGTGAATTTCTCAAGAGAAACGATCCAAGTTTCCTATACTACAAATCTTTGAATCCTGGTTATTTTGAGAGAGCCCGACAAATCTCTATCACCTGCCCCTCCCCCTCATTCGGCAAATCATCAAAATCTGAGGAAGGAGATGAAGGGTCTTATTGAAAGTGATCATATATAACCTAATTGTGATAAAGGATGAGGTCCAACTTCCTATTCAGACTGTTAGCGTGTTTAGCGAGATGCCTTATGGAGCGGTCAAGGCTAGCCAACGTCTGTAGCAGAGCCTCCATTTGAGGAAGAGGCAAAAGAGGTGGTGGTGGAGAAAGAGGGGGAGAAGCTTGTGGAGGTGGAGGTGCTAGTGGAAGACGAGGGGCTTGTAGAGGAATAGGGTGAGGAGGGGGAGGAGGGCGAGCATGTGGAGGAGAAGGAGGCCGAATGGAGAGAGCTTTCCAGATCTGACCATGATGAGGAAGAGAAGGACAGAGTTATGAAAATAAATCTGTGAGTGGGCCGGCGGTTTAGGCATATCGTCTGATGAACCTCCTATAGTACCCGCTCAAGCCCAAAAATCCCTTCAGTTGGGTCACTGTCTGCGGTATGGGCCACTCTTGAACCGCTTTGACTTTTGACCCACCCATCTCGACGCCATTGGCGGAAACCACATGGCCTAAGTATTCGATTCGCCGCTGGCCGAATGCGCACTTGAAGTGCTTGGTGAATAACTAATGGTCAGCTAGAGTTTGCAGCACCTGTCTAACATGGTCTAAGTGAGCTTACCATGTGCGACTGTACACCAGGATTTCGTCGAAGAAGATGAGGACGAATTTGTGCAAGTATGGCCGGAATATGGTGTTCATCAAGGCCTGAAACGTTGCTGGGGCGTTAGTGAGGCCGAACGGCATTACGAGCCACTCGTATAGACCTTGGTGGCTGCGAAATGCTGTCTTCTCGCTATCGGTGTCTTTCATCAATATCTGGTGGTACCCCGATCGAAGATCTAATTTCGAATAAAATATGGAGCCACTGAGTTCATCAAGAAGCTCGTCGACAGTGGGCATGGGAAACACGTCTTTGATAGTAACGGTGTTCAACACGCGGTAGTCGACACAAAATTGCCATGTGCCGTCTTCTTTTTTTACTAGGATTACCGGTGCCGAGAAGGGACTGTTGCTTTGACGGATGAATCCTTCCCTACTCAATTCCTCCACGATCCGCTCTATCTCTGACTTCTGGCTTACGGGATATCGATAGGGTTGGACTTTGATTGGAGCCGTATTGGGCAACAGCTCAATAGAGTGATCATGATCCCTCTGAGGTGGTAACCCATGCGAGGTGGCAAAAATAGAGTCGTAGTCCTGCAAGACCTCCTGTAAATTGGGAGGGACAGAGTTGACCCGTTGCTCATCGTGGTCACCAACTGATTCAATTAGGAATAGCTCTGCATAAGCATCCATGCTATGCAAGCAGCACAGGTGATGGTATTGCGCTGGAGTTACTGTGTGTCCTCAGAAACCTCTCAGGGTCACCCATTGGCCGTTGGCCAAGAATTTAATAGTTGAAGAGCTATGGTCTGCTACATGTGGGCCTAGTGTTTCGAGCCAGCCAGCACCTATAACCATATCTACTGCAATGATAGGTAAAACAAACATCGTTAGTGATATCGTGTAACCATAGATCTGGACTGGTATATTAGATACTTGTTGGTTCGTGTGCATGACTTGGCCGATCCCTCCTAGAATTTGTACTTCTTTGGTATATTCAATTGCAAATTCAGATGGTTGACGATGTGTGGATGTAGGAAGTTATCAGAGCTTCCCCCATCGAGAAGTATTTGAACCTTTGTTCCCCGTATGGTGCCCGTGAACCGAATTGTCACTGCTCCATGGGTGTCGTTGGACTCTAGGAGCGACAGATGGTGTAATGTCCCATCGATAGGTGCCTCTTCTATCTCTGGCGCCACACTTTCCTCCGGCTCATCCTCTTCAATCATCATCATCAGCTGTTTCTTCGGGCAACGGTGAGTCGGTGAAAACTTCTCGTCACACGTGTAACACAGCCCTTTCTCTCGCCGGACTTGCATCTCGGCTGGTGTCATCCTTTTGAGTGGAAGGCGGGCAGGCGTTGGAAACAATGGTGGTAGATTTGTTTTTCCCCCTCTACTAAAGGTTGTGGAGGACCCACTGGCCACCTTCCCTGGCGTCAAACTTCCTTTACTGAACGAACTCGCGCTCCCAAAATGACTGAGTCCTTGTATCCGGGGTGTTTTACTCCAGTCTGTTGCATCGGCAAACAACTTAGCCAACGTCATGGCTTGGAGCATCGTGGTCGGTCTTTGAACTAGCACATCTCGACGTAACTACGCCTTCAGGCCTCCAATGTAACAGTCCAACATAGCAGCCTTAGGAAGATCGGCTGTGCGGTTAGCCAGTGCCATGAACTGGTTATTATACACGTCAAGCTTGCCCTGTTGCACGAGTTTGAACAACTGCGAACGCGTACAATCAAATTTGGATGGGTCGTACTGTTCCTCCACCGCCTGAATCAACGCACTCCAAGTCGGACGCTGACCAGCCTTGTTCATCATTTGGAACTAGGGTAAGACGTCTCCGTCAAGGTGCACTGAAGCTATCACCAGTCACTGAGCATCGGGTACCTCAAAGTACTTGAAATATTGATCTGCTTTAAAGATCCATTGTAATGCGTTGGATCCATCAAACCGTGGAAAGTCGAGTTTCAGGTGACGAGTCGATGAGTAGGAGCTCTGTTGAAATCCATGAGCGATCAGGGATTGTTGAAGTGGATCAACCTTCGTCCCCGAGCTAGGACCATCGATGGCGAATTTACCCATGCTATCGAGTTTCAGTAGCACTGCTTCCATGAAGCTTTCTAAGCGGGTAAAGCGAGTCTATGCGTCCCCCATGAATCCCGAGGTTCGAGTCAACTGAAGTGTAGCATCCTCCATAAACTCGGTGAAGCGCTTTTGTTCGATCTGTAGTTCCTTCAGACGGGTGTTTTCCGCCATTGGAAAACTCTCAATGAAAGCGCCAGGAATGTTGTGGTTAAATCAACAATAATGCAATGAAAATGATAAATGGATCGAGAGCAAATGGAAATAGCTATTCAGTGATAGCTAATGCAATACGTCTCATATTACTGAATATCCACTGTCACAGAAAGGTTAACAGAATCAGCAGAAAGGGAATAACAGAATAGAAGAGAGAGAGAAGGGGGACCACAGGACAGGTAGAGAAACTTCAATACATTTCACACCCTACTCTAACGGATTTTGCCCCTATATGTAGACCCTATTCATCGATCTCCCTCAGCTTCCAGGATCTTCTCTTGAGCCTTTTGCTTCTCCTAATGGGCCTCTGCTCCTCTTCAGTCATCATAGGCGTTGGGTTATTTGCTGGCGAGCCCATAGAACTTTTGCCCATTGCATACTGCAAATCTTTTGTTGATATTCCCTGTTTTGTTACAGGGCATTAGGCCTGCAAATCTTTAGTTGGCGCTGTGAGAAAGCATACTGACAAATATTTATGAGAAAGCATACTAACAAAACAAGAAGCAACTATTAACGAAATCTGTGACGTCAAAACTTTTGTTGATATTATTTGCATATAGCTTTGGTTTTCCCTCATTTTTATCATAATTTTGGAAACCGCACTTTGATAAGGACAGGGAATACGGCTTGATATTATGCTATTGTATAGTAAATCTTCTGGAAATTATTTAATGTGATTGGGAGTACGTATCCTTTCTGTCCTCCCTTCAATAACTAGGCCAGCGATTTGTTGAAAGCTTTGCTTGCTTTTCATTTGGTAATTGCTGTTGAATGAACCTGGGTTGTCTCCTTCAGGCCTGTTTGGCATAGCGGTGAGGGAGAAAAAAACCCAATGCACAGTTATTTCATTGCCGAATACTTGCTTTTCACTTTGTTGCAGGCATTTGGGAGTGAGAATCTGGGAAAGAGGTGAATAGAGAGCAGGATTTACAAAAGAATTGGGAGGTGGCTCCCATCCTTTCCTTTTCCCATCCTAAATCTTTATCATCTTACTTAGTTAGATTGAAATATCGATGGTTCGATTTAACCTCTTATAAAAATATTAATAAAAAATTAAATTATTTATAAAATATTAATAAAATATTTAAAATAATAATTTTATAAAAAGATTAAATCGAACGGTTGAGATTTCGATCCGGTTAAAAATAAAGAAAGAGGATGGGAAGGGAAGAAGATGGAAGCCAAGTCCAAAGAATTGGGACTGTCAAATGCTACTGTAGCTGAGGAGTGTGCTGTTTTCGAAGGACTAAAACTAGCCAGGGATTTGGGAGTCAAGAAACTTATTTTAGATTCGAGCAAAAAAAGAAACTTATTTTAGAGACAGATGCTTTGGCGGCTGTCAACTCTATCTCACAGGAAAACTCAGCTACTGAGAATCTGATGTTGCTGTGTTATCAAGAGATTGGCAGATTATCTTGAGACATATTCCAAGGAAAATCAATAGAATTGCTGGAGCTCATGTCAAGATGGGTATTACAAAGTCTGAAATTTTGGATGAATGTCCAGTCCGTTTGTCTCTCTGGTCCAACAGGAATGTTCGGGTTTGGGATTAAATTCTCCTTTAATGTAATTCTTTATGTAATTCTGGCTTCTTAGCCTTCTGTTATATTAAAAAAAAAAAAAAGAATTCTTTGCAGGCATGGAGGAAAAGCAAACTTCAAATATTGGCCTATCTCAATCTTCCACTATTTCTAATGCTATACTCATTATTTAAGTTTATAAATTTCATTATTACTAATTTTTTAACATAAATGAATGATAATGGATGCTCAAAAATAAGATGATAAAGAGGAAGTGATGGCTGCTAGTACTGCTAGTACAAGATGATGACGACAGGATGATTTAGTATGAGTGTTTCCATCATTCATTAATTACTTAAACGCCCCTAAACACTATTTTGGGTTGAAGTGCAATCCACCCCGACGTTTTTAACTCGTCACAATTTTCACCCAAAGGTATTTATAGGCGCAATTTCCGTCCAGTTCTTTTAAATTGGTGCAATTGTTTGTCCTTTATAACAGATCCAAACGTTTGAGCGTCATCATTTTTTCCTTTGATGAAAATTAAATCCTAGAAAAGATACATAATATAAAAAACTAAAAATGCCTGT
This sequence comes from Acacia acuminata, assembly GCA_019022655.1. Classification (NCBI taxonomy): domain Eukaryota; kingdom Viridiplantae; phylum Streptophyta; class Magnoliopsida; order Fabales; family Fabaceae; genus Acacia; species Acacia acuminata. Next base: position 82,560 of record JAFJYI010000376.1, on the reverse strand, counting down.
AGCTCACCGGAAATAATGGAAGAAGCAATTGGAAAAAAAAACCTTCTCTCTACTATTCACTGGGTTGCCCGTGAACCCTCATTGCCGAGTCACTGCCATCACCGCGCCAACAACGATTTATTTGATTGACAAACTTCTATCGTCTTCTTCAAAGGTTGTTGATCGGGAATTAATCCCAAACTAAAATTCTAGCCAAATCACTGAACAATCCAACACCGATTTCTTGAATGTAACAAAGAAATCAAAAGAAACAAATGCAGAAAAAATGGATTAACCCAAAACAAATCAGAGATTGAAAAGGGATTTGTTGAAGAAGAAGATGCTGGTGATGAAGGCTGAGTTCGTCATTGTCGAAACTTCTCCGTAAATCGTCGATCAATGGACTAGGTTGCAGCTGCTATTTCTCAGGAATAATCGGAAGAATGTCAAAAATTGGAAATTTCTCACCGTAAAGACACAGTTCACTTCCGATCATAAAACACCAAACCCAAAACACGCAAAACGGACATAAATCAAAGGAACGACTTAAGACAGAAGTTAATATCAGACCTTCATGAATTTGGGCGAAAATCGTTACGAAAAGGAACCCAAGTTAGGGTGTGGAAAGAAATCGAACATTGTAGAAGAAGCAATCGACGAGAGAGAGAGAGGGGCGGAATGACAAACTGCGGGGACGGAAATTGCGCCAAAAATACCTTAGGATGAAAATTGCCACTCCGTAGAAACCTCTGGGGGTGGATTGCTACTCTACTATTTTTCATGAATACTATCTACTATCATCAATGCTTTGATTCGTGAAAAACACTACTATAGAAAATGGCTTTTGCGTCCCTAATTGGCGTCCTATTATGAAAAAAGGAAGTAAAAAAGAATGCGGTGGCATTTTTGTAATTATGAGGTGACTTTTGAAGTCTAATTTTAATACTAGGAAGCCAAAAGTGAGCTCTGGCACCAGAAGAAAGTGAAAAGTGTGCTCTTTGGAGTCTAAGTCCTAGTATTAGACTCCTTAGGTAAACCCTTTGGAGTCTAAGTTTCAGTAGTAGACTCCTTAGATAAACCCTTTGGAGTCTAAGTTTCAGTATTAGACTTCTTAGGTCTTTTCCCCAAACCCAAAACCCATTCCCGTGAGTGTTGTCTCCCGCGAATCCATCACTTCTCAATCTCTCGGATTTCTTCTCGACCCTGATCTGCTTTGTCTCTTCCCTCACTCCGCCGTTGCTCCGTCGTCCCCCTCTACCGTAGCTCCTTCCATCTCTATCCTCTCTCTCACCGTCCTCCTTGCCTCCTCTCTCACACCCAGTGGCGAAGCCACACTGGGGCAAGGGCACGCACGTAAAGTTTCAGACTTTTTTTGTGTGACCTAAATCTCGATCTCTCATCTCCCGGCTGCACTCTTCTTCGTCTCCTTCCTCCAACTCCGGTTCTTCATCCACCTATATTCCTTCCTCCAACTCCGACACACTACTACAAAAATGTGATATTACTTCCCCCAGAGACGTCCTAAATAAGAAATAGGTAGTAACAAATGAGGCCAATGGCAATCTTGTAATTATATACAAGGAAAATGAGCCTTCAACATCTTGAATAATTGTTCGGGACTTCTAAAATTAATTTTTGACATCCTAAATTTTTTTAAGGACGCTTTAATTGCCTTTGGAGCCATGGTATGTACTTTTTTTTTTGAAAAAAAATCAATTTTGCGACGATAATTTTTCAAGACGCTGAAATCTGCTAAAAAATTTGGCGCCCGAGAGGGAAATATGGAAGAATATCTTGTTTGCGCACCATATGTGTAAAAAGTAGGATAATAGGCGACACGAAACATGTTTCGGTCGCCTATATATCTATTACAAAGAAGGAAATTGCCTTAAACCGAGAGACGGAGCATTAAAGGGACATAGGGTTTTTTTTTATAAAAAAAATTGTTAAAAAATTGTCTAAAATAGGCGACGATAATGTTTCAAGGCAGATCGAAATATGCCAAAAAATTTGGCGCCCGGAGGGATATTTTGTTTGCGCGGGAAAATTACCAAGCATTGAAAAAAATAGGCAACCTGAACAATAATCGGTCGCCATTTTCCAAAAACAAACGACCTGATACATTTTCAGTCGCCTATATATTTGCCAATTAAAAAAAAAAAATTTGCCATAAACCAAAACCGAGCATTGAAGGGACATTGTTGTTTTTTAAAAAAAAAAAATTTAAATATTGTCAAAAATAGGCGACCTGAATGGGCTTCAAGTCGCTTATATTTCAAAATAGGCGACTTGATCCAATTTCAGTCGCCTATTTTTCCCTAATAGGCGACACGAAAATGGATCGAGTCGCTTTTTTTCAAATATAGGCGACTGAAGACCATTCAGTCGCCTATATTGGACAACTAAGACCGAAATTAAAGGGCCATGTTGTTTTTTTTTTTAAAAAAAAAAAATTTAAAAATTGTCAAAAATAGGCGACTGAATGGGTTTCGGTCGCCTATATTTGAAAAAAAGCGACGATCCATTTTCGAGTCGCCTATTAGTGCAAAATAGGCGACACGAAATTGAATCAAGTCGCCTATATTCAAATATAGGCGACTTGAAGCCCAATCAGTCGCCTAAAATCTCCCATAACCCTATTTTTCCAACCCGCGAAGGTATTCTCTTTTATTTTCGAAGTTTCGACTCCTCCGGTTCCCTCGTCGCCGTCAAAAACCCGGTTGATATCTAGGCTATTTCCGTCATCTTCCCTCATCGCCGCGAACCCTATCGACTCGGTCGTGATCGTCCGTCGTTTCCTCCGTCTTCTCTCTTCTCGGCGTCCGTCGGGCATCGACCTCTGTCTCCGCCGCGTCCGGCCCACCTTCTCATGACGATCTCTACGGTATGCTCGTAATGCTTTTCTTTTCTTTTTTTATTTTGTCTTTGCTTTGTTGAACATCTAAAACATGGGATAAGGATGATCACTATGACTATAGCTCTTGGTAATAATGTAGATGGACAAACAAAATCGTATTCCTCACTATTTGATATGCTTAGTTAAGTGTTTTGTCGACTTTCGAACTCAGACCTTGCCGGAACTGAAACTAAAATCTAGATCTCGGTTGTAGATAGGGAATGCGTGTTTGCGAGACTTCCCATGTTTTCGTCTTTCAAGTTTGTGCTTATTTGGAATTAAGTTAAGATCCCCAAAAGTACTTATTCAAGTAAATTGACACTAAACTTATTTCATTTATTCACTTTCTATATGTGGTGTGTATGATTAATGCATGATAGTCAAACCAATGCTGTTGCTGGAAGATTTGAATTGTGGCTCTATGTCGTGGATTTCCCTAGACCAAGAGGATTATGTTTTTTGACATGTGTCAAGTGTGTCATTCTCCACAAATTCTTAGAATAAAAATCTCACATTGTGATAGTACTTGAAGAGGAAAAAGGACTGAATTCATTCACGAAAAACATGCAATGGTCACATTACGGTATGTATAATTCCCCGCCTATGCCACGTCACTACTAATTTCTCTTTCTTCTAACTAACTCGAGCAATTCCCTACTATTATTTACTAGAAAGCCCCCTCGGTAGAGATTACCTATATCACATGGCGGAGAAGCTATAGCGAGCGACAAAAAGAGGATTTTGATGGTGCATTCTTGTATTGTTGCAATTACATTAAATCTTCCCTCTTTTTCAAAACACACCAATTTTTCTTAAAAATAAAAAGGGTCTATGAGTCTTGCAAAATTAGGGTAAGTCTACATAGTATTTAGTTTTATTTGTGTTCATGTTGCTTTTAGTTTCAAAACACACCACTTTAATTTGGTAGACTTGTTACTTCAATAATAGACTTGTTACTTCCTCACCATGCCATATCCATGCTTTCTTCTCATGCTTTTGTAATGGTTGTTTTATTGCTAGGAAATGGAACAAATCGGTGTTGGGGGATTTAGTTGATAAATATTGATCTTATACCGACTACTTGTTTGTGACTTGGCCACGACAACAACCCACAAGAGCTTGAGGGGTCCTAGGGTAGATATTTTTAATCATGTTGCTTTTGTCATACAATTATTCCCTCTCATATGTTATATCCTAAGTTCAATGTTAGTTTGAATAATTCTAATGTTGTCTTTATTGTTGTTGTCTTTAGGTTGACTAGAGCAAATAAATTTCAAGGAGAGGAATTTAAAGTTGAGGTAATTATAGTTAAATATTGTTTTGTTGTTGATGTGCATTGAACTAGGTAATCTTTGTAGTATGGATAATGATGCTTAGATGTCCATATATAATTTATAGTTTATGACTTAGACAACTTAGATATATTTTAGTTTTTTGTATTGATGAAATTATTGGATTTAATAGCTGATATTTTCTAAATTGCCTTAGTTAGTAAGTTTTGTTGAATTAAGTTGAAATGGTTTGTTGTTGAAATTTTGGGATGTCTCACATGAGAGGGGAAATCTTTATAAATTTTATTTTACAAGATTGAGAAAAAACCATGTCGTTATTGAAATTGTTATGAACTTGATTTGTTGTTGGAAATGTCTTAGGTGATAAGAAAATGGGTCATAGTTGGATGAATGCTTTGAGAACTAGTGAAGAATATGAGAATGGGGTGGAAGAGTTTATTGAATTTGCTAGAAGGAATGTGGCTACAAAAAATGGGATGTACTATTGTCCATGTGTTAATTGTTTAAATGGGGTTCGAAGGGATATTGCTTGATATAAGGGACCACCTAATTTGTGATGGAATAAACCTTCGATACACAACGTGGATATGGCATGGTGAGGAGGTAACTCCCGGTGCATCCTACGAAAATGAAGTTGAGGTAGATGACGATGGAATGGAGAGAATGATTCATGATGTTGAGGTCGAATCCTTTGCACAACCGCATGAATATGATAGCGTGCGGAGTGATGCGAGACACCTTTGTTCCCTGGGTGTACTAAGTATACACGGTTGATTTGGGACCTTACATTTGGTCAACTTAAAGGCAACATGTGGGTGGACCGATAAACGGTTTCACGTCGTTGCTTGAATTGTTGTGTGATATGTTGCCGAGATAATAATGTACTTCCAAATCGTATGTATGAGGCCAAGAAAATCTTATCTACGATGGGTATGGAGTATAAAAAGATACACGGTTGCCCTAATGACTGCATATTGTACGAAATGAGTATGAAGGCCTTAGTAATTGTCCGAAGTGTAAAACTTCACGATACAAAGTGAAGAAAGGTGGTGGTTCTGGAGATCACACAAAAAAAGGCAACCTTTGAAGGCCTTGTGGTATCTTCCCATAATTCCTTGGTTTAAGCGTCGTTTACTAGTGAAGCAACAAAGAAAGAAGTTGAGATGGCATTCGATGAGAGAATATCCGATGGAAAATATCTACGGCACCCGGTGACTCTCGCAATGGAAGAAAATAGATGAAATGTTCCCTCAATTTGGCAAAGGAGCCAAGAAATCTTCGTCGGGGCTTTGTACGGATGGCTTCAATCCGTATAGGACTCTTAGCAGCACCCATAGTGCATGGCCGGTTCTCCTTGTAATATACAACTTACCTCCCGGCTATGTATGAAACGCAAGTATGTGATGCTCTCTATGATGATTTACGGACCAAAACAGCCCGGGAACAATATCGATGTGTACTTGGCGCCCTTGGTTGAGGATTTGAAGAAATTGTGGGAGGAAGGCGTAGATGTGTTTGATGCATATAAGAAGGAGTCCTTCAAGTTGCGTGCAATGATTTTTACCACGATAAACGACTTTCCCGCATACGGAAATTTGTCTGGTACGGTGTGAAGGGGCATAAAGCATGTCCAATATGTGAAGCTGACACAAACTTCCAGCAATTAAAGCATGGAAAAAAAACGGTCTACCTCGGTCACAGGAGGTTTCTTGATCGGTTCCACCCATATCGTAAGTTATGAAAGCGTTTTAACGGCTTACCGGAGCATAGAACGGCTCCAAAGGCATTAACCGGAGAGGAAGTCTATAGTCGGGTGATGCATATCAATGTCACATTGGGTAAACGAAAAGGATTGCGGGTGAGAAGAATATATGGAAGAAGAGATCAATTTTCTTTGATCTTCCATATTGGCGTAGTCTTGATGTGAGACACGATCTTGATGTGATGCATGTGGAAAAAAATGTTTGCGATAGCCTTGTCGATTACTCTTTTGCACATACCGGGGAAGACTAAGGATGGAATTAGTGCGAGACTAGACCTGGTTGATATGGGAATAAGAGAACGGTTACATCCACGAGTAACGGAAGATGGTAAGAGGGCATACATGGAGCCAAAGAGCTCATACACTATCAAAAGCGGAGAAAAAAGTTTGTGTGGGTGTCTATATGACATTAAGGTTCCACAAGGATATTCTTCAAATTTGAGAAGGTGTGTTTCAATGGACGATTTGAAGTTAGTGGGAATGAAGTCTCATGATTATCATGTGTTGATGCAACAACTATTACCGGTAGCTATTAGGGGCATTATGAAAGATGAAGTGCGGACCACTATAACAAAATTGTGTATTTTCTTTAATGCTATATGTAACAAAGTCATTGACATTGAAAAGTTGGATGAATTGGAAAACGAGGGTTATATTATTTTGTCACAACTAGAGATGCATTTTCCTCCCGCATTTTTCGATGTAATGGTGCACACGATAGCGCACTTGGTAAGGGAGGTAAGGCTCTGCGGTCCAGGTTTACCTAAGGTGGATGTACCCTTTCGAGCGATACATGAAGATCTTAAAAGGGTATTCTAAAAATCCTTATCGGCCGGAAGCCTCAATCGTTGAGAGATATGTAGTGGAAGAGGCTATGGAGTTACGTAAAGATTATCTATCGGGGGCGACGTTACAATCTCGGCATGATAAGGGGATAAGTGAGGGAACTCGAGGAATCAAACTGAAGAATATGCTTCGTGCGGAGAGGTGTTGCAAGCACACCTGTACATCTTGAATAATACGGAAGAAGTTCAACCATACATTGATGAACACGAAAGAGTTTGAAGAATATGAATCCAAGGAAGAATGACATGCGAGATAGCTAATGAGCAAAAGAAGACATTTATAAAGTGGTTCGAGGAGAAGGTATTGCACGAGACCGGTGTGTCGGCTACAATCGAGTGGTTAGCACTGGGGGCCTTCTTATCGGTCATCACTTGGACAGGTTATGATATCAACGGATATTCTTTCTACACAAAAGACCAAGATGACGGGAGTTCTGTGCAAAACAAAATGGGGTGATGGTTGAAGCCGAATCCATGCACTTTTCGAGTTCGAAAGACAAAAACCCGGTGTTAGCATCTATGGCCTATTATGGAGTTATTGAAGAAATATGGGAGATGAGCTACACCAAGTTCAAAGTTGCTTTATTTAAATGCAAGTGGGTTAACAATAATGCTGTTGTAATAGATCCTAAATTTGGATTTGTCTCGGTTGATCTTCAAAGACTTGGTCATAGAGACGAGCCATTCATTCTAGCAAGCCGGGCGAAACAAGTGTTTTATGTTACGGACCCGCAAATAACAAAATGTCCATTGTACTTCAAAGTAAAAAACAGGACGTATGGTGAAGAATCCTTGAACCTGGACGATACACTCCCTTTCACAACAAATCCACCGACAACACGTGAAGTAGAATTGGTAGATGATGAAGAATATGCTCCAAGGAAGGATCATTCGAAGGAATATGGGAAACCATATAAAGTAAGATCTTAAGTTATGAGAAAGTCCTATGTTATTTTTGTACGGGTTTAACATGTTAGTTCATTTTATTCATTCGTTTATTATTTAATAATAACCCTATCTAACATTATTCATTTGTCTTTGATGAACAGGGAATATGTCTAGCTCGACGAGTCATCGGGTGATGGTGGGAATGATGTACCGGTGGTGAGAAGGGGTAGAGGTAGCACACATATGGGTGCGTTAATTGCACGTCGTGGCGGTCAGAAAAAGAGGCTGCATGTGGAGTTCGATGCCAATATGAAACCAATTGGTCCAGAGGAAGACAATTTCATTAGCTATGTAGGCTATCTGGCTCGAAGCAAAGTTCGCATTGTATTCTCTCATTGGAAGTTGGTTCCTGCTAAAACGAAGGAGTTGATCTGGGCACAACTTTTGGTATCTCACTTTCGATATCTTATGCATTTGTATCTTTAGTTTTATCACTTGATTTCTTTCATATCTTCTCTTTTACCTTGCAAAGAAAACGTATGATGTGCCTAACAATAAGGCCATGAACAAGCATTGGATGGGCGAGGTTCGTATACGTTGGAAAGACTTTAAGAACAAGCTCACTAGAAAGTATATTCGAGGGGCAAAGAGGGACAAGGACCCATGTCGGGACTATGATTACATTAGTCCGGAGGACTTTGGAGGGAGTTTGTGGCGTCACGCCGAATCCCGAATTTCTTGTAAAATTTCTTTCATATCTTATCTTTTATTTGAATCTATTTGACATCGAAGGCTCGGTTTATTTGTTTTCGTGTCACGGAAAAAATTCAGGCCAATAGGGAGAGGCAAGCGAGAAATAAGTATCCGCATTGCATGTCTAGGGGTGGCTATAAGAAGCTTGAACGGAGGCGATGGAAGAAGAGTTGCGAGAAAATGAAGGAAGCCGCTCAATCCGATCCCTCCACTGTTATCCGGGCCCTCGAGCGTCCTCCTCGCCACAAAAAATGGATAGCTGCGAGGATGAAGGGCGAGAAATACATAAATGAAGATGTGGGAGGTTGCTTCAAAGATTGTAAGTAGTTAAATTAGAAGTATTAAATAGCTTCGGTTGTTTCATATTTTTAGAGTTTAATTAGTTAATATTTATGAAAAATCCTATAATACGGGATGTGCTTGAGCGGCAAAGCGGCCAAGGTTCATTCACGCCGGTACACGGATGGACATTTTGTCCACGGCGATTGGGAAGCCCGATTACCTTGATGCTTGTTCGTGGGGAGCCTAGGGGAGTTAGTGTCGCGAAATACTTTGGACGGCGTTCGAGTTGTTCGCATGACGATGACAACCCTAGTCCTCAGCTTGTAGCCAAAATTCGAGCGTCCCTCGTAGATGAGGTTATGGCACAACTACGGGGTGAAATGAGGGAGATGATACAAGGGAAGGTAAATACGCAACCTTCAAACGAGGAATCCCCGGCCTTCCCAAGCAGCAAGGAAAGTTTTCACGCTCCAGATGTACCTATTGGCGAACCTTCTCATCACTCTCTAGATGTACTTATTGACGAGCCTGGCGAGCCTTCTCACACTCCACGGGGGGACAACCCCGCCGCCTATATTTGGATGACCCACACCGGCGGATTGTTGCGAGATGGTCTTGTTTACCCAGAACAAACCACACACCACCATATGCAAATTCCACAAGACCAACGTAGGGTGACTCTGACAAGTGTGCGAGAGGGGGAAGAAAAGACCGCCATCCCGATTGTTGATGAGGAGGTTCGCACGCTAGACGCTGCCACCACATCGTTCATCCTTTGGCCGCATCATCTTATTGAGGTGGGGACGACACCTCCAATGGTAAAAAATACATTACTGATTGACGATGAGTAGGGTTTAAGATTGATTTTCATTGCTAACCCACTCATAATTTGTTTATTATGTTTTCATAGCATGACCAAGCTGCGGGCAGATTTTCATACTTATCAACGCTGCGAGAGCTCTACCAGGACATCGTCTCTATCGGCTTGCAGATGCCTCCGGGCATTGTCGGTGCAGACAAGACATATCCGATATCAATTGACGGGAAAGATTTGACAGAGTTTATGCATATGGACTGTTTAGATATACAGTGGCTTCAACTTGCAATCTTGTAAGTTTTTTTTACCCTTTAATTATGTCAATACTCTTTTTTTGTTTAATATATTCAACAACACTTATCATTTTATTTCGATCGTAGTGTACGCACGACATACGCAAAAAGGGAGACCTATTGGATTCGTATGGATTCTTATGTCCTGGATCCACAGCTTATTTCGGCTCGCAATATCTTAGCCGGGAGGGCCATTTATGTTGGTTTAACAATGGGCGACATAAAATCGTCTTGTTATCTAGCGCCAATACATGAAGGGTGCGTATTTTTTTTTGCCTATATAAGATTTTTAAGGAAAAAATGCTTTTTTATCTTAGTTTAATATTAATATGTATATGTTGTAGTGCTCATTGGACCCCGTGTGCGTTGTTTGTCCCGCCAAGAACGCATGTTATTGGTTCGATTCCATAGGTGGCGGGCCAACGAGGATATTAAAACCATGTTTGCCGAGTAAGTAAATTTTTGTCTAAATCATCGATTCTTTTTTTAAATGAATTGTTTTCATGTCTGTTAATTTCCATTTTAATGATAGTGGTCTTAGGACATATAGACAGTTGCTTTAGGAGCACGGGAGCGGGGTGGACCGAAGTGGTTTTATCCGAAGGTAAGTAGTTTCAATTCAAGTTTTTTCTGAGACACAGTAGCTTTCTGTTTAACAATTTGTTTTTTATTTATAGTGCCACCACCAACCAGGGAACACCGAGTGCGGATACTACGTTATCAATTGGATGCAATCTATCGTTTCCGCCGGACGTACTACCGGCTTGCAAAACGTACGTAATGCTCCGTTATCCTCAAATGATGATATTTTTTGTTGTGGTACTTCGGTTGTTAATTATACCTTGTTTTCCAATTTACGGTTTTTTTGTACGAGGATCCGTACTCACGGGATGACATCGATTCGATTCGAGACATGATGGCTAGATATCTTCTTGAACATGACTCAATGTGAATATATAGGCAAGTCATTACTTGTTAGGGTGATTGTCATTGTGAAACTTATTAAGCCGTGATGACATCGGTTTACGTAAATTATTTGTCTTTGCTCTTGAATTTGCCACTTTAATTGCTGTGAATATGAGGTTAGATCACTTGTTTAATTAAAGAAATAGATCACTTGTCATATGAGGTTTGATTTTGCCATTACACCTTACTTTGCATTTGATTTTCCAATAACCAAGACTTGAGAATTTTGTTGAATCATACCATCATAACGATTTGCTTTGAAAGTTTTATGTGTGCTTTTTGCTTGGGAGGTGTTTGATTTGCTTGTGTGGTACTTGTGATTATTACTAGGTGGCTCTCATTCACTTTAGCCGAAACCTTGAAATTCTGTTAAGCTTCGTGTTCAAAAGTCATTTCGCTATATATATTTGCCTCTTGTCGCATATCGGTGTTATTTGCCAATTGAAGGGAATGTTGATGCTATCTAATTGCTGCATTAAATTGTGAAAGCTTTGTTGTGAAATTTTGGAGATTAATTGCCTCCAAATGTGAGAAAAATTTGTTGTCATGGTGGTGCTTTGTTTGTTGTTTTTGGTCTAGTTTTAGTAACCAAAATCTAGGTCATACATTCTTTCTTTTCGTTGTTGAAGTTGCTTGAAAGTTTATTTGCCTTCTTAAGTGACTTTCCCGAACTTGCCTTCTTACATTCTTGCATCCTCATGGTTATGTTGGAAGCTAAGTTGTGAATTTGATTGATTTTGTTGACATGATTAGAACATATATATTGTCCTTCTCTTGTATGTGTAGCCAATTCTTTTGTTGAAGTCACTTTTACAATTTTCTTATTGAACCGTGGTATTCTTGATGGAATGCACATACATAATATATAGTCAGATATGCGCTTAATTATTTTGTGAAGCATTTGCAGCAAATTGGCCAAACAAAACAGCAAGCACATTTTTTTAAAAAAAAAAAATACATTAAGGCGACCTGAAATGGTTTCAGGTCGCCTCATTGCTCATATTAGGCGACTGAACCAGGTCGCCTAATATGAGCAATGAGGCGACTGAAACCATTTCGTAAGCCTCATATGAGCAATGAGGCGACTGAAAAACCATTTCAGTCACCTAATATGAGGCGACACGAAACCATTTCGGTGTCGCCTCATATGAGGCGACTGAAACCATTTCGGGTCGCCTCATATGAGGCGACATGAAATGGTTTCGGGTATGAGGCGACCCGAACACCTTTCGGTCGCCAAATATGAGGCGACTGAAACCATTTCAGTCGCCTCATATGACAGTATGTAGGCGACGACGAACACCTTTCAGTCGCCAAATATGAGGCGACTGAACCCATTTCAGGTCTCCTCATATGGAAATTTACTACTACACTCTCCCCAACGTCCCTAAGAATAAGGACGTTAATTGGGTCTTTTTTAGGTCGTCTTTTAAGTATTTTGTAGTAGTGACAATCTTCTTTTTCCCATTATAGATGGTGACAGTGGCGAGAGACAGAGTTGCGGATTGAAAGGAAAGCGCCGCGATTTCGAACCAAATCGAGGGAGACCTTCAAGCGATTGTGGTTTGTCTCTCCTTTTCTGCTTCGATTTTACTGATTTTCCTAGATCTGTGTGTTCAAATTTCAAAGAAAAACACTAAACGTTTCATTTGGTTTTTCTGTCTAGTGTTTAGTTTGATTTCATCATCGTTCAAATCTCTGCTATGGAGGTGGATTTTTTTATTGTTCTGTAGAAAATGAGTCTGAAGGTGGTGAATATGTGTGTTCAAATTTCAAAGAAAAACACGAAGTTTTCGTTGCCGGTTCCAAAATCTAAAATTTTAGTGTTCGGATTATGGGATTCTCATTCAAATTCTTTTATGGGGCTGGATTTGGTTATTGGTTTTCATATTCGACCAATATCAATCAATAAAGCTACGAAATTGGGATTGATTTCAATGTCTCCGAGTGGTCTCTACGTCTTTGTGATTTTCTTTTGGCGAGTCGGTCAAATCTTCTTTGAATGGGGTTTCGTCGTTTTATCCTTCTCATCCAATTTTCATGTTTTGACCCTAGTCCATTAGATCTTCATGAGGTTCTATTTGCTCCTTGGGGCGCGTGGTAGAACTCCTTTTGCCAGGATAATATTGAATTTCACCATACATATCTAAGCCTTCGGTGCATATCCGTCGGCTCGGCATATGCGTTCCATATAGTAGAGCGTGGGATTTGCAGCCCCTATATCTTACGTACCTTGTTGTATGAAATTTTCGATCTTTTGAACCATAAAACTCTTTCCTTGTGATTTTTGTGAATTTTGATGCGATATTTGCTGAATATGTGCTCAATTATCTCTCTCTACTTGGTTTGTTTGGTGTTGCCAAAGCGTTGTTTTTCTAAAAATTGCCAATCAATTTTTCAGATTCACAACGCGAGGGTGCGTCTATCGAGGGAACAAAAAGGGGGCATGGAGACAACATGGTAGCCTCAAAGGTATTTAAAGCATTTGAATATTTGATTACGCAACGCAAATCTAACATCTTCTTGTGAACTTCTTGATGTATATTGAACTCCTGGTTTTGTTTTGTTTCCCCTTTCTCATTTTCTTCGTCTTTTCAGAAGGATAATCAATTGCGGAAGTTGGGCCATTGTATAAAAGAGTTCTCATGGTCAGGGTCTTCGAAGACTTGTAAGAAACGAAGAAAGCACTATGAGTCATTTAGATGGAATGATTTAAAGATATCCGTGAGTAATCTCTTGTTTTGAATTTTTGTTGTTTAAATCATAGATTTAAGTGATAATGAAATATTAAAAAAACTTGCTAAAATGGCACCGGCTTGATTGATCTTGTTTTGAATTACATTTAATGGACCATTGCATAAATTTTGCCTCACTTTTTACCTTGTAGAATCATTGAGAATGATCTATTTAAACAAGATTGGAGGGCTAGAACGAAGGTCGAAATATGTCAATATGTCATTCTTAAATGGGCTCTTGCACTTCTAATTGGTTTGAGCACATGGCTTGTTGGCTTGTTAAATAACCTTGCTGTTCAGAACATTGCTGGTTTCAAGCTTATACTCACTAACAGTCTCATGCTCAAAGAAAAGTATGCCTAATTCTTATCAATCAAATGCAATTTCTGTTTACTATTTCTGATTTTTCCATTTTCCTTTGTTTTAAGTGTAGAGAAAATAGTGTCTTATTGATATAATTCTATAAAGTTTGAATGCTGAGTTGGAAGAGTTATCTGGCTCTGTTGATTAGAGTAGGTTTTTGGTGATTTAAATCCTTGTCTGTTTTATGTTTGAGATGTTTTCGTTTCCTAATTAGCATTGATTCTCTCTTTGTTTTCAAAATCTTTTTTGCACGAAGATCTATGAGAGAAAATTGAGGGGATCCTCGCATGTGCAGATTATTCTACTTGACAAAAAATTATTCGACCAGTAAGCTTGCAAAATAGAGATTCTTTGAAATTTATTTAGGTAAGGTACATAATCTATACTTGATAATTCTTTTGATTTCTTTTGCTCTGAACTTTGCTTACATCTTTATGATGGACTTTTTATTACAGAAGTACGAAACTCAAATGGCACAAGTTTTTTGAGTTTTTCCCCTCTTTCCCCTTTTCCTTCCTGGAGGGACTTCCCACTCCCTTGATATTTTTCTCACCATTATATAATTCACCATTTTAATCAAATTCAACATTGTTAGTTATGATTAGTTTTGATGATGTCTTATACAGATGCCATTGTTATAAGCAAAAAGATTGAGTAATATAGTTATCTCCTACATTGACTAACTGTTGTATTTAATGTAGATCAATCCAAGTTAAATTAAGGAGAATAACCAAAAAGGAGTTAAGAGATGAAAGAAAGAAGTACTTGCAGAGGTTGTCAAGAAAGCTAGATGTTATCAAAAGAACTTGCACAATATAATAGGAATATCAGCATTCAAGTTCTTGCGATACTGGAAGTCTCTATGATCAAGCGGTGTATCCTTACAATGTGTAAGGGGGAGTTCTCGGTAAGAGATTTGTAAAAGGCTGCACAAGTGCCTGGCTAAACTTGTGGGATTGTAGCGGTTCTCAAGTACCCGATTAAAGCTTGAGGGATATAGTGAATTGAAATCTCGGGGAGGAGCACTGGGGACCTGACGTAGGTCATCGTGGATTGGGCCGAACCGGGATAAATCACGGTTGCATATTCTCTTCCCTAAGCTCTTATATTTCCGGCAAATATTATTTTAATATTTATTTGAATATTTATTGTTGATTTATGAATAGTTACTTTCATACTTATTACCTTCATTAAGAGTTGAAAAGATTTTCAAAGTTTCTAAATTTTTATCTTACACCCAATTCACCCCCCTCTTAGGTGATAGCCAGATCTAACAAACATAAGTCCATCCAAGATGTGGATGGTGGGAGACAGAACTAGACACTAATATTTTGTTTGGATGAAATGCCGGCTGCAAAACCTTTCTTGTACTTTCAGTTAATTATGGACTTTTCTCTTCGGAAGGAAAAAACGGAGAATGACAATTGAATTGAATTGAATTGAAGACCCTATAAGAAAGTTAACTCGCCCTAGTCCTTAATATATGACCCACTTTAACGAAAAAATTGAACTACAAAATAGATATTTTATTAAGGGCCGGAGGTAGTATTAAATAATTAAGGACCTGAAAGTTTGAGTGGTAAACTTTGAAGTTCTAGCAATACGCATGCCCTCATTTTACATTAATTTCCTTATAGGGTCTTCAATTGTCATTCTATCAAGAAAAAGGGACTTGTCTTTCTTTACATTCATTGCTGTCCAGACTATGAAAATTATTGATAACTTGGTGTGATTGCTTCTCGGCGAACAGGTGTAACATCGAACCTGGTGAAAGACCCTTCAAATAATATTCAACCAGATTACTATACGGGCCAACTATCGATATGCTGAAATTTTTGGAAGCTTAAATTAATACCTTCCAATTTGGGGTGATATCTATGACGAAACTATAAGTATAGGAATTCTGAAATCTCCACTTTTACGAAATCTCAATGAAATCTTGTAAATTTTGTTTGCTTCAAGAATGGGAATAACTTGGTTAGTATATCTACTTCGCATTAATTGTTTATATGAATAACTTGGAGCACCGATTAAGAAGTTCTAGAACTATAACGTGCATGGTTTTGGCTTTCTTTGTTAATTCAGATTATCTATTTAGTTTCGATGTGAAATTAGTGCTTCTAGTTGTCACATGTATTTTCTTCTACTTTGACATGACATTAATGGATCGGTTGTTCATAAATGCATTTGAACTCATACATCTTTTCTCTCAATCTTTTGCATTTTAGGTGTTTTTTACTTGAAAGGAAAAGGATGGGGTCTTCGTACCTTAGAGGAGTCAAAAGGTGCATCCGTGTGTGAGTTTGTGGGAGAAATATTAACCGTCAAGGAGTTGCATGAGAGGAACATTCAACGTGCCCAAAATGGAACATACACATGCCCAGTTCTATTAGATGCAGATTGGTGTTGTATTACGTTTTTACGTACAAGGTTAGGCCGAGCTAACCTTTTAGCACATCGCTAGGTGTTGTATGCAATTATCACATTACGGTAGTGCATGTATTTTGTTTATGTAAGGATTTTTTTGCAAGGAATTGTGGGATAGTGAATATACGAAACAATTATTATTATTTTTTTTAAAAAAAAGAGCACTTAAGGAGTCTAAATACTATAATTAGACTCCTAAAGTGAGACTTACGGAGTCTAACTACTGGAATTGGACTCCTAAAGTGAGACTTAAGGAGTCTAAATACTGGAATTGGACTCCTAAAGTGAGACTTAAGGAGTCTAACTATTGGAATTAGACTCCTTAAGTGACATCAAAGAGCGTAAATGTCATGACTTAAGGAGTCTAAGTTACGGAATTAGACTCCTTAAGTCATAACTTAAGGAGTCTAAGTTCTGGAATTGGATTCCTTAAGTCATGACTTAAGGAGTCTAATTTTAAAATAGGACTCCTTAAGTTTTCCTTACTGCGCCCCCTAGATAGACGTCCCCCCGAATTGGACGCCAAAAGTACAAAAAATAGGACTCCATATCCCTGTTTTGTAGTAGTGAAAGTTTCTCATTGACGCTCATTAACAGGAGAGGCATTCTTATGATAGTGAATAATTATTACAATACTCCCTTAATTCGTTTTTATAAGAAACAAGTAATCAAACTGTGTAGATTAAAATATTAATTAAAATTGATTAAAGACAATAAAAATATAAAAAATGAAACTCATTTCCTAAAAACACCTTTATTTATAAATAAGATGTGTGGGTGAGAGAATAAGTAGAAAAAATGATATGAGAGACATATAATTAATTGAGGGTAAAAAAAAAAAGAACTAAATGTTTAGACATCTCTAGAATGTATCTTATTAACAAAAACATACACATTCAAATAATTGTATCTTATATAAAGGAACGGAGGAAGTAATATATAATGGAGTAAGTATTACATAATGTTGTCCTTTTCTCATTGTTCAACAAAAAAGAATACCAACCCTTTAACTCCTTCACTTGTCTCCACAACCACCACATTATCTGATACATTGGTCACGCAATTTGCCATAAATTTAGTCTCTTGAGCATAAAATGAATATTGAAAATGACTAATCCGAATGGGAAACACCAACGCACCATAAAATCAGTCGTCCATTTGGTTCCATTTCCTCCCATCGTTAACTTCCCAACCGTTGATCTCAATCCCATTCGATTCACATTGTTCTTATCAATCACCACTTGATCAATATCACCAAACTTCCCATCTAACTTCACAATTGGAACCTTCTTATTAGGGTCCCCACTGAACATATTATTAACTATATTTAACTCCAAGACTTGACCTTTCATTGACCTCAACACGATATTGGCATCACCCAGGAATAACCCATTAGTAACTTGAACTTGAAAAGGGTCTTCCATGACTACACCAATATAATCCAAGTAACAATTATCAATTCCGATTTGTGAATTTCCTGCTTGTCTCACAAGTATACCATACCTCCAACAGATATGCTTTGTTATAACAATGTACACCCGTGATCATATTAGTTTGGCCTCTTTCTATAATCCCAACGGTTGCCGAGAAAATAGCAACATCCATGAGTGCATTGTCATTGCTAGCAAGATCAATGGCCATTCCTAAATAGTCTTTCTCACCCACGTCTCCACCAACTGTAGAGTGTTGCCCAAGAAAGCAACCTGAGATGAAGGTTTTATGGCCACATTGGACCAGAATGCCTTCTGTGTTGAATTGGAAGAAGAAACAGTTGCTGATTCTGATTCTAGCAGAATCAACAATGAGAATCCCACCGCGTCGGTAGCCTGAGTTGAAGAGGATGTCTTGGAAAGTTATGTCTTCATAGTGAATTATGTCATTTTGAGCTTTCTTGCCAGAAAAAGTCATGGACGTGCAAGACCGCGTCGGTAGCCTGAGTTGAAGAGGATGTCTTGGAAAGTTATGTCTTCATAGTGAATTATGTCATTTTGAGCTTTCTTGCCAGAAAAAGTCATGGACGTGCAAGTGTGCAAATGAATTATCAAGTTTCGAGGAGTTTGCATAACTCAACCAGATACCTACCACTTTTTTTTTTTTTTTTTTTTTTTGCCCAAAAAAGTCAATTGTATTAAAATTAAATCAAGGATTACAAACACCAATAACCGAAGCCAAGAAAAACACTCAAAAAAATACCTACTAGTACAACCTACCACACAACTTACCAAAACAAACCTATAACAAAACAAATCAAATACTATATCATTGGGTTAGGACTGATTTTCAGCCCACACCCACCCTATCACCTGTATCAATATAGTCAGCGTTGCACTTCCTGTGTTGATTAGAATCCTGAACTAATATATTGCATAAAGACGATGGAAGAGACTCCAGCCAAACAGGCTGATACATTTTCTTTAATTTGCGGCAACTACTGCTAGATAATCAGCAGCATTATTTCCCTATCTTGCAACAAGGGAGAAAGACATGCAGTTCAAGGATTCGATCAGCCCAAGAATTTCCTGCACTAAATCTTGACATTGCCATTCACATCCAGCAATATTCTTTCTTTCCACCAATCTATACAAACACTCACAGTCAGTTTCAACAATCAAATGAGATTCTTGGAACCTACCTCTATTCAATGAAGCCTCCCTCAGCGCCATACATTCTACCATGAATGGAGAATCAGCCACTACACCCCCACCAAGTCCTCCCATAAATTCTCCCCTGTCATTTCTACTAACCAAACCAATTCCTGCAGCCCCCAAAGACCCCCCGAACACACTACTACAAAATATGGATACTACTACCCTAAAAGACGTCCCTTTTTTAAAAAAAGGAAGTAAAAAATGAAAGTAGTGGCATTGTCGTAATTATTTACTCGAGTTTTAGACTTTAGACAACCCAAATATAAATTTAGGATGTCTAAATTTTTTTTTGACGTCCTAAATATATTTCATGATGTCTAAAATGTAATTTTTGGCGCTATTTAAGAATTTTTTGGCGCCAAAGAGAAATTTTAGGAATTAAGGCGCCCTGAATGGGATTTTAGGACACCAAAATTAATTATTTGGCCCCATTTAGGAAATTTTTGGCGTCCAAGAGGAAGTATGATTTTTTTTTTGGTGCCATGGGGTATTTACTTGAATTTTTTTACTATTTGGGCGACCAATTTAATTCGGTCACCAATTTGGGAATTTTGGTGACACGAAATAAATTCAGTCGCCTTAATTCTGAAATTTCTCTTGGACGCCAAAAAAATTCTTAAATAGCACAAAAACTTTTTACAATTTGGGAATTTTGGTGACTTGAAATAAATTCGGTCGCCTTAATTCCCCAAATTTCTCTTGGGCGCCAAAAAAATTCTTAAAAGCGCCAACATTTTCTTACAATTTGGGAATTTTGGCGACTTGAAATTAATTTAGGTTGCCTTAATTCCTGAAATTTTTCTTGGGCGCCAAAAAATTCTTAAATAGCGCCAAATTTTTTTTACAATTTGATAATTTTGGCGACCTAAAATAAATTCAGGGTTGCTAATTTATGAATTTTGGCGACACAAATTTAATTCAGTCGCCAATTTGGGAATTTTAATCTCGGACCCTATAATTTTTTCTATTCTTCTTTTGCACTACAGCTGTAACATAATCACATTCACTCTGGTTTTTTCCTCCATGCGTCTACTCTCTAAACTTCTCATTGCGCGAAGAACTTGCTGTCGGACCTTCTTCATAGTGACCTCCCTTCGCTGCTGTGGCCTCCCTCTCCATCCCTTACGATGACGCGACTCACCGGCAAAAGCGTAGGACGGCGAGGCACCAACGATCTTTACGTCCTGGGAATTTCGTGACTCTAGATCTTTAGGTCCAGCGATCTTCAAGTTCCTCTCCATCCCTTGTGGTTTTTTTTTTTTTTTTTGTCACTCCGGCTACGAAAATAGATGCGCCGCTAATTGCACGGATCTGTTGTGGTTCTTCTTTTTTTACTCCAGATCTGAAAATAGTTTTGTTTCGCTGATTGCACATATATGCTTTTGTGGTTTTTTTTTTTTGTTACTCCAGATCTGAAAATATATATGCTTCGCTGATTGCACAAATCTGCTGTCATGGAAGAGCACCACTATGTTGTGTCCTGGGTTGTGGGCAAAATGGTGGTAAGTACAGGAGGCAAGCGCGTGGGGAGGCTAAGCGGTTGATTTTTTTTTTGAAAAAAACAAAAACCTTAAGACATCCTAATTATTTATCGGGATGCCTTATTAAGGCATCTGAATACAATCGGGACGCCTTACATGAGGCGTCCTGAATATAATTCAGGATGCCTTAACTAAGGCGTCCTGAATTTAATTCAAGACGTCAAAAGTTCTAAATTTTTAACTACCCCCTCCGAGACGTCCCTCTGAAAAGGGACGTTTTTGGGGTCTTATTTAGGTCTTTTTTGGGCTTTTTTGTAGTAGTGACGACCCATCCACATTGATTTTTATTGTACCAGGAGGAGGTGCCACCCAAGAGGTGTTTCTTATTGGCTGATCTAGGAATATCTTTCTACCACTTATATCCCTTCTTGTTTTATTGTTCCAAAACTCCTCTATTTGGGCATTAACCAATTGGACCGCATTAATGGCATCAGGATTTTCCCCCTTGAAAACAAAATTATACCTAGTTTTCCAAATCCACCAACACATTGTAAAAAATAAGGATTTACCATACTCATCAAGACCCTCCTTTCCATTCAACAAGTCACTAAACCACTCCTCACACCTCTTCATGAACCATTGACTAAATTTAATCCCAAGGGGGCAACCAAACCAACACAATTTAGTCCATGGGCACAAAAACAACAAATGTTCAACAGTTTCTCATTCAGATAAGCATACAGGGCAGAGAAGATTATTAGCACATTTCCCTTTAAACAAGGCGTCACGAGTTGCAATTGCTCCGACAACTAACCTCCATATAAAATGTTGAATTTTAGGAGGAACCACCACTTTCCAAATGCATTTCCAGAGAGATTTAGATACAAAAAAAAAAAGGAAGTACCTGGATCTTTGATTTTACTCTCCTCAGTGCTGATTCTAGCAATTGCATATCCAGATTTAACCGAGTAAAGACCATCTTTGGTTGCCATCCACACTACACGATCAGAGCAAATGTTAGTAGAAATAGGGAGTTTTAAGATCATGTCTTTTTCCACACTACTAATTTTTGTTATAATTGAACTAAGATCCCATCTTCCATTGCTTATAACCTCAGCCACCGTAGTTGCTTCTTCTTCTACTCTCAAATCCTCCTTGTGCAATTTATATCTTTCGAGGCCTTGAATCCATTGGTTCCTCCATACTCTAATTTTTGTCCCATCTCCCACTTTCCAACACAATCTTTTTGATAGCATATCTCTTCCCTCCAACACACTGGACTAGCCCCATGAAACATGTCTACCTTTTTTTGCATCCAAAAATTCCCCTTAGGAAAATAAATTCCCTTGAGGATTTTGCATTACAAATCATTAGGTTGCTTGAGCAATCTCCAAGCCGTCTCTGCTAACAAGGCTTTATTGAAGCAGAGCAATTCTTTGAAATCCATCCCACCTTCATTCTTCCTCTTGGTCATATGTTTCCAGCTCTTCCAGTGTATAGAGCCTTCCTTTTCTCCTTGTTGTCCCCACCAAAACTTGGAAATCAACCTATCAATTTCCATACAAGTCTTCTGAAGGAAACAAAAAACAAGTCATGGGATATGTGGGTATGGCATTTGCAACTGCCTTAATCAAAATTTCCCGCCCTGCAAATGTAAGGATTTTCTATTTCCACCCTTGCAATTTCAGCCCAATTCGATCTCTCACAAACGCTAGAGCTACGACCTTTGATTTTCCCCACATGACAGGCGATCCCAGGTATTTCCGTGTCTGGTCAGAATATTTAATACCAAGATAGGCTGATATATTTTCCTTGATTCCCATTGGTTATTCTCTGAAAAGAAAATATTGGATTTTTCAAGATTCACCAGTTGTCCTGATGCCCGCAATATTCATCTAGAATTCGTTTCAATATCATGCAATTCACCTCATCTTCCCTTAAAAACAACAATGCATCATCAGCAAAGAAACAATGTGATAAAGGTGGAGCATCCCTTGCCAATTTCACACCCTTCAAGTCCTTTCTCTCAATATGTTGTTGTATCATCAAGGATAAGACCTCCGAAGCGAAAATAAACATATATGGTGAGAGGGGATCACCTTGTCTTACTCCCCTTTTAGGTTTAAAAGAATCCACCTTGTGTCCGTCCACTTGCAAAGTGAATTCGGTAGTTGAGATGCACTTCATGATCCTTTCCACCCATCCACTACAAAACCCCATCTTCAACAATACCGCCTCGAGAAAATCCCATTCCACCCAATCATAGGCTTTGTTCATATCCACTTTTAAAGCTAATTCCCACTCCAGGCCAGATTTCTTGTGTTTCAAATAATGAAAGGCCTCATGCGCTAAAACGATGTTATCCTAAATCATACGGCCAACAATAAAGGCCCTTTGATTGGGTGTTATTATTCTGCCCATTAAATCCTTCATTCGATTCATCATGATTTTGGTAATGATCTTATAAGATACATTGCACAGCCCAATCGATCTAAATTGATGCACCCCCTCTGGCTTATCAACTTTCGGCAGCAACACTATGTTAGTTCCATTAATCAGATTGATATCAGCCCTTCCCCCTTCTTGAACCATCATGCAAATCTCTTTATTCACTTCCTTCCAAGCCATTTGGTAGAACAGAGCTGAGAACCCATCAGGCCCTGGTGCTTTAGTGGCCCCTAACTGAAACACAGCAAATTCAATTTCCTGATAGGACACAGGATCCATTAGGCGAGCATTGTCCAGATCAGTCACCACCTTCTTAACATATGATAATGCCTGATCCATAGGTCGACTACCATCAAAACTGAAGAGATTTGAATAAAAGTCACTGAAGGCTTTGTTAATGTCACCCCGCTCTTCCAACCACACCCCGTTATCATCCTTTAATCTCAAGACTTTATTTCTTTGCCTCCGCTGTATAACGCTATTGTGAAAAAATTTTGAATTTCTGTCTCCACGCTGTAGCCATGATATTCTGGACCTTTGCCACCAATACCTTCCTTGGCTGGACCATACATGAAAGAAATCACTTCAGGAATATTCAGTCCCCCTGTCTCCACCAAAACATGAATAATATTCTTTGATTTGTACAAGATCGTTAAAACAATAGGATCCTGCCACCACAAAGCCAAACCACCAGCTAGGCCTCTCGGTTCCACATACGGCTCCCGATTAAAACGCATCTATTTCTGATTTTTTTGATTTTCTCAGAACATATTTTGGTCTCCATTAGGAAGATTATTGAGGGATGAAATTTCTTCACCATAGCCCTCAAGTTTTTTTATTGTCAAGGCTCTTCCCAGGCCTTGACAGTTCCAGGAAATGATTTTCATGGTTGCTGGGTAGCTGTTTTTGGCCAGCCACCAACACCTTCAGCTAAAATATTTGCTCTCCTACCACGTCCCGCTTTAAAAACAAAAGTAGATTCACATGTAGAGACATCAGCATCAACCAAGTTCTCTTCCTCTAATTCCATCAACACATCTGAAAATTTTTCCTTATCACCCTTTCTTTTTCTCTTGGTATTTCTTCTAATATGCGCCTTTGTCTTCCTTAAATTCTCAACATATGTAGAAATTTCAAGTTTAGAACTGGTCTTACCTTCCTCTATCCTCTGCCGTTTAGACAATGATGCATCCCAACATTCCTCGGCATTCCTCTTCAAACCAAGAACATTTATAGCATTGATAACCTCACTCACCACACCACCATCATACAGGATCATAGCCATATCATTTGCCCTTGGCTCTTCACTGGTTTGGTTAATAGAACAACCATCGCCTTTTACTTCCTGATTAACTAGGACAGCATCAGATTTAGGAGATAGATCCTCTGCAACAGCCTCACATTCCTGTGGCCGCCTCAAGTCCCCCCATCCTTGCTCTCTTGAAGATTTGAAGAGCTCTTCATTTTCCTCCTATGTTTAATTTCCGGCCCGACTCGTCTCCACTTCTTCCCTCCTCATTATTTGTATCGGTCTTCCCTGTGTTCCTTCGAAAATGCATCTAAGCTTGACGCCATGGGTCTGTTGACCCTGATGAAAAACAGATTAGCTTCATCAAGCATCCTCTCCTTATCCCTCTTTGATTTCTTCGCATTTATCCTTCTAATTGTCACCTCCTCCTTCTTCCTCCTCGCATACCCAGCCTCCACCCAATCCTCACAGACTACAGCCATCACCTCATCCCAACAGCGATACTGAGTAGTAGTTAACCAATTCCCAAACCGAGGCAATGAAGAATTAAGAGTGGACATTAATTTTTCTAATTTACAGGATCGGTTGTCATGCCCAATCCTTCCGCAGTTATAACAGAAACTCAACAATTTCTCATACATAATCAAAATTCATACCTTCCTACAAGCCGGTGTAGGCATCCAAAAACCATGGGCCGAGGCCTCTTTAGATCCAAAATGACTCTGGCTCGCAAGAAGCTCCGAAGAAACCTGCCGTTGTAATACGGATCTTCAGCCAACATAACCTCACTGACGTGCTCAC
Source organism: Acacia acuminata (assembly GCA_019022655.1). Lineage (NCBI taxonomy): Eukaryota > Viridiplantae > Streptophyta > Magnoliopsida > Fabales > Fabaceae > Acacia > Acacia acuminata. The sequence goes on along the minus strand of JAFJYI010000376.1, from coordinate 57,635 downwards.
CGATTTTGATCGTGTTTTCCAGACACATTGCTTCCATAGGTACGTTGTGCATCTAAATCTACACCGGACAACAGCTAAAATCGAATTCCTCATAGGCTTTGTACTTCGATCTCTCCATCAAATTAAGCAAGCAACCATTGACTGACCATGGCCGCCCTCTCAAAATTTTGCAATACTCGTCTTCATCCGAGAATTTGAATAAGAAAGCATTTCCGTTAATTTCAACAATGTCAACGCCTTCATGAAGATTCCATGCTTTTTTAAAAATTGCCTCCATGGCGGATCTCGTGAACGTCTTGTTTGACAGCACTTTGCCTATCAGGGTCCTCTCGGACGCCTCCTCCTTCCAGATCAAAGGAGTCAAGAGTTGCAAGACCTCTATATTGAGCCAACGTGACTATCGCTATCCGCCACCGTCGATCTCCCTCACTAGGCTTGATAGATTCCCTAGCTCCACCACCGAACCTCCAATCTACCCCGCCACCCGCCCTCCGAACCACCAGCCTTACCACTCTCACGCTTGGCGGAGAGGACTATGCTCCCACACGTGTGCGTGGGGAGAACTGTGCGTACTCTAAAGTTTAGATACCTATCACTTGGAAAAGTATCAATTGCTCTCAAATTCCCACCCTTTACCTAATTACCCACATCTTAGTCAATTTAATTGAATGTGGATACATCTAATAAAGAGAAAAGATTACTTATAGCTTTCATATTCCCTTAACCTCAATTCAGGTAAAATGTAATTTCTATGTCAAAAGACAACTTTTCCTCTTAAGGCATATATACCTCGGTAAGTGAAAGAAAAGCAATTGATTTAGGATTAAATGTAAGAATAAGTTATGTTTACGATTATAAGTGAACATATGATGTTTGTGTATTTTAGTGTATGGGATAAGGGTCTTATTTGTCTTGAAAGTTTTGGCTAAGGAGCACTGGGTAGACGGAAGTTTTTTTTTGGAGAAAAATTACTACGGAAGTTAACAAAACGTAGCAATTTTGCCCTTCCATTTATTTTAACTGTTAAGTTTAACTGAGTACATGTGGCATGCCACCTGATCACACATGGAATACCACCTCATCAATCAAATAAGAGTTAAGTATCATTTTTGCCCTCGAAGTTTTCGTTGAGGAGAAATTTTACCCTGGAAGTTTACAAAACGTAGCAATTTTGCCCTTATGTCGCCTAATACTAAATTTGACTATTAGATTAGTCAAAGAGCACACGTCATACCTTGAAAAGGTCGAACTTGGAGTCGAGAGAAGGAGATCCTTAAGATGTTGAGCTCAAGGCGGTCGGAATTATTGAAGCTGAATTGGTCAAAGGAACTGAAAGGCCTATTACAAAACCTAGAGGAAGCATCACTTATGATTTAAGCAAATGAAACGTAAAATGAGAAATGAATTGTCCTAAAAATTGGTTCAAAAGATGAATTAGTAGTAATAGTATTTACCTTTGTATAGATTGATTTAGACCACTTACCATGTCCCACAAGATAAATCTCCGCGATTTTAAGTGATGCTTACGAACCAATTTTTGGGATAATTCATTATTGATTTGTCTTATCAACTAATTTTTGGACAATTCATTTCTCTTTTTGCGTTTCATTTGCTTAGATCATAAGTGATGCTTCCTCTAGGTTTTGCGACAGACCTTTCAGTCCCTTTTGACCAATTCGGCTTCACAACTTCCAGCCGTCTTGAGCTCAACGTCTCAAAGATCTTCCTTTCTAACTTCAAATTCAACCTTTTCAAGGCATGACATGTAATATTGACTAATTTAATAGTCAAATTTAATATTGGGGGACAAAAGGACAAAATTGCTCATCAAAGAAAACTTTTAGGGCAAAAATGATACTTAACTCTTATTGCTTGATGAGGTAGCATGCCACGTGTGATGAGATGGCATGCAACGTGTGCACTTAGTTAAACTTAACGGTCAAAATTAACGGAAAGACAAAATTGCTACATTTTGTTAACTTCCGTAGTAATTTTGCTCCAAAAAAAACTTCCGCCTACCTTTCTCTTCACCAAAACTTCCGGCAAATAAGACCCTTATCCCTTAGTGTATTTTACTCCAACACTGCAAGGATGTATAAGTTAGGCAATTCATATCATTTTTTTATTATATTATCATTCGTTATCCAGTTCGTAGCTACCCCTCCTAACACAACTGTCTTCTCTAGGCTTGAACTCTAGACCTAGAGAGATCTAGTAGATACACCGCTAGATCAACTGCATGTTGGTAGGAAATTTTGATCTTATGAATGCAGTTATAAAAGGAAAATCATAAATATATATGAAGGAGTATATCCTTCATATATAGGACATAATTTGTAGTGCAAATTATATTACAAACTATATCCTATATTTAGGACCGGAGGAGTATTAATTATTTCATTTCATGTCATTTTTTAATTAAATGCATAATTGAATGACTAATGTGGATTCTTTACATAATGATCATATCATAGTCATAAATTTTTACTAGTGTATGTTGCTTTAATTTCTAGACTATTAAATTTCATTCATTGTGGAAAATAATCAAAATATTGAAGAAAAAGGCAGAGTAATTCCAAATTTTATTTTATCTGTAGCTGCAATATCCGATTTTTGCATTAGGGCCCCATAAGATGCACTTTCTCTGCATTTGATTGTTGACGAGCGGATAATTAGGGTAGGAGTGATGTTACAATGTGTTTTCACACACACACAAAACTCTACCCGTATGTAATGCAAGGCATATTTTCTTAATTTGATTAAATTAAGCAAGTTAGTTGAATCGAGTTAATATGATATATATTTTCTAAAACACCCTAGTCATCTTCCTTAATTTTCTCATTCTCTCCCCTCATTGATTATTATTGAGGGAGCATCTATAGAGATAAATTAGAAAAATATTGATAAATATGAAAACTTTGTCTTATATTTAGAGCCAAGATCAACTCTATAAATATATCTTATATTAAAGTCCAAGGGGAGTATTTATTAACATTATATTGTATTCATATTAAATTCTTAATGATATAATTTATTAAGTTTTGAATATAAAAATCAATATATTTAACTTTAGTGTTTTATAAAAAATTTTAGGAGTAAAATGCAAATCTGCCCTGGAAGTATTAACGAAGTCTCAATGTCGCTTGGAAGTATTAAAACATAACAATGTTGCCATTGCTGAGTAACAAAGTTAACTTTGACCGTTAAAAAATACATGTCAATGCCACGTGACAGTTAAATTCCACCTCATCATCACCATGCTTCTTCTTCCCTATCCAACCCACCATCCCCCTCATCTCTCCGTCTGTTTCCTCCATGGCGGGATGTGTATGCCCTTCTTCTTCAGACTTTGTTTAGCACTTTTCCCGTTTGAATCTCCGTTCTTTTTTCCACCTAAAGGAAAATAGAGTTCGAGCATCCATTAATCAACAAAGCTGAAAAAAAATTCAACTCAAAACGATGAACAGGAATAAAGGGAGAATTATCCCAGCGAGATTTGCAGATTGACGCGTCTTATCCGATAGCCACAAACCCATCAGTCACAGGCTTTCGGAAAAAATGGTCTTTACGCTTGCAGATCTTGTTCTTCTCAGCTACTTAGCAATGTCTGCTAGCAAATTCCTTTAACAAACACTTGCACAAGCCACCAGACCCCATCCAAATTAAATAAGGAACCACTCTATATAAGCAATTTGTTTGCCTCTGATTCTATCAAGTTTAGTGCAGTTTAGTAACCACTCTATATTTGAAGTTTCATAAAGGTAGGTAGCTCTGTTGCTCTCATGCTAGCTAGTGCTAATAGAGTGTCATGCAGTGATGTTTTACGTGTTTCTGGTAAAATCAGGGATCGCAATGCCTAATTTTCAGTCCGCTGTTAATGATTTCCCTTAAAATTTGTTTGTGCCTTGACCACATTTTATATTTCAGATGAGAATGCATTGGGTCTATTTTCTACTTGATTGCTTGTGTAAGTTGAAGCATGTCTTCTAGATGCTTTGTTAGATCATCATATTGTGTATGCGCAGTATTTGAGAATATTTTCTAATGTTGGTAGGTTGTTATTTTTGGATTGCCTCGTAGATAGTCATCACCCTTGGCAAGTTCTGTTAATGGACTCCAGCTGTGTAGTTAACAAGTGGCTAGTTCTCATTTGGTTTGTACTAACTTGTATATATTCTAGAGAATATATCACTATCAATCGAGATAGTCAAGCTTATGCATTTCCTCAACTTAGCCATCTGGCTTCGCCCGATGTCATGGATTCCCAAGCCAGTGATTCCCCTAAGCCCACTTCTTCCAACAAGCTTGTTTCTGAAAGCCACAGTCCTTCGACCAATGTTGTTTTGAAAACCATCCCATGTACCCGATTCCCATAGTGATGTTTGATAATCATCTTGATTATAATTATTTTTGGATATGTGGGTGTGTGTGTGTGTTGTTTTCCATCATTATATGGTATATTTGTAATTGCAGAGATAGCTGTGGGTAATATTATAGGGCGGGTGTTGCACATTATAAGGGAGGAAGACCTTTCCCTTGCAACGAATGCTATTTCTGGTTTAGGAATATCAGCAGGAAATGACGATGAAGATGATGTGCAGCGAGATGATTATCCTGTTCTATCTGCCGCTGCCGTGTCTTTTAACGGCGAGGTCTCCTTGAAGTCCCAATTTTTTATCATTTATATTTGACAATTTTGCAGTTACTTAAAATTTTAATCCGTCCCAAAAAAAAAATTATTTTTCCAGAAATCTCAATAACAAATGATGTGTCATTTCTTAAAATAAAACTTATCATTATACGTTTCCTATTTGTTATTAGGACGTTTTGGTAATTAAATCCCCTCTTTTTACCTTATAATAATTCCCCAAATATTTTACTAAATTTTATTGATTTGAGCAAAATTTTATTCACATTTTACCTTGTATATTTTCAATAATATGAGAAATAAAAATGCATAAATAAAATAAGATTCACTCACATCACAGGCATATCTCGACAAAAGAAAAAAAAAATTTAAAGTAGGCTTGTCTCAGAAAAAAAGAAAGGGGTGAAGCATTCCTAGTTTTAAGACAAGAAGGGGGTTAAAAATTACTGGAAACGAAATATTTGTCCCGGACCTCACTTTGCACACCCCTATTAAAGTATTACGGAGGACGTCAATATATGTTTTTTTAGCTTCGACTGTTTTAAACCCTCCATGATCCATCACATTTTATTATATACTTACGTAAAGTTCAAATGATCTTGCTCCAAATTCACAATTTACCAAATTATCCTTTACCAAGAAATTTTTTTAAAAAAACAAATTACATGAAGCGGACAAAAAGTTGAAATTATTATACCTCCAATCCTAAATATACATAATTTATAGTGCAATTTGCATTAAACACTGTAAACTACTTCTTTCAGTCCTAATTATAGAACATATTTATCTAACTTTAAAGAAATTAAGGATAATAGTTAAATTAATTAATTATATTTATTTTTCTAAAATACCTTTATTTAAAATTTAAATAAGAGTGTCAATAGATGGGCCCATATATCAGACCCCAAAAAAACATGAAGAAGTTATTAGATGGGCCCAAGAATAAAACAAGAGTACTGTTATCGAGGGCCCTTCAAATGCAAAGCCCATCAGGTCAAATATCACTTGGGTATATATATCTGTTCCCAAAATTAGTTAAGGTTTCCAACGAGAGTTGGCATAGATGGTAAGGGATCGGACTTTGGGTGCAAATGGTCGTAGGTTCGATTCCTCTCTGTCATTGGGACTCTTGGTAGGCGATCTCGTAAGTCCCTGTAAATGCTCATAGAACCCGGCCGTCTTCTCAGCCTTGGTGGGGGACTGATGTCGAACCCCTCCAAAATTTTTTATTATCAAAAAAAAAAAAAATTTAGTTAAGGTTCCTAATATTTATATTTTCTTAGTCTAATTAAATTAGAAAACATCATTAATGAGTGATAAGTATTACTTACTTTATAAGATATATAGATGCATCATTAAATTATTATTATGTTTAATTATTATTGAGAAAGGATCAATAAAAGTATTTTAGAAAGAAATTGACAATATCTTATAATTAGGATCAAGATTAACTCACTAATATTCTCTTATAACTAGTACGGAGGGGAAGGAGGAGGTTATGTTCTTTACTTAAGATGGAGGAGTAACAAAACTATTGAGGAAGAGGTGGCACTAACTCAACACAAGATTGCCGGCGGCGGAGGGAAATGAAATTGGCTTTCCGAGTTTGCAGATTCCTCCCCCCAAATCAATCACAACTCCTCCCAGATCTTTCAATTCTCTCACCAATTCTGTCTCATCACCTTCCTCCGCCGCAAATGCCTCTTTCAGAGATTTCTAGGACGCTTCGCTACTCTCTTCTTCCCCTCTCGGATCTCCACCGTACTCCGCCGAGTACACCAGTCTCGCAGCTTCTCTCTGCATTTCACACACACCCTCATTGTTTTAATCCCGAGAAAATTGCTGAGAAAAGAAAATTGTAAGCAAGCTCGAATGTGGCATTTGCATGCTTACCGTTTTGATTTCGGCGAAGCCAACGGAGTGGTGAGTTTCTGGGGAAGCTTCGGTTTGAATTTGATGGCTTTGGAGTAGCTTGTGTGGCGCTGAAACATGTGGATTTTTGTTGTAACAGCAATATATACGGTAAAAATTTAATTATTAAATAAAATTTGCATTGTCCAAATTTTACTTTTGGTTTATGTTTTTTGATTTTATGTTTTTCTCACCTTTTATCGTTTTTTACGTAGGCTCTACGTCTTAACACTAATCACAACTCCTCCCAAATCTTTCACTCCTCTCACCAATTCTCTCTCATCTCCTTCCTCCACCGCAAATGCCTCTTCCAAAGCTTTCTGGAACGCTTCGCTACTCTCCTCCTCCCTCTCAGATCTCCACCGTACTCCGCCGGGTACACCAGTCTCACAGCTTCTCTCTACATTTCGCACACACCCTCATTGTTTGAATCCCGAGAAAATTGCTGAGAAAAGAAAATTGTAAGCAAGCTCGAATGTGGCATTCGCATGCTTACCGTCTTGATTTCTGGCGAAGCCAACGGAGTGATGAGTTTCTGGGGAAGCTTCGGTTTGAATTCTGATGGCTTCGGAGTAGCTTGTGTGGCGCTGAAACATGGGGATTGTTGTTGTAACAGCAATAATAATGCTGCAAAAACTACCGCTGCGAATGTAGTTATCATTTTGGCTTTTTATATTTTCGAGTTGTTTTGGTTTCTCAGCCAAGAACAATCATTAAATTCTTTTTTTTTCTTTTTTACAAAAATGTGAAAAAGACACAGCACCCCTTAACTGTGAGATGATAACATTATATTACAATCTAACAGGCGTATTGCCCAAAGCCCCTTTGATAAATTACTACCTCCCTCCGCTACTAAATAAATATAAGACGTCGTTCAGTTTTTTTTTTTTTCCCAAGGAAAGATCAAGGAAACTATATGAGTTATTTAATTATATTATATATTGTACAAGATTAAATTGTATAACTATTTATAAGTTATAAAAACTAGTTTGAAAAAAAATTATAAATATAAATATTTTAAACTAATTTTATTAGCTTCATTAATCTTCCAAATAAGTTAATTATGTCTTATATTTAGGATTAGAGTTAGTATAAATAATCTAATTGGAAGACATCAAGACCATAAGAAGCCAACACACAAACATTAATCTAATCCTCTTTACCTTATATAAGCCCAACCACAGAGAGGTGGAGTTAGAATTTGAAAGTAGGGGTGAAAATTACAGAATAAAACCCAATGTTTATGAAATTATATTTCAGCTCTAGAAATATTTCAATATTTTCATTTTCGTCCCTCCATGAAACTTTTAGTGGAACTCAAGTGAAAATATTGAAATTTTTATAAGGCTAAAATATAATTTTCTAAACTTTTGGGTTCAATTCTGTAATTTTAGGGCGCCACCCCAGCCCCTAATTTTGACCCTACAATCAAACACCATAATTAGTTTGTTGCATTAGGATTATATGTAATCATCTTCGTTAAAATCAAACCAAATGACTATAATGGTTTAGTAATGAAATGAAAAAAATGTCTAGTGACAATAGTTATTCGAGGAAGTAGGAATAAGAAAAACTAATTGTCTATTAACTAATGAGATATGTTTTCTAAAATCGACAAAGCATAACAAACGACATATGAGATGAGATTTTACTCTTTTATTTTTCCCACATAAACTCGGACAAACTCCTCTAATTAAGATTATAATATTTCATTTGACATTAAAATATACTCTCAATATTTACTATGTGTTTAGTGGATGATGTAAAATAATAGAGAGGTAGGGAGCTAGCGAGCTGGTGTTGCCATTTGAAGCGATTCTAGAGAAGAGAGGTAGGGTGAATGAATGATGTATAGGCTGAGTGTTTGTGAATAATGATGGGGTGTGAAACTTAGAATTAAATCTAAGTTGATATTTTTATCAATAATTTATAAAATTATTGGTTATATTATATATAATATAGAATACAATAAATTAAATCTAAGCTAAGCCTGACTTGTAGGCTAGGCCATAAGAAAATAGACATGATTTATTTACCTAAATAGACTTGACAATAGACTTAAGCCTGAGCTTCACTTCTTTACTAAATAGGCTAGAATAAGCTTTATATACACTAAACTATAAGCCCCTGATGATAAGGGCCTACGTTACTTCCACCCTTAATGTTAATTGTATCGCAATGAGAACAACACAAATTAAAAGAAGAGCTTCTGGAAATAAGTTACGTACAATGTTAGACGCAAAGAATAAGGTATTGGATGACTTGGAAGCCCAATTTCAAAAGTTAATGGATGATCCTCTACTTGATCCCGTACGCGCGCGCATATTTATACATATCTTTGGTTTGAGATTTCTCTACAAGATTTATTTTGATCAAACCAGTTACCTCCTATGTGATATGAGTATTGTCAATAAACTCATTGATTACATGAATATGAAACTTGGTGGAAAAAAAAAATGATAGGAATAGGTGATTTTAATTATTTTTTAATTACAAATACAAGAGATAATGCAGGAAGTTTAGTTAGAGGCAATTTAATAATTTAACGGGTAGTATCAAGCTATTTGTGTGGACTTTTACGGTAACTTGCAAGTTAATTGGGGTAACTTATCAAGAAAGCAGCTTAATTAACTGATGATCATTTTCCCTGAAAACAAAAGTGAAAGACGACTTTGAAAAGTGGGAGCAAGGGGACAGTTTAACCAATACTCTCTCCTCTCTAGTCCTTAATATAAGTTTCAATTGACATTTTAAAAAGAATTAATAAAGCTAAATAAATTAGTTAATCATAACATATGTTATAAATAATTTGATTATATATTAGTTTATAAATCAAATAAATTAGTTTAGTATTAAAAAAAGATAAATATAAAAATTAAATTTTAAAGTCATTTATTTAACTTCCTTAATTTCTTAAAAAAATTTAATTGGGTCTTATATATCAAGAACCAGAGATAGCATTAATATTGTTAACTAATTGGAAGGTAACAGATCATATCTTGGACAGATGCTAATGCTCTGTAGTATAATGGTTCTTCAAACTTCAGACTGTGCATGCAGTCAAGCTAAATATTATGGTTGTGTGTGCTTAATCATCGAAAGAGAACCATTGATGCACTCCACTTTTCTTACTTTCTATTTCCATTCACTTCTTTGTCTTCACTGATACATCAACTTTGGACAAGTGATATTTAATATTTTATAAAATTTAAAAACATAGAATATTTTAATATAAAACTATAAAAATATGAGCTATTTAGATTAAATTTATATATATGCTACTTGACATTATAATAATATTCTAATAGGACGTTAAATCCCAATAGTTCAACAAAGTTTATCTATAATGGTGGAGATAAATTAACTTTATCCGTATTTCGTAATATTCAAATTTTCTAGCTCTATTTATTGGTAGTTGATCAAATACAATAAATTAGTCATTTTGTATAAGTAAAATAAAAATTTTCGACACAAATATATTTGTTAATAATTTTTTCCATGAAATAAAAAGTATTATAAATATATATTTCAATTAGCAATAAAAATTTCAATTTATAGGCATATTTATTTTTTAGAAAAATGTCCTTCCATTTAATAAATTCCGAAAGGTCAATTTTGGATCAAAATGAGCAATTTTAATTACAAATTTTATATTATCTGAAAATATCCTAAAATTTTTTATTTTCGCCCTCAATTTCTTTTTTGAAAAAATTAACGCGTTATTTTATCTTTATCCAGTAAGTCTATAAGACCATAACACATACTTTACATATACTCTAAAATTATATCTAATTTTGATCTTCATGATATTAACTTTAAAACATTGTATAATATAAGTTATATTAAAGTGTATATATTGAATCGATGTTGAAAATTTACTCTCTCTTTTTTTTTTTAACATAACTATAACTTCTACAAACTTATTGACACAAAGCCAACGCCATTAAAGCTAACTACTTTTATTTATTGCAGAGTATTGGATGTGCATGCGTCTCGCTAATGGTAGACTTTCCTTGTACTCAACTTGCAGGTTGGGAAGAAAAATGGAGGTTGTGCAATGGAAGAAAAGTTCAGCTCTGGTTCCAACGTCGGTCGAAGATGAGGATTTACTCCTTCGGAGTTCCAAGAAGATAAAGAATGGAGAATGTTCGGAGATGGTTGAGGAGTGGCCTAGTCTGAGTAAGAATGGAGCAAAGCTCTGGGGTTCTGGTAAGTCTTTCGCAGAGAAACTTCAGGGCATTAATCAGGATGGAAATGGTGCTACAAAGGCGGGTGAGGAGAATATGTTCCCTGATGATATATCTTCTGACCATGAGTCAGATATGGAGGATAATACTCCTCTTTGTCGGATAACAGAGGAGAAGAATAGGAACTTCCCTAAGTTTGACTTCTCTAAGAAAATGAAGAAGCGGCTTCATAAAGCATGGAGTAAAGTAGTTAAAGTGAAACTTTTAGGGATGAGTATTGGGTATAAAAGTCTTCTGGCTATTCTTCAATCTCTTCGGGCAGAACATGGGTTCATCACTCTAATCAACATTGGTAATGGATTCTTTGTTGTCAAACTGACCAACAAGGATGATTATTTGAACGCTCTTACTGGAGGGCCATGGATGTTGTTTGATCATTATCTTACTGTGAGACCTTGACAACCTCAGTTTCAACCAGGGAAGGCTGCTATAGATAAAGTGGCTGTATGGGTGAGAATGCCCAAGATTGCTCTTGAGTATTACGATAAGGAGGTTTTAGAATGGATTGGGGATAGAATAGGGGAAATTATTAAGGTTGATTTTAATAACTCTTGTCAACTTAGGGGGCATTACGCCCGGATTTGTGTCCTTATTGATCTGAGTAAGCAGTTGATGGCTGGTTTTATGTTAGATGATGAGGAATATTATTTAGAGTATGAAGGCCTTCATGGCTTCTTTATTAATTGTGGAGTGTATGGGCATAAAACAGAGCTATGTAAATCAAAGTTAAGAGCTGTGAAACCAGTGGAAAAAGAACCTGCAACAAACGAGGTAAGGTCCAAGGGTGAAATGGCTATGGAGGTTGTTAGTGCTGGCGAACAGGATACATGGAAAGTGGTGACAAAAGTGAACAGGAAAAAGAAAATTGCAGGTATAGTAAAGTTGGGTGGAAGTTATAATCTGTAGGGTAAGGATTCGAGATTTGGTATCCTAGCTGATGGAGAGGTTGATATTGGTGGTGTTGGACAGAGTGATGAGGTAAAAGAGGCGGTGGCTGCAGGTAAAAGTGAGGTGACGTTTTCTATGAAGGGTACAGCGCTGGAAAGACAAATGGGGTTGATTTGGGTGTACATTTGATCAAAGAGAAAAAAGGTGGGGGGGAATAAGAAGAATGGAAAAAGTAAGAGTATACCTAGAGAAAAAGAAAAGTCTGTTGGGGGTCAACAAGTTTTGAGAAACGAGAAGAGGACTAGGGATATGTTGGGGAAAAAAGCGCTTTGACTTTGGCAATTGAAAATCCTGCGAGGAGGAGCACCACGTCAAGTACTTGGTGGAGCAACCTCGTTAGTCGAAGGGTCCGGTGGTGGATGAAAAATTTGAAAATGATTCTTTTTTGAGTTCTCGGTTTGAATTCCGGTGATTCTAGGTTGGCGATGGGCTTGGGTGGCAAGTTCTCGGGCCTCATCTTCGGTGTTGGAATTGACGGGGATTGGCTCAAGAGACCGGGCCCGATTTAGCCATGTCTCATGGTTCGATTGGGAAGTGAGTGGGTGGAAGAAACTAGGTCGGATTGTGAGATGGTGCAAGAGAGGGGATGGAGACCTCATGTGCAAAGGAGGTGGGCCAGTTTGGCGAGTCAGGAGGGAATTCAAGGTCAAAATCATTAAGTTTTGAATTGGTTGAGTGGGCCTTTTTTTTCTTTTTTAATTCATTAATTAATTAGATGAATATACTTTATTGGAAGCAAGAGGGGTTTGCAGTCTGAGTCTTCTGCGCCATCTTCATTTGGTTTACCAGAGAAATAATCCGGCTATGATCATCCTATCGGAAACTAAGAGTGAAGACGTGGAGAGATTCTGTTGCCTTCCGTCTCTGGGATTCGATGGATATGCCCGGGCGTGTGCCAAGTATTGGTAGGTCGAGGGCTTGTGGCGGCATGGATGACGATGAGAATGGGTGCTCAGGTTCTTGATTTGAATCGACAATTCCTACATTTTCGGTGCTCTAGTGCTGGGTTCTCTCCTTTCCTTCTTACTGCAATCTATGCTATTCCAAATTATACTCTGAAACAGGAACTCTAGGGTGTTTTGTAGGATCTTGCATCTTCAATTTCAGCGCCTTGGGTCACGATGGGGGACTTCAACAATGTTAGTTCTTTGATAGAAAGGGTGGATGGTTCACCAGGTAATGAAGCTAGAATTAATCTGTTTAATGACTGGATGCAGAGGTGTGAGCTATCTGATCTGGGTTATCGAGGTCCCAACTTTACTTGGTGTGGGCCAAAGGTGGGTGGTCATCGTCTGTACGAACGTTTTGGATCGGCTCCAGTAAATGAAGCGTTCCTGATGGATTTTTCAAATTGTGAAATTCAGGCAGCTCCTCGTATCCAGTTTTCAGACCATAATCCAATATTTTTGATGTGTGGGAATCCTGATGCTGTTAATAGGGGAAACCGTCCCTTTAGATTTAAGGCCATGTGGGGCAAACATGAATCTTTTAAAGAATTTCTACATGTTGTATGGAACCATGGTGATGATATTCATTGCTCTTTATCTCAACTTTGACTTCGCCTTGATAGATGGAATAAAGAGGTCTTTGGTATGATTGAGAAATAGAAGCATAACATTATGGTCAGGTTAGAGGGCATACAAAAATCTAGCGCATATCCCCATTCCGATTTTCTTTGTAATATGGAGATGGAGCTTCAGTCAGACTTGGAGAGAATTTTAAAGCTGGAGGAAATCAAATGGCATCAAAAATCCAGGTCTGAACGGATTACCAAAGGTGATCGCAATACAAGGTATTACCACTTGAAAACAAAGATGCAAAGAAGACGCAACAAGATCTCTATGTTAAAGAATGCCGAGGGATTGTGGATTGACAATGTGGAGGAACTCAAGAAAATGGTTATTTCCTACTTCAAAGATTTATATAGCCCTGAATCTGAGCAGCTCGTTGAGTTGCATACAACCTCAAATTCCCTGTGGTTGATTCGCAAACCCTTAAGGAGCTTGGTAGCCTTCCCAGAGATGAGGAGATTAGAGCTGCAATGTTCTCGATGGGGTGTTTCAAGGCACCTGGGTATGATGGCTTCCCCCCGTTTTTCTTTAAGTCCAATTGGGAAGTGGTTGGTCCATCCATTTGCAATTTTGTGAAGAAGGCTTTCCAAGATAATGTTTCTCTTTCTGAAGTTAATAGAACTCTAATTGCTCTTATTCCTAAACAGCAAAATATTGAGTTAGTATCGCATTTTAGACCCATTTCCTTGTGTATGGTCCACTATAAGTGCATTGCTCAACTGATAGCTGTGAGATTGAGAGGGGTTATGAATGATTTAATTTCGCCCTTTCAAGTTAGTTTCATTAAGGGAAGGCAAATTCATGATAACATTATTATAGGTCTGGAAGTGTTGCATATTATGAACAAGAATAGAAGCAAAAAGGGGCTTATGGCTATGAAAGTTGATTTAAAAAAAGCCTATGAATTAGTTGGGGCTTTTTGAAGAATGTTCTGCTCAATGTGGATCTGGATGCCAATGTTGTTTCCCTCATAATTTCCTGTGTTTCTTCTGTCTCCTATAATGTGTTATGGAATGGAGAACAAACTGAGTTTTTTACTCCTAGCTGAGGGTTGCGTCAAGGGGATCCTATTTCTCCTTTGTTATTTGTTTTATGTATGGATCGTTTGTCTCATGTGATTTGTGATGCAGTTAAGGATGGGAGTTGGAAACCTATTTATGTTTCAAAATTCGGTCCTAATATATCACATTTGATGTTTGCTGATGATTTGTTGGTGTTTGGAAGTGCTTCTATTACTCAGGCTGAGAAAATGATGAAATGCCTTAATGACTTTATGTTAGCCTCGGGAGGGAAAATCAATAAGATAAAATCGTCTATGTTTTTTTCCCCTAGAGTCCCTTTGAGTACTAAATTGGAATTAAAGACATAACTCAAATTCCCATTTCAAGTCAGATTGGGAAATATTTGGGGTTCCCTTTGTCTAGATCTGGGGAGGGCCAAAGAAGATTCTCAGTATATTATTGATCGTGTGAGATCAAAACTGGGAGCTTGGAAAGCTAAGTGTCTGGCTATGGCGGGAAGAATCACACTTGCTAAATTTGTAATTAGTTTTATTCCTTTATACCCTATGCAAGTCTCAAAATTGCCTAGAAGTATTTGTTTGGAAGTTGAGAGATTGCAGACAAACTTCATATGGGGTCATGATGAAGCATCTAGGCATTTTCATGCTATTTGGTGGGACCAAATTACTAAGCCTAAGGAGTATGGGGGGCTGAGATTTAGGCGTCTAGTTTCTATGAATAATGCTTGTGGGGCAAAGTTGGCTTGGAAGCTGGTTATTGGGACTAAAGGGCTATGGGTTGAGGTCCTTTTTAACAAATATATGATGCGTGATGACGAGACTCTGCTTCATTCCAAAGTTGGGGACTCCAAACTTTGGAAGTTTATTTGTTCTCAAAGTGAAGTTGTTGAGCAAGGCATTAAATGGCAAATCGGGGATGGTCAAACATTTAATTTTTTTCTCTCGATTCTTTGGTTGGGAGCTGGTATTTATATGAAGATTATTGTTTGAGACCCCTATCTCTAGAGGAGGAGACCTCCATCGTCGCTGATTGGGCAAGAGGGGGGTTTTGGGATAATTTAAAACTTGCTGAGGTTATTAATTCTAAGGGGATGAGTTGACTGGAAGCTATTCTACCACCAAGACCACTTGCAATGATTTGGGGAAAGTCTCTGGATGGAAATTTTTCAGTCAAGAGTTCCTATTTCTTGATTGACAAAAATTGTCCTATGGTGTGTGAGCCTATTTTCAAGACTATTTGGAAATGGGGAGGTTATGAAAGGATTAGACTATTCTTGTGGAAGGTGGCTTTGAATAAACTTCCTACTAATGCATGGAGAAGCACTTGGTGCGCTACCTCTTCTAATTGTGCCTATTGTATTTCAGGGCTTGAAGATATCCTTCATATTCTAAGGGATTGTCCCTTTGCTAGGAACATGTGGCTAAGCTTGTTGCATCATAGGTATATTCTTTTGCCTTTTTTTTTTCGCTAACCTTTTAGATTGGTGAATATGAATTTAAAAGGTAAGTTGGGAAAAGAATAGGATAACACTTGGAATTTAATTTTTGAGTCTCAATATGGAAACTCGGGAGTGGAGAAATTGTGCTTTAATTCAGACCAACTTTGTTAAGACCAAGGGTTTAGGAGACAATTATTTCTTTGATTTGGCCTCGTTATGTTGTTGTTCTAGAGACAATGAATGTGGTGTGTAGGGAGAGTACTTCGGTTTGTGTAGAGTGGATTAAACCCCTGTCGGTTGGTATAGCTGAATGTAGATGGAGCAATAAATCAAAACTCTTCTAAGGCTGGGTGTGGGGGCGCTATTAGAGATTGGAATGGTAAATGGGTGATGGGCTTCTTAAAACAGATCGGTGTGTGTCGAGGCAAATTTTCTTTGAGGAGTGGGCTCTTCTTGAAGGGCTCCAACTAGCTTGGATATGGGTATAAGGAAATTAATTATTGAGTCGATGCGAGAGGAAGTGCTAAAGGCGATCTTGGATCCCGAGCATTTTAATGGAAGCCTTCGGTTATGTAAAATTAGAGAACTTCTAGGTAGAAGTTGGCGGGTTCAAGTTAAATGTATTAATAGGGAAAGTAATAGGATTGTTGATGCTTTGGCAAAAATGGGCATTTCTAAATCATCTTTCCTTGATGTTGTCCTTTTTATTTGAAAACTTGGGCTAACCAAGAGTGCTTGGGATTAATTTCCCCTTCTATGTAATGCTTTATTATTAATATAGGCTTTTAGCCATCTTTCATATAAAAAAAAAAAAAAAAAAAAAAAAACGAGGTTGGGACAACTCATCAAGAAGATAAAAGCTGAAAGACTTTGAAAAATGAGAGTGGAGGGGACTTTTTGAATGACATTTGAAGAATATTATTGCAAATATTTTATTGAAAGGTAAAAAAACAAAAAGAAAAAAGAAATTAATGACGAAATTTTCAATTACTACACGGTAATTTTTGTTGTTAAAACATTCCTAATTTATCATTCTTAATAAATAAATTTCCATGAGTTTCATGTATGAAGTCACTAAATATAATCAAATATGAAAATTTAGGGCGACACTACTACAAAAAATGATAACTACTTCCCTAAGAGACGTTCTAAATTTTAAAAAGGAAGTTAAAAATGAAAGTAGTGGCATTCTTGTAAATAAATCTTGATATTCTCAAATTTGGCGTCTGAAATAACTTTCGAACGTCTAAAATAAATTAAAGCGTCCTAAAAAAATATCGGGACGCCTAATTTTAAAATATTTTCCGCCAAATTGGTCTTAATTATTAGCGCCATTTCTGAATTTTTGTGGCGCGTAATTTTAAAGCTTCGATGTATATGTAGGTCTTCTTAATTAGGTCAAAATTTTAATTTTTGGGCTTTAAAGCGTCGATAATATATCAGGACGACTTAAAATTTATTGGGGCGTCCTGTGTTCATGTTAGGGCGCCTTAATTAATTTTAAGGCGCCCTACTCTATTTTCAGGTCGCCTTAATTGGCGACAAATTTTTTTTTTTGGTAATTATTTGGCTTTTAAGGCGTCCCGTTTTATCAATTAGGGCGCCTTAATTAATTTTAAGCGCCCTTCTCTATTTACGGTCGCCTTAATTGGCGACAAATTTTTTTTTTTTTTTGGGTATTTATTTGGCTTTTAAGGCGTCCTGTTTATCAATTAGGGCGCCTTAATTAATTTTAAGGCGCCTACTCTATTTTAGGTCGCCTTAATTGGCGACAAAATTTTTTTTTGGTAATTATTTGGCTTTTAATGCGTCTGTTTATCAATTAGGCGCCTTAATTAATTTTAAGGCGCCTACTCTATTTACTGGTCGCCTTAATTGGCGACAAATTTTTTTTTTTGGTATTTATTTGGCTTTTAAGGCGTCTGTTTATCAATTAGGCGCCTTAATTAATTTTAAGGCGCCTACTACTCTATTTTGGTCGCCTTAATTGGCGACAAATTTTTTTTTTTGGTAATTATTTGGTTTTTAAGGCGTCTGTTTATCAATTAGGGCGCCTTAATTGATTTTTTGCGTCCTGGTACTTGATCGGGACGCCTTAAAAACCCACTTAACCCTATTATTCACTCATGTGCTTACTCACACACACATATCATCGATCCGCCGCTCACTCCACGGCTGAAAAGCAAACCCAAAATCGCTCACCCTCGCTCCACCTTTCTCTCTCACTCGGCTCCTTCCCTACCAAAAGCCCTTTCATTTTTTCCCTCTCATTGTGCGCGAGAGCTCAAGTCGACTTTGCGTGCTGTATTCTCGTTGTTGTCGTCGCGAGAGCTCTGTCGACTTGCTTCATTGCTCTGTTGCCGTCGCAGAGGCGGAGTAAGGTATTTAAATTTTAATTTTTTTAAGAAATTGCCCATGCCTTCTGTCTCATTCTCCTTCTTCCTCGTTTTTGACCTAGCTAGGGATTGAAATTCCCTTCTTTGCCTTCGGACCGTGAAGCTCGGGATTTAATTACTTTGTGTGTTTAATTGCTCTTGGAAACTTTTTCGTTTTGGTTGTATTCCTAGTAGGAAATAGGAGTTATTTTTATTTTCTTTGGTCAAGAAGTTGCGGAGACATTGTGTTATCAAAACTTAGAAGTCAACATTGTCGAGGCCACTATTTAACTACTTAAAGTGTCTTGGGCTTATAAGATATTTTCTTCTTGGCGTGGTGAATATGAATTAAGCTGTTCAAAGTTTCAAACACCATGATTATATGTTCACATTCTTTTTATTTCTTTATACGGGTTTGGCGAGAGGAAGGCTGGAAGCAAATCCTAAAATTTCACGGTGAGATATTTAACAAGGCGGGAAGAGCAGTAAGCAACTAACAATTTTGTCATGCTCATTATCTTAAGTGCACGTGATTGAATTTCTTGCCTAACCCAGCGTGGCTTGATAGATAGGTCATCTTGAGTTATGGTGGGGAGTTTGATTTCTTGGTTAGTTTTTTGGATTTTTGTTCTGGTTGTGGCCCCTTCTTCATCCCTAACACAGACACGTTTTGACCATGCGGTTTGAAATCAGAATTTCTTGTGATAATGCCTCTGTCCTCTTTGTGGATTTGTATTTCCACTCCAAGTTTTTTTGCAAGGGTTATATATGAACATTTACAAATTTTAGTGAGAAACCTCATAATTCTAGTTGGAATAAAAATATTGTTCTACATTGTAAACTTTAGGTCTTTGAAGATCCTCAATATCCCATTGAATATGCTAACCAACTACTAACGACAACCTCTAACAACTAACAACTATAACGAGATACCTTCCTATATTCCTAAGCGACTAACTACTAACAAACTACCTCTCTAACTTTCTAACTCCCTAACTAATTAACTAACTCTAATATTTCTATGCTTTACATATCAATCGGCTCATAGGATTTGGGTCTAACCGAGGGATTAGTCCCTTGTACAATTTTGTGAACAAATTCAATTACCAATATTTGTTGGGAGCAAGTAATTTATAGGTGTTATTTAAATTGCAATATTATTTGTGTATGTCCATGATCTGTCAAGAGGTGTCTCTTAGAGCTCTACACTTAAACTTATGTAACCTACAACATGAAACTTAGATAAATTTAAGAGACAGTGAGTTCCTTATAGATTAATTATCAAAATAAACTCCTTTTAGAACTTTTACATTGAAGATAGAGGCACGAATAAACATATACTTCTCCGGTTTTAATTATAGGATATAGTTTATAATATAAATTACATTATAAATTATTTCTTATATTTAAAATCGAAGCTAGTATAGTATCACTTGCGGTCTGCAATCGCCGTGCACGTCCTTGAAACATAAACAACTAGTTTTGGCTGCCTTATTTAGTGTGAGCATAATTTAAATCTCCAGAATTTGATCCAAAGGCTGGCTAATATTAATTATCAATGAATGAGAAAGTATACGTGGGATCCGAGGCATGAAATTTGGGTCTAACTATATGCTAGTGCCAAGAGTGTGTGTATAGTTTTTCCTCTGCTTGTGATTTGCCTTTTAACGGTTCTCCCTAGCTACTACCTCTTGATGTCATTCTACATCAATTTTCCTTCTTCATTTTCATTTCTGTGAAACTTTATGGTTGTTGGGATATATCATAGAAGTTTACTATCGCAAATTTGCGGTTTTAAGTTCTCGAGTGATTACTTCTTTTTTGACTACGGAAGCTAATAACCCTTTTGACTATTGTGACTTTGCCACGATAGCAACCCACAAGAAGGTAGCTTGAGGGGTCATAGGGTAGGTATTTGTAATCATGTTCCTTTTTTCATACAATTATTCCTCTCACATATGTTAGTTTGAATAATTCTAATGTTCTCTTTATTGTTGTTGTCTTTAGGTTGAATAGAGCAAATAAATTTCAAGCATCGAGAATTTAAAGTTGAGGTAAGTATAGTTAATTATTGTTGTTTTTCGTTGATGTGCATTGAACTAGGTAAACTTTGTTGTATGAATAAAGATGATTAGAAGTCCATAATTTAATAGTTTATGACTTGGACAATTTAGCTATATTTTTATACTTTGTATTGATGAAACAATTGGATTTAATAGGCGATATTGATCTGAATTGGCTTAGTTAGTGAGTTTTCTTGATTGAAGTTGAAATTGTTTGTTGTTGAAATTTTGGGATGTGTTACTTTTAAGGGGAAATCTTTGCCAGAAATTTTAGTTCAAGATTGACAAAAAAGCATGTCGTTCTTTAAATTGTTATAAACTTGAGTGTTGGTGGAAATATCGTAGGTGGTATTAAAATGGGGCATAGTTGGATGAATGCTTTGAGAACTAGTGAAGAATATGAGAATGGGGTGGAAGAGTTTATTGAATTTGCTAGAAGGCATGTGGCTACAAAAAAGGGATGTATTATTGTCCATGTGTTAATTGCTTAAATGGGGTTCGACGGGATATTCCTACTATAAGGGATCACCTAATTTGTGATGGAATAAACCTTCGATACACAACGTGGATATGGCATGGTGAGGAGGTAATAAGTACCAATGTGTCGGACGAAAATGAAGTTGAGGAAGATGACGATGGAATGGAGAGAATGATTCATGATGTTGAGGTCGAATCTTTTGCACAACCGCATGAATATGATAGCGTCACGGAGTGATGCGGAGACACCGTTGTTCCCTGGGTGTACTAAGTATACACGGTTGGTAGGGACTTTACATTTGATTAACTTAAAGGCAACTTGTGGGTGGACCGATAGTAGTTTCACGTCCTGCTTCAATTGTTGTGTGATATGTTGCCAGGCGATAATGTACTTCCAAATCGTATGTATGAGGCCAAGAAAATCTTGTCTTCGATGGGTATGGAGTATAAAAAGATACACGGTTTCCTAATGACTGCATATTGTACGAAATGAGTATGAAGGCTTGAGTAATTGTCCAGAAGTGTAAAACTTCACGATACAAAGTGAAGAAAGGTGGTGGTTACGGAGATGATGAGACAACAAAAAGGCAACTGTGAAGGCATTGTGGTATCTTCCAATAATCTTTGCGGTTTAAGCGTCTCTTTACTAGTGAAGCCACGGCGAAGCGATTGAGATGGCATTCGATGAGAGAATATCCGATGGAAAATATCTCCGGCACCGGTGACTCTCAATGGAAGAAAATAGATGAAATGTTCCCTCAATTTGGCGGTGAGCCAAGAAATCTTCGTCAGGGCTTTGTACAGATGGCTTCAATCCGTATCGGACTCTTAGCGACACCCATAGTGCATGGCCGGTTCTCCTTGTAATATACAACTTACCTCCCTGGCTATGTATGAAACGCAAGTATGTGATGCTCTCTATGATGATTTACGGACCAAAACAGCCCGGGAACAATATCGATGTGTACTTGGCGCCCTTGGTTGAGGATTTGAAGAAATTGTGGGAGGAAGGCGTAGATGTGTTTGATGCATATAAGAAGGAGTCCTTCAAGATGCGTGCAATGATTTTTACCATGATAAATGACTTTCCCGCATATGGAAATTTGTCGGGTACGGTGTCAAGGGTCATAAAGCATGTCCAATATGTGAAGCGGACACAAACTTCCATCAACTAAAGCACGGAAAAAAAAACGGTCTCTCTCGGTCACGGGAGGTTTCTTGATCGGTTCCACCCATATCGTAAGTTAAGAAAGCGTTTCAACGGCTTCTTGGAGCATAGAACGGCTCCAAAGGCATTAAGGAGAGGATGTTTATAGTCGGGTGAAACATATCAATGTCATATTGGGTAAGCGGCGAAAGATTGTGGGTGAGAAGAATATATGGAAGAAGAGATCAATTTTCTTTGATCTTCCATATTGGCGTAGTCTTGATGTGAGACACGATCTTGATGTGATGCATGTGGAGAAAAACGTTTGTGATAGTCTTGTCGGTACTCTTTTGCACATACCGGGAAAGACTAAGGATGGAATTAGTGCGAGACTAGACATGGTTGATATGGGAATAAGAGAACGGTTACATCCACAAGTAAAAGAAGATGGTAAGAAGGCATATATGGAGCCAAAGACCCATACACTATCAAAAGCTTAGAAAAAAAGTTTGTGTGGGTGTTTATATGACATTAAGGTTCCACAAGGATATTCTTCAAATTTGAGAAGGTGTGTTTCAATGGACGATCTGAAGTTAGTGGGGATGAAGTCCCATGATTATCATGTCTTGATGCAACAACTATTGCCGTATCTATTAGGGGCATTATGAAAGATGAAGTGCGAAACACTATAACAAAATTGTGTATTTTCTTTAATGCTATCTGTAACAAAGTCATTGACATTGAAAAGTTGGATGAATTGGAAAATGAGGGTTATATTATTTTGTCTCAACTAGAGATGCATTTTCCTCCCGCATTTTTCGATATAATGGTGCACCCGATAGTGCACTTGGTAAGGAGGTCGGGCTCGTGGTCCAGTTTACCTAAGGTGGATGTACCCTTTCGAAGCGATACATGAAGATCTTAAAAGGGAATTCTAAAAATCCTTATCGCCCGGAAGCCTCAATAGTTGAGAGATATGTAGTTGAAGAGGCTATGAACTTTTGTAAAGATTATCTATCAGGGACGATGATACGATCTCAGCATGACAAGGGGATAACCGAGGGAACTCGAGGAATCAAACTGAAGAATAAGGGTCGTGAAGAGGTGTTGCAAGCACACCTATACATCTTGAATAATATGGAAGAAGTTCAACCATACATTGATGATCACAGAAAGAGTTTGAAGAATAAGAATCCAAGGAAGAATGACATGCAAATAGCTCATGAGCAAAAGAGGACGTTCATAAAGTGGTTTGAGGAGAAGGTATCGCACGAGACCGGAGTGTCGGATACAATCGAGTGGTTGGCACAGGGGCCTTCTTTTCAGGTCATCACTTGGCAAGGTTATGAAATAAACGGGTATACCTTCTACACAAAAGGCCAAGGCGACGAGAAGTTACGTGCAAAATAGTGGGGTGATGGTTGAAGCTGAATCCATGCACTTTGTGAGTACGAAAGACAAAAACCCGGTATTAGCATCAATGGCTTATTATGGAGTTATTGAAGAAATATGGGAGATGAGTTACAACAAGTTCAAAGTTGCTCTATTGAAATGTGAGTGGGTTAGCAATAATGCTTTGTTGTAATAGATCCACAATTTGGAGTTGTCTCGGTTGATCTTCACGAGTTGGTCATAGAGATGAGCCATTCATTCTAGCAAGCTAGGCGAAACAAGTGTTTTATGTTACGGACCCTACAAATAAAAAAATGTCCATTGTACTTCAAAGTAAAAAACAAAAGTATGGTGAAGAATCCTTCGACCTTGAAGATACACCCCCTTTCACAACAAATCCCCCTACAACGCGTGATGTGGAATTGGTAGATGATGAAGAAGATCTTTGCAAGAAAAGATCATTGTGAAGGAATCGGAAACCATATAAAGTAAGATCTTAAGTTATGAAATAGTAATATGTCATAACTTAAGATGGTTTAACATTTTAGTTTATTTTATTAATCTGTTTATTATTTAATAACCTATCTAACATTGATTTGTCCTTGATGAGCACAGGAACATGTCTAGCTCTAGCTCGATGAGTCGGGGAGGTGAGAGAGGTGGCGAGCCCGTTGTGAGAAGGGTAGAGGTTGCACACGAGATGAGTGCGCTAGTGGCCGTCGTGACGGTCAAAAAAAGAGGCTGCATGTGGACTTTGATGACAAGTTGAATCCAATTGGCCCGGAGGAAGACAATTTCATTAGCTATGTAGGCTATTTGGCTCGAAGCAAAGTTCGCATTGTGATCTCTGCTTGGAAGTTCGTTACGGAGAAAACGAAGAGTTGATTTGGGCACAACTTTTGGTTCGTCACTTTCAATATATTTGCATTTGTATCATTTGGCTTGTTACTTGAAATTTAATTATCTTTCCTTTTACCTTGCGGCAAACGTACGACGTCCCTAACACTAAGGAAATGGAAAAGCATTGGATGGGGAAGTCCGTATACGTTGGAAAGACTTCAAGAATAAGCTGACTAAAAAGTTTGTTCGAGGGCAAAGGAGGAACGAGGATCCATGTCGAAATATCCTTATATTTCTCCGGAGGACTGGAGGAGTTTGTGGCGTCACGGTAAAATCCGAGTTTATTGTAAAATTAAAATTTCTTTCATTTCATATCATTTCTTTTATTTCACAACTTAGTTTTAATTGTTTTTGTGTCATAGGAAATGAGTCAAGCCAATAAAGAGAGACAAGCGGCAAATAAGTATCCGCATTGTATGTCTCGTGGTGGGTACGAAAGGAGGAGACGGAGAATGATGGAAGAGCGGTTAGAGAGAATGAAGGAAGCTGCCGAATCCGATCCTTCCACTGTTGTCCAACCCCCTGAACCTCCTCCTCGTCACAAGAAATGGAAAGCTGCGAGGATGAGGGGCGACACATACATAAATGCGAGATGTTCTTGAGGTTGCCTCCAAGATTGTAAGTAGTTAAATTAGACGTTTTAAATAGCCTCGGTTTTCATATTATAGGGTTTAGTTGTTATTTATGAAACATCTTATGATACGGGATGCACTTGAGGAAGCGAGTTCCCAAGGTTCATTTACGCGGGTTCACGGATGGACATTTTGTCAACGGCGATTGGGAAGCGGATTACCACGACAACATTCGAGGGGGAGCCTAGGGGAGTTACAGCCGCAAAATATTTTGGACGGCGTTCACGGTTCTATGACGATAACAACCCTAGTCCTCAGCTTGTAGCCAAAATACGGGCGGGACTATTTGATGAAATCATGCAACAAGTACGATCCGAAGTGAAAACCATGATGGATTCGAGGACAATACGGAACATACAACTCGTGAATCCCGGCCTTCCCCAGCGGTAAAGAGAGTTTTCACCCTCCGGATGTTGATCTCGGCGAACCTTCTCACACGCCACGAGAGAGGACAACCTTGCACTCTCTATTTGGATGTCCCACACGGGCGTATTGTTGCCGATGCTCTTATTTACACGGATCACACCATCCACCATAATATTGAAATTCCAAAAGACCTACGTAGGGTGGCGTGACATGTGTTCGAGAGGGGAAGACAAAGCAGACATCCCGATTCAAGATGACGAGGTTCCCGATTTAGGCCGGGCTATAGGATCGTTCATCCTTTGGCCGAATCATCTTATTCGGATGGCGGCGCGACACCTCCAATGGTAGGAAATACATTACTAGAACTTGCATTTCATTGGTAACTCACTCATAATATGTTTGTTTATGTTTTCATAGAATGAAGTGGATGAGGGCAAATTTCCACACTTAGCACTGTTGCGATCCATGTACAAGGACATTAGCTATCTCTCCTTCAAGATGCAACCTGGCATTGTCGGCGTAGACAAGACCTATGATTTTATAGTTGACCAAAAAGATCTTGTCGAATTTTTGCATATGGAGGATTTAGATTTAGTCGTTCTTGAAGGCTGCGATAATGTACGTTTTTTCCCCCTTTGATTATTGCATTGATCTTTTTTGTTTGCTATACTTAACAACGTTTATCATTTTATTTCGATCATAGTGTACGCTTTCGACATATGCGTCCGAGAAAGGCCGAAAGGATTTGTATGGATTCTTAAGTCCAATAAACACGGCCGCGGCTCGCATGTGTGTTAACCAAAAGGACACTTTATGTTGGTGGTACAATTGTCCGACAAGATGATCGTTGTTATCTAGCCCCAATACTTGAAGGTACGTAATTTAGTTGTCTATTTAAGATTTTTAAGAATAAATTCCTTTCTTATCTTAATTAATATTATAATGTGTTTGTTGTAGTGGTCATTGGACCTGTGTGTTTGTTTGTCCCTCCAAGAACGCATGTTATTGGTTTGATCCCTTAAGAGGTGGCAAGCCGACGATGAAATCAAATCTATGTTTGCCAAGTAAGTAAATTTTTGTCTAAATCATTGATTCTTCATTTATATGATCTGTTTTCATGTCTGTTAATTTCCATTTTAATGTAGTGCATTCGGGCGGCTAGATCGATTCTTTGGAGCACCGGAGCGGGGCGGACCAAATTGGTTTTATCCGAAAGTAAGTAGTTTCATTTCAAGTTATTTCATTGACACAATGGTAGCTTTCGATATGCCTTTATCCGTTTTAACAATTTTCTTTTGATTTATAGTGCCCAAAACAACTAGGGAACTCCGAGTGCGGATACTTCGTTATGTTTTATATGCATACCATCGTTACGGGCGGGCGTACTACGGGTTTTCAAAACGTACGTGATCGCTCTGTTTCTCAAATGATAATATTTTTTGTTCTACTTGAGTTAATTATTTTATTCGCTTCATTGGTTTAACTTATACGTTGTTTTCCAATTTATAGCTTTTTGATAGTCGGATCCGTGCTCGGAGGAAGAGATTGATACGGATTCGAGACGCTTTGGCTGCAAATTTTCTTCAACGCATATAGATATGTACATCATGTGTTGCCTTGTTCGCCTTTAATAGTCTTGGTTTTACGTGGAATTGGTAACTCAGATTTGTAAATAGCCACGAAAATTAAATCATATCAATCATTTAGAGTTTTGTTGTTCTTTGTGATCTTTGTTACGTATTGGAATTGAAACTCGGAATGAAAGTTGAATTTTTGGTCGGTTTAAGTAATAGTTTGTTGTTGTTGTTGTTGGTCACTTGCTATTGTTCTTTGTTGTTGGTCTTCTTTGGTTGCCAAGTGCTTTTTGGTCTAAACTGATCTATCTTATTGAGTCTTAAAAGTTTTGGTCATCACTTAGCTTCTTTGTTGTTTGTTTGTTCTTGTTGTTGGTCTTCTTGGTCAGCCAAGTGCCTTGTTCTTGTTGTTGGTCTTGCTAGTTGCCAAGTGCGTTTTAGTCTAAACTGATCTATCTTATTGGGTCTTAAAGGTTACGGTCACTTAGCTTGCTTTGTTGTTTGTTTGTTCTTGTTGTTGGTTTTTGCATCTCATATATATATGTATTTTTCCTGTTGCCAAGTGCCTTGTTCTTTGTTGTTGGTCTTCTTGGTTGCCAAAGTGCCTTGTTTTGTTGTTGGTTTTTGATGTTGTTCTTTGTTCTTTGTATGTTGTTGGTCTTATTTGCATTGTTCTATTGCACACGGGTTTTGAGCTTTATATCAATGCAAAAGGGGACATTTTTTTTAAAAAAAAATTATAATATAAGGCGTCCGATTACAAATAAGGACGCTCAAAGTGCGCTTTTTAACCAAAAAAGGCGTCAAAAAAGGCGTCCTGTTTTTAACATAGGACGCCCTAAAAAAGGCGTCCTATATTTATTGTAGGACGCCCTAAAAAAGGTGTCCTATATTTATTGTAGGACGCCCTAAAAAAAGCGTCCTTTTTTAAACATAGGACGCCCTAAAAAAAGGCGTCCTATTTTTAACATAGGACGCCTTATAGGCTATTTTTTCAACTACCCCTAGTCAGACGTCCTTCGCAAAAAGGACGTTAATTGCCTCTAATTCAGGACGTTTTTGACGTTTTTTGTAGTAGTGCGAGTTTAAAAGTGAGTTAATACGATTTTGTAGTGGCGGATCTTTAATGAGACCGAGAGGGCCATGCCCCCCCCCCCCAAAAAAAGAAAAATAATCATGTAAATTGAAAGTGGGAATGTGGGATCTTTTGGTTTAAGCTAAAGAATATGGGAATTGTTCAATCAATTAATTAAATTTAATGGATAATGAAAAATTAAATGTGATTGATTGATTAATTATTCCAATTATGTCAAAAATCTATCAAGATCATTCGTATCATTTTCACACCTTTTGGCGTAATGTTCAACATGCAAACTGGATTCAACATGAAAGCTAGATAATCATACTCCTTTGACCCCCAAATTTTTTAAAAACATTTCCCCCTTTTTTTCCATTCCCTCCTGCAGTCTCGCTCACGAGATGTTGGACATTAAGGCACACTTCTATTATTCTCCCGACTCCATTGATAACTCAATAACAAGAACAAGACCGAGGAACGCGCCTGTTATTCTCCCCTCCCTTGATAAATCATTTGTAATTTTTTGGCTCTTGCTCGCTCTGACCTACAAGTAAATTCTCCCATCTTATTTCTTTGTTATGATTCAACTCCATATTTACTTTGTCGAGTCTTGATTCTTTTCTAATATAAGAAATTTTCTAATTGGTAAATCTTGTTGAAATCGTCGAGTTTGATAAATTATTTTCTTATTTCTTTCTTTATTTCCTTCTTTGTTTTTATTCTTTGATTTTGTTTGCTGTCGAGAGAAATGATAGTAATAGATATCTTTGTTGTCTTCACAACTCAAACTGGATTTGTCACTCCCCTGTATTTACCAGTCTATACCGAATATTACGTTTTTGGGATAAATATTTGGCCCCCCAAATAATTATCCCAATATCCGCCATTGCGATTTTGTATAGTGAATATATAGCTCGGTATGTTAAATTAAGTCTTTAGCTGAGTTTGCAGTTAACATGAATTTAAAAGTGGGTTGATACATTTTTGTAAGTTGTAATTAATATAAAAATGTTAAAGTCGAAGAGCCAACTCGTGAGTATAACAACAATAGTCACCGGCATGAGAATTGGCTGTTGCAATTATATGCTAATTTGTGTTTACATTTCCTAATCCTTATCTAACTAATAATTATCAACAATAATATAATTTAACCAGAATAATTAACTCCTAAACTCATGACCACATTATTAAATTAAGAGCTAGTCAATGGATTGGATAGATGACAAATTTTAATGGTTCGAATAACAAAAGGCGAGAGTGGCATGTGAACCTATTGGAAGAAAAAATCAACAACGTGTGTGCGCATTCTAACAAGTTCTGGAAAAATAAACTTGTGTTGGAGAGAGGAAGGACCATTTTCATTAATTATAGATACATTTCAAGGATATAATCACTGAGACTTAATTGTAAGTGAACAAATATCTACGTACGAGAGATGCACATAGTATAATGGTTATTTAAACAAGACATCAAATTTCGAACCAAGTATCTCATATATGCTCAATATCAGTTTTTTTTTTTTTTTTTTTTTTTTGAATCTTCTCTTAATCCTTGTGCTTGAAGAACACAACAATATGAAACGCACAACAATGTGGCTTAGCATTTTCTTGGAACATGCAGGTTGGAACAAGGAAAATGATGGATGGCAATATCAACAAATGGGTTGATGACCATTTTCACATGAGACAAATGTGGAAGTTTTTTAAAAGATGGAAATATCAACTGGTGTTGGGTGGCCACACAAAAAAAAAAAAAAAAAAAAAAAAGAAGCTTTTAAGCGATGGAATTTTGCGTTGCTAAACAGAATTAGCATCAGGCTATTGACGGAATTTTTTCATCACTAATTCTTTGTGGCTAAATTGCTTTAGCGACGCTAGAGTTTTTAGCGACAGAATGTTTTTGTTTCTAAATAATTTGCGATCAATATTAGCAACAAAGATTTTTCCGTCGCTAAAAAATTTGTGACAAATTAGCAATGACAATTAGTGATGCTAATCCATGGCTAATTTAGTGAAAAAAAATTCCATTCCTAACCTATCAGTAAATTTAGTGACAGAATGTTTGTCGGAAATTATTGACAGAATAATTTTCCATTGGTAATTTTGTCCATAAAAAGCTATTTTTTGTAGTGTATTTCGTTCCCATTTGTAAGTTCCTATTAACCAAATTGAGTTAGTCAATTAGAAATTTTTTAAATTAATTAAAACTAATAAATATATAGAAAATAAATACATTCCCCCCCCCCCCCCCCCCCTAAAAATATGCCCATGTTTATGAGTGGGTAAAGGAGATAGGGTAATAATGAGAAAAATGATGAACGTGACTGTATGAAAGGAACCAACTGAAAGGTAAAAAGAGTAAATAGTATTTATTATTTAGACAAAGCCTTATAAAGAGGACCAAGAGGACATAGCGATTTAGAAATCAATACCTTATAAAGAGGGACGTAGGAAGTATAAAACAAGAATATGGGGTTTGTTTATGATCATGGCTCTTATAAGGTTCAAATTTTTTTTAACTTTTTTTTATGCTATTGTGATTTAAAAAAAAAATGATAAAAGAAGGTGATTACATATTTGCATTATAAATCTTCAATCATCTAGGTTTAACGTTCAACCCATAATACCCATACATTTTAGGTTTTATAGATCTATAAAAGAAAAAAGGTAAAAACAGAAAACCCTTCAAAAGGATCCATGTGAGTGGTCATTTATTTTTGAGCTTTTGCCAAATATATGTGTATATCTCTACAACTCTCATGAACTGTAATACGTACGTAGCTTTTCAAATCTAATTATAAGTCTAATTATCTTTTCGTGATCATGCAATCTTGTTACCAATATCTTTCCTAATTATTGTTTATGTCATTAGTTAATGAACAGTAATGCCTATTAAAACAACTTTCATGAAAACTATAATTAATAATGCTTGGATTTACAAAAGGTTTCTCATTGACATTCATTGATAAATGATATGATAAGGGACATACTCTTATGACACTGAATAATAATTACAATGATATATACTCCTTTGGTCGTAAATATATGACATAGTTTGTAGTGCAAATTGTACAGCAAACTATGTTTTATATTTATAACTAGAGGTAGTAATAAGTATTAAATCATGTTTCTGCTTTATCTTTGCTCAACAATAAAGGATACAAACCCTTAAACTGCTTCATTCATCTCCACAACCACCACATTATCTGATACATCCGTCACACAATGTGCCACAAATTTAGGCTCTTATACTGAAAATGACTAATCCTATTAGGAAAGACCAACACACTTGAAAAATCAGCCGTCCATTTGGTTCCGTATCCTCCCACTGTTAACTTCCGAACCGTCGATCTCAATCCCATTCCATTCACGTTGTTGTTATCAATCACCACTTGATCAGTATCACCAAAATGCCCATCTAAATGCATAATTGGAACCTTCTTATTAGGGTCCCCACTGAACATATTATTAACTATATTTAACCCCAAGATTTGACCTTTGACTGACTTCAGCACAATATTGGCATCACCTACTAATAGCCCATTAGTAACATGAACTTGAACAGGGTCTTCCATGACAATACCTGTATAATCCAAGTAACAATTATCAATTCTTGTTTGTGAATTTTCTGATTGTTTCACTAGTATACCTATACCTCCAAAAGATGTTGATTTGTTATAGCAATGTACACATAGCAATGTACACCCGTGATCATATTAGCTTGGTCTCTTACTATAATCCCAATGGCCACCGAGAAAATAGCAACATCTGTGATTGCATTATCATTACTAGCATGATCAATGGCGGTTCCTGAATGCCAACGGTAGAGTGTTGCCCAAGAAACCAGCTTGACAAGTAGGTTTCATGGCCGCGTTGGACTAGAATCCCTTCTGTAGTGAAGTGGAGGACGAAACAGTTGTTGATTCGGATTCTAGCAGAATCAATAAAAAATAATTGTTTTGTCCTTATTTCAACAAAACAAAACAAAAAAAAAAAAACTATTTAATTATGATGAAGATGAAGAAGAACTTATGGCATGGAAGACGCTCAAAGTGGAAGCAAGTAACTTGATGGCCCAAAGTGAAAAACTATTTATTGAAGACATATAACACATATAAACTTAATTACAAAATATTTAATTATGTTTGGTGGGTCCTTATTTAAAAGCTAAAACATCCTTTTAATATAACACAAGAAGTAGAATAGGAGAGGAACACGTTAAGTATTAAAATGATACATCACACATAACATAGTCATATAATATTATTTTTGGTTGAGATCTCCAACTCATATGACCCTATGGAATGGAACCAAAAACATGTGATCTTGGCATCGCAAGCTCATTGCATACTTGCTCCATGGATGGGCGAGTATGAGGATTTTCATTCAAGCATGTAAGAGCTATTCTTGCAATCAACACCACCTTCTCAGCCACCAAACCTTGTGGATAAGGTAGCCTTTGGTCTAACACTTCTTTAACATTCAAATTACGAGCAAATGTTATTGGTGCATCAGTAGAAGATATTATGAGATCTCTTGGACGCTTTCCCATAATTATTTCCAAAGCCAACACTCCAAAACCATAAACGTCACATTTCTCGGTCACTTCCATTGTATAAGCAAGTTCTAAAATAGAATAAATATGATTATCATAAAAAAAACATTGTTAGCTAGTGAGCCAAATAAGTTAAACATGAAACATAGCACCATGTTACTCATAAATTTTTTTTTTTTTTTTAAAAAAAAAAAAAATCATAGTATATACAATAAATATTCTTAACTTGGAGCAAGCATAGGCTGAAGGTACCAGCAAATGAGGTCCAATTGTTAGAATCTAGAGACAAAAAAAGCTTGGTCATCCCGAAGTCGAGAGATGTGAGCCTCATAATCCGAGTCTAAAATAACATTTTTGCTTGATATGTCACGATGAACTATAGGGGGTGAGCATCCATGATGAAGATAGTATGAAGCATTAGCCACACCTTCAACAACTTTGATTCTCTTATTCCAATCCAATGCAATTGCTTGCATCTCATCACTTAGTATCTTATCCAAGCTGCCCCCTTCCAAGAATTCATAAACCAAAATTGAGAACTTTGAATGCGAGCAAAACCCATATAGCTTAATGATATTGCGATGCCTAGTTTCTGTCAAGGCACTAATCTCACTCATAAATGCTTTTTGATGAGGTTGATCCCTATCTCGTAGAAAATGAAGCTTCTCCACAACTTGACCTGTGGACAATTCAGCTTTGTAGACGCTTCCAAACCCTCCAACCCCAATGAGATATTTTTAAGTCGAACTCCTCTGTGGCTTCAATAATGTTTTCATATACTAATTTCCCATCATAACTCCATATGGCAAACAAATTTTGAGTTTGCACTTCTCTTTCTTGACTTTTCTCTTTCTGTGCATTATAATGGCAAACTATATATGAAATTCCTATCAAAACTATTGCTAGCAACACAGATCCCAAACCAAGGGATAGAGCATAGATAACCACTTTATTTCTCTTATGATGCCTTGGACCATATATTTTCGGTGGGCAAATTGGCAAGCCTGATACATTTCCACATAGGCCTTTGTTGTCTTTCAATGTCTCTAATTTATTGTGTGATATATCAATCACAATCAAGCTTTTCAAATCATCAAAAAATAAAGGAATCATGCCAGAGAAATTATTATGCGAGAGGTTCAATGTTTCTAATTGTTGAAGTTGTCCAAGCATTGTTGGGATTCCACCAGAAAAGGAATTTTCACTCAGATCTAGAAATTGGAGATGTTGTAATTGGCTAAAACTAGATGGAAGTCTGAAGAACTTATTTCCATTGAAGCTCAAATTCCATAACTTGATCAACCCTCCAAATTGTTCTGGAATTGAGCCACTTAAATTATTGTTTGCTACACTCAACTGTTCAAGGTTCTTTAATAAGCCTATATCAATAGGAATGTTGCCTGAAAGTTGATTGTCGCTCAGCCCAAGTTTACTCAACAATGACAAGCGACACAATTTCTTGGGAATATTTCCTATCAAGTGATTTGATGAAAAATCTAGTCCTTCTAACTTTGTTGCCTCACTTAGTTCCGGAGGTATGCCCCCCGATAAGTTATTATTAGAGATTTTGAGGCTTGTAAGGTTATGGCATTGCCCCCATGTAGGTGACAAGCGGCCATAAAATGCATTGTTACTCAAATCAATGTAGTACAAGTTTGGATATACGCCAAAAGCTTCTATTATATTTCCTGTCAATTGATTATTTTCAAGCCTAACTCTACGAAGGCTAGAGCAATTCTTCAAACTTCTAGGAATGGGACCAGTGGATTGACTGTTACTTGCAGAGATGTTAGCAAGTAATCCTCCAAGACAAACGTTTTGAGGCAAATGACCTTTGAAATTATTGTCTGAAAGTAGCAAGGCTTCCAATTTCCTAAGATTATTCATTTCTAAAGGAAGATTGCCACTAAGGTTGTTTTGAAACAACGATATATAGGTGAGCTTTGTCAAGTTTCCAATGCTAGAAGGAATCAATCCAGAAAGGTTGTTTTGGAAAAGGCGGAGGTCCTTTAGATTGACCAAGTTCCCTATGGATAGTGGGATTGACCCCAATATGTTATTGTCTAGCAATTGCAATGATTTCAAAGAATAGAGTTTCCCTATCTCCTGTGGAATTGACCCGGAGAGTTGATTGAAATAAAGATAACTTGCTTCTAAGCTAGACATGTTTTCAATAGTACTAGGGATGCTACCAGAAAGATTGTTGTCTGACATGTCAAGTAACTCAAGTTTCTTCATCATTCCAATTTCATGGGGGATAGAACCAATAAACCGATTATCTCCAAGTCCTAAGTGCGAGAGGTTAGTCATCCTTCCAATTTGGGGAGGAATGTGACCAGAAAAGTGGTTGAAACGAAGCTTCAAGAATGTTAATTTGACTAAAGTTCCTATTGTTGCTGGAATATGGCCAGAAAGTTTGTTGTCAAGTAGATCAAGCTCTGATAGGTTAGTCAAATTTCCTATTGCTTCAGGAATATGGCCATTGAAATCATTATTA
The DNA here is from genome assembly GCA_019022655.1 of Acacia acuminata. Classification (NCBI taxonomy): domain Eukaryota; kingdom Viridiplantae; phylum Streptophyta; class Magnoliopsida; order Fabales; family Fabaceae; genus Acacia; species Acacia acuminata. Next base: position 22,795 of record JAFJYI010000376.1, on the reverse strand, counting down.
CTTAAGATTAGAGAATTAAGCCCAGTCAACTGTGTGATCCCATCTGGAATTGCTCCAGAAAGATAATTTTGTTGCAAAGAAACAAATGAGAGTGTGGACAAGTTGCCAATACTTGTTGGAATGCCACCAGATAACCCATTATAAGAAAAATCTATAACACTAAGCTTGGAGAGTTCACCAATATGGGGAGGGATAATCCCATGAAATGAGTTATTTGGCATATGTATGAATTGGAGATTGGGAAAAGATGAGAAATTGAGACTATCAAGCGTACCTCTTAACCCAAGATCTCCTAGAGATATATTGAAAACTGAGTTGAACACATTGCATTCAATTCCAACCCAATTGCAAGGATGACTACTATTATCTGTCCATGTTGGTAACAGAGTTTGGCTTTGTTTGTCAAGGTTGGCCTTCCACTTTAGCAAAGTGTTTGCTTCTGGTGAAGTAATGAAAGAGGAAACATGATATGAGAACAAGATTAAATAGCCAACTAAAATTACCAACCCAAGTGTAAGCTTCTAAAAAAATTGAGGTTTTCTGAAGAGGAATTCCATGGCTATGACGGAAATTTTAAACAAAAGGAGAATGGTGTGGTGCAAGTAATGAATGTTAAGAGATATATATAAGCAAATGAATCAACCCTTGACTGTCATTTATTCACGGCTGGATGAAGAGACAAGAACGGCTCTAATGGTGCGAAAGGCGTTTCAAATCTTCTCCTAACTTATGGATTGGTCAATATGAGAGTACTACAAATAAGTCCTTATTTTAGACTTATATATATTTGTGTAAAAAAATTTGATATGTTTTAACTCTGATTACCTAAGAATTTCTCGTATGGAAGGGGAAAGTAGTACGTAGTGATTAGGGAGAGAATGAAATGAGGGGAAGTAAGATAAAATTATCAAATTCTTAAATCTAATTTTAAGGCATATAACCTAAATTAATTAGGATTTGTTGAATTTAACAACCTAATTTAAATTTTGAATTATTCAGCTGTCTTTTTAGAGAGTTTCTCTATTTTGTTAGTTAATAAAAGAAAAAAGAAAAATTAATTTTATTCTTATAATTCAAATTTTCTATGCTATCAATCGGTAGTTTATCAAATGCAATAAATTCATCATTTAAAATTAGGATTTATAGACACGTTAAAAGAAACTTCGCAAACTGTACATAGTGGTTAACTTTTAAAACTTTGACAGAAATTTACTCCCTCCTTGTTATTAGAACGTACAAATTAATAGATAGTTTTTGTCGTTTTTATAAGTCATTTGTAAGTTTTTAAGGAACTTTTAATTTATTTTTCCATGTCTTCTATATTTAATAAGGATAATGATAGAGAATAATAATAAATATGATGTATAAGTTTAGTATAATTGGTACGAAAGGTAATATTGAAAATTACTTAAGTTTTAAAAAACTTTAATGTTTTTAATTGTTTTTATTAATATGTGGAAATTACTAGTTAATACCTTATACTCCCTTCGGTTCTATTTAAAAGAGCCGATAACCAAATATAATTATATTAAGCATTAATTATTCATAAAACCGTCAACTGTCGTCAAATGTGGAAGAGTGTTCAACGATGGTGATAGTTTCATGTGAATTTGTCTAATGAATAATGCAACAACAAGAAACGTACAAAATCTAATTAACTAATTGATGACTTTAATTTCTTTGAACATGGAGGTTGGGAAAACAATAAAGATAATTGTAAAAATCAGCTCATTTTAGAGATCATAAGAGACCATTTTCATTAATGATAAATATATTTCAAGGATATAATCACCACGGTTATTAAACCCAGATCGGACCGGCGAACCGGCCATGTAACCGGTCCGGCTACCATAGAAACCGGGTCAAGCCTTTTTTTTTTTTTTTTTTTTTTTTTTTTTTTTTTACGTCGGGAGCTTCTATAAAAAGAGAGAGAGATGAACAAAGAGAGAGATGGACAGAGCCGGTAAGCAGATCTCAGATCGGTGACATTTCTGAGCTCATCAGTGAAAAAAAGAGAAGCAACGAAGTACAGAGGTCACCGGAATAGGAGTGACCGCTACGTAGTCTTTCCCCTCAAAATCCGCCGGAGATCGATGAGGAGGGAGGCCACCGGAGATCGACGATTGTAGATGCGCCGTCGATGAGAAGAGGGAGAGAGACCAACAGAGGCTACATTGACGGCGATGAAACTCAGGTAAACGATAAGCATCGGTCAGAACAGCACGAAATGCCCAAGCTTTTTTCTCTCCCGTGACTGTTTCAAACTTTCAACTTTGCTCATCTCAAAGACTCAAAGGACCAAATGCCCAAGCTTCCCCTGACATAACGTGTTAAAGGCTTCAAGTCGAAAAGTTTGGCACGTTTTCCCATCCATCAAATCACCTTAATTAGATATAAATATTAAAACAAAAATAAAATTTTCACTGGTTTTCATTCACTCAACATCAACATCACCTTTTTTTTTTTTTTTTTTTTATAATTTCATATTAATAATATAAAATTTTATTTTCTTACCGTTTGACCCCGATTTAGCTCCGGTTTCACTCCGGTCCGATCCACGACCCTTGACCCGGTACCACGACCGGTTAAGTGATCGGTGCAGTTTTAATAACCTTGATAATCACTGAGACTTAATTACAAGAGAACAAATACTAAGAGAGACACACGTATAATGGTTATTTTCTTTTCTTTTTTTTTTTAATCTTCCCTTAGTTCTTGTGCGTGAAGAATACAATTAGTCAGTAATTTTTTATGGAATTTTTTTTGTAAATAATTTTGTCCCTGGTTCAGTATTTTTTTAAATAGTGACAATAACATCAACGTGATTAATATGGATAATAAACTAATTGATAACTTATTTTATTAAAAAAATATATATTAAAGATTTTAAAATTCAAGTAAAATTTTATTAAATTTTTTAAAATAAATTTATATGCAAAGGGCGGAAGAAGTATTTGACATGGTTGAAATTTAAACTGAACTTTTTTATCGTACATTCAGCCTGCATGTTGCAGGATATGAAGGGAACATTACTGAGAAAATGCATGGCCATAGAAAGTGTCATTGTGTCATGAACCGACTTGTCAGTGTTCCTGATTTTCACATTTTCCCACATCTCTTTCCACGATCCAGCTTTTCACTCTTTCCCACAAACCCAGCACCCACATCACCTTTCACACACATCTACTTTTTCCAAGTGCCAATAATGACACCATTAAAGAATCCAGCATGTATTCACAGCTTATGTTTTACAGGTTTACTTTTACCTGACCAAAGGATATTAGTTGAAAAATTTGGGGTTAATTAGTAATTTTACTTGAAGTAGATCCTCAAGAGAAATTTTGCTTTGAAAGTTTTTTTTTCGTTCAATTTTGCCCCGGAAATCAAAAATTGGAGCAATTTTACCCCTCCATTAACAACCTTAACAAATCAATCGTTAGTTGACCGCTAAGGTTGTTAACGGAGGGGCAAAATTGCTTTAATAAAATTTCTAAGGCAAAATTGCTCCCAAAAAAAAACTTCGGGGCAAAATTGCTATTTAATCCAAAAAAATGTTAAAAACTGCTATTTATGATATCATATATTTTTAATTCTTATTTATATAATATCTAGGGGTAGAAAGCAGGCGGGCCGCCCAGGCTTCACCCTTAACAAAGCCCGAGCCTTTTCGGCAACAAAGTGGCCGAGCCTGGCTGTTAGATGCCATTTTTTCAGCACTGAGCCTGGCCTATATTAAGGAGGCCTATATTTTTAAAAATTTTATAATTAAGCTAACAGGCCCACAGGCCTCACGGCTAACAGTCTAATTCAAACGGTCAAAAAATAAGCCTACTTTAAAAAGGTCAATTACATAAATTAGCAAAGGCGAGACAAAAAAGGGTTGCATTTTCATTAATGAGTCATTAGTGCAAAATTAAATATTAAATATAAAAAAAGGTTAAGTAGCATTTTAGCCCCTAAGTATACGGCCAAGAGCAATTTTGCCCTGGAAGTTTTTTTTTTTTTTTTTTTTGAGCAATATTGCCCTTAAAGTTTTTTTTGGAGCAATGTTGCCCCATAAGTTTTTTTTGGAGCAATTTTGCCTCTCCGTTAACAACCTAACTGACCATTAGAGTTGTTAACGGAGGGCAAAATTGCTCCAATTTTAGACTTCCGGGGCAAAATTGAACCCAAAAAAATTCCACGGCAAAATCGCTCTTTGGGAGTGTACTTTCGGGACGAATTACTACTTAACCCAAAACTTTGGGCTAATTCCAGTATCAAGTTACGAGTATATACATTACTCTTTCTAGTTCTTATTATAAGGCACCAACTAACAATTCTCACAAACCAATAAAAACAGTTAAAATTAATAAAGTTGTCCTACATTTAATATAGAATGTTTAAATACATATATTATTCGAAACACTTGTTTTCACCTCCGGTAGATATCGACATCGTATTCGTATTATCATTTTTTGTTCGCTGAGCCAGTTCTTGATGTGCAGGCCAGTTCCTTCACGCATGGCTCTTTGCTAAGGAAAATTTAAATATAACAAAGCATGATTCAGCATAAGGGCAAGTGCGTCTAAAACATGATCCAATATCAAATGATGTGTTTATAGTGTGTTACTGATGTAAACTTATTGCTCCATGGGTTATGAGAATGGAAGAGGAAATATCTAGAGAGAAAAGAAGAGAGAAGAGGCTAGTAAAGTTATTTTACCTATATTTTAAAATTCTAAATTGAGTCTATGACTGAATTAGAGATTTGTTAAAGTTACTAATTTGATTTTGAATTTCATTAGTTCAGGTGACTTTATATGAGATCTTCCCTATTAAAAAGTAAAACTTTTATTTTGGGGATGGACGGGGTTTTTGACATGATTTCAATTTAAAATTTACTTTTTTCGTCGCACATTATTGCAGCTGTGCATGCAGTACGTCAAGCTATTTGTGTGGACTTTTGTGGTAACTTGCAAGTTAATTCGGGTAACTTATCAAGAAAGCAGCTTAATTAACTGATGATCATTTTCCACAAAAGTGAAAGACGACTTGGAAAAGTGGGAGCGAAGGAGACAGTTTAACCAATATTCCCTCATGTTCTTAATATAAGTTTCAATTGATATTTTAAGAAGGATTAATAAAGTTAAATAAATTTATTAATCATGACATATGTTATGTATCATTTAATTATAAATTAGTTTATAAATCAAACAAATTAGTTAGTATAAAAAAAGATAAATATATATACTTTAAAGTAATTTATTTAGTTTCCTTAATTTTTATAAAAAAATCAACTTGGTCTTATATATCAAGGACTGGAGATAGCATTAACATTGTTATCTCATTGGAAGGTAACAGACCATATCTTTGACAGATGCGAAGGCACTGTAGTATATATAATGGCTGTACAAACTTCAGACAAACAGACGAAGTATTATAGTTGTGTGCGCGTATCCGAAGAATGCAACCGCAAGAAATAATCAACAACGTGTGTGACTGTACTGTGCATGCAGTCAAGCTAAATATTATGGTTGTGTGCGCTTAATTATCCAAAGAGAACCATGCACTCCACTTTTCTTACTATCTATTCCTCTTCACTGATACATTAACTTTGGACAAGTGATATTTAATATTTTATCAAATTAAAAAAATATAGAACATTTTAATATAAAATTATAAAATTATGACTTATTTAGATTAAATTTATATATATGTGGTACTTGACGTTATAATAATATTTTAATAGGACGTTAAATCCCAATAGTTCAAAAAAATTGATCTATAATGGTGGAAATAAATTAATTTTATTCGTATTTCTGATTATTCAAATTTTCTAGCTCTATTTATTGCTAGTTTATCAAATACAATAGATTCGTCATTTTGTATGAGTAACATCAAAAATTTCGACCCAAATCTATTTGTTAATAATTTTTTCCATGAAATAAAAACGTATCATAAATATATATCTCAATTAACAATAAAAATTTCAATTTCTAAATATTTATTTTTTAGAAAATTGTCCTTCCATTTAATAAATTCCGAAAGGTCCATTTTGGATCAAAATGAGCAATTTTAATTACAAAATTTATATTATCTAAGAATATCATAAATTTTTTTATTTTCGCCCTCAATTTCTTTTTTGAAAAAATTAACGCTTTATTTTATCTTTATCCAGTAAGTCTATAAGACTATAACACATACTTTACATATACTCTAAAATTATATCTAATTTTGATCTTCATCATATTAACTTTAAAACATATATTAAAGTATATATTGAATCAATGTTGAAAATTTACTCGTTTTTTTAACATAACTATAACTTCTACAAACTTATTGACACAAAGCCAATGCCATTAAAGCTAACACTAGTGGAAAAAAAGGCTTTAAGACCGCCTCATTGAGACCGGAGTAATGACGCACCGGTCTTAATAGTATGACCGGTGACAGTTTTGTAAATATAAAGAACTTCTTGGACGCATCCTAATGAGCATCGGTCTTAATAGTATGACCGGTGGCAGTTTTGTAAATATAAAGAACTTCTTGGACCGCATCATTTATCAATGAGTCTTAAATATATTATTTAGACCGCTTAACAAAACAAACGGTCTTAAAAATGTTATTGAAAAAAAAGAAAGTTCAAATTTCTTTATAGAGAAATCTCAACATGGGTTGACTTATATTTTTTGCGGTCCAAAATAATGAGAAAAAAATTAAATAAACGTTTAAGACCGGATATATATAACAGGCGGTCTTAAATATTATACTTTTTAGACCGGACATAAATTGTGACCGGTACTAAATAGTTTATTACTTTTAAGTTCGGAGTTTAATAAACGACGGTCTTAAAACTTAACATTTAAAAACGTCTTTTTAGTTCATTCGGTCTTAAAAATAAAGCGCCAAATATATTCTTCTTCGCGCGAAACGTTCCTTACGACTTACGTTGTCCCTCTGAACTCTGAAACCCCTCTTCTTGTTGTGAAACCACTCTTCCTTGTGCATTACCTCTCTTCCTCGCCCACGCGAAACGTTACCTTACGACTTACGTTGTCCCTCTGAACTCTGAAACCCCTCTTCTTGTTGTGAAACCACTCTTCCTGTTGCATTCCCTCTCTTCCTCGCCCACGTACCATTAGCCTCTCGTTACGCTCTCATTTGCTCGGCATTCCTCTCTTCCTGTCTCGAAAATGAACGGTGAAAACGATTCCATTCGTGTTCCGAGAACGCCAGTTGCTGGTGTGAGTCAGAACGAACCCTCTTCATCTGACAAATGTGCCTCGTAACCGCCCAGCACGCCATGGTAGAAGAGGCACAAGAATGATGGATGTAACCCTAAGTCGGACTTCGGGTCGAGCCGGAGATTCAGATTTGATGAAAAGTTGCGATCTTTCGGTCCTAATAAAAGCAAATATACTAGTTTTGTCGGCTGTCTTGCACGTAGCAAGGTTAGCATCTTGATTGATGAGTGGAAAAATGTGGACTTCGGCAAAGTAAAGCAACCTATTTGGGACACTATCCAGCTTACATATAATGTCCCTGACTCTGAGAAGTTGAAAGACAAGACATTGTCTTATTGTGCTGATTGGTGGAGGAAGTTTAAGACCTCTCTCGCTAACAAGTATATTTTTGCCGACGTTCAGCCTGACCAAAATCCTTGGGACAAGTACACATTTATTGATGAACAAACTTGGCAACAATTTGTTCACCAAGGACCACTCCCGAAGCTCGGTGAGTTTATATTTAGTTTTTTTCCCTTTTGTTTGCTTATTAACCTGTGCCGATATGTAAATGTTATTGTGTTCATCTAATCCTCGTTAGTTAAATTGTTTGGTGTGTGAATAGAAGTATACATTTCCCGCCTTTGTCTATGCAAGTCTGATATGTAAACCCTTAAAAGGTAAAATACTAAGAAGGTAATTAGGGAAATAATAATGGCATAAGAGTCAAGCCATTATTATAGTCTTAGTTCTGTTATAGTAGGTAGTGGTTAGACATTATTGCTGTTATTTTTGTTACTATCTAATGAGGACTTGCTGATCCCACTCGGATGCCTTAAAAAGGATCAAGTTTGTATTATTCTCGTCAAGCATAATTCTCTTTTGTTTCTTAACCTATCTATCTAGCAAGTACAAGACATAGCTCCAATTTCTTCTACAATTCTACATCTTCCTTACATAAAATGTTGAAACTTGATGAATTGAATTTGACTAGTGTTTGAGGTTCATATCAAGCAGAAGTTCTCTAATTTCTGTTAGTGAGATGGCTGGAATTCATAATTAATAGTTGTTTTCAATGCTGATTCACAGGAAAGAAGGGAACGAGTACATGACATAGGGAGAAAGAATGATTGCCCGCATAGGGCTTCTCGCGGCGGATATGAAAAGGTTGAAGAAGAATTGATGGCGGCCAAGCGGAAGAGATTGGATGATGAAGCGTAATCCAATCCTTCGAGGTACATGATCCACCATCTCCAATACGTCGCGAGGAGTTGTGGTTGCACATTCGGAAAAAGCCAAGCGGCGCCTACACGAGTGAACAAACTCGTGTAGTTGCTGAAAGAATTGTAAGTATCGTTATTGTTATTTTTTAGTTACTAAACATGTTTCATTACTAAGCTTCTCATTATCTGTATCTTACAGGAAGAAAAAGAAAGAAACAGAGGGATCTTTTATGTCGGACGGGAGGAGTGATGTTCTGACCGTTGCGACCGGAAAACCAGATCATGGTGGGCGTGTAAGGGGGATTGGAGGACGGGTAGGCCTGAAGGAATACTTTGGTAAATCTAAATGCCATAGACAAAGTATGGTTACCCTAGGAGATGGAAACAGACGGTGGCCAAATTAAGTGAGGACACGGCGGCTCAAGAAGCAAGGCATCAATCCGACATGAGCCGATGAGGGAGCAATTGAATCGATGAAGCCGCTTTTGAGCAATCGTCCGAGACCGGTGTTCCCTTCACACATTCACTTGCACTGTGCGAGAATAGCACTAGAGGAGCTGCATTGTTGGATAGTCGAGAAACCTTGTGACCTATATGTGGAGGATCGTGATAGTCGTGCACGATTAGTTGCAAAAGGGACCCGTCCACAACTTATTGGGATCAACCGTACACCACCAACAATTGGCGATGATGAAGTCGAGTGTCGCTTGAAAAAGTGATCATTGATGCACCTCTCCCTCTCCCAACCGATCAGCCGAAGCTTGTGAGTCATGTCAAGGGAACCTTCATCTCTTGGCCAGTGAAGCTTGTACATGTCTCTACTCCTCCTGAAGCTTCATCCCCTCCTCCTCAAGTTTCATCCCCTCCTCCTCAAGTTCCACCCCCTCCTCCTCAAGTTCCACCTCCACCCCCTCCTCCTCAAGCTCTATCCCCTACTGCTAAGTTGACTGGCACGGAAAAAATATCTGATCTAGTGAAGATTGGATATTTTAAAGATAAATCGTGGCTCGTCAATGAAGTATTAGGCGTCCCTCATCCTCATCCCGTTCAAGTTGACACCTTTGATGTTGAGCCCCTGCTGCTTCCTCGACATGAGCTTATTGATGCAATTGTTCAAATTTTTATGAAGTAAGTATCTTCTGTCTATGAGTACATAATTTAAATGCATTGTTTAGACACACATACATATATACTAATTCCCTGATCGATGTCATTATTGTAGGTTATTGCATCAAGAATTGGTTCAAAAGGGCAGAGCAACGATTTTGGATTCTTGTGCCCCGTCTATTCAAGTCAAACATCCATGCAAAGGCGAGACAGTGTACATATCAAAGAGGGTGTGTGAAGTGAGAAGAAAGGTGTACTTGTTGTCATTCTTCCACATGTACATATCACAAATCTTGTCTGCAATTCACTTAATTCTGCTACATATATCACTGAGTATACTTTACTGCTGTGAATTTTCAGCCGCCACTGGCAATTGGTCCTCATGTGCATGGAGGAGCATAAAGGTATCTTCTTATGCTCCACTCACAGAGAGCCATTGCCTTCGTTGACGCAGACCATCAACGAGTAAGCATGTCATTTTGATTCTCTTGTCTGAAATCTCTGCTGTGAATTTTTAGTGAACATTATTGATAAATTTGTGATTTTGATGATAGTGTCATGAAGACCTTCCAAACCGAGGTAAAGATGAGGCGTCGGCCAAAGACCCCATCTCGGGACACACCGAGGTTGGTACAATATTTGTACACCGGCACACCGCCTTGTGAAGTTGGTCATTAAGCTATATATGCTATTATATATATTTCTTGTTCTTTTTAGACCCGTCGGCAACCACCGGGTCCAACTTATGTGGCCAGTACATCATGAAACACATGTATGATATTATCACGAGAGGAAGGACTAAATTAACTGTAAAGGTAAATGTATTTGATGTTACATATTATGCACGCAAGTTAATTCAGTGTATGGCTTAATGTTACATATGAAATATGCACGCAAGTTAATTTAGTTTTTGTCTTTGATGTTATAGATGTTTGACTGCCCTGATCCCTTTTCTGATGATGAACTGGAGCACATACGCAATTTGTTTTGTGAATATCTGTATGACCTGATCTTAAAGTCAGGACAATAATTAATGCCCTAAATTCATTTGTAAATATACCTTGTACAACAATAATATTCTGTAAATTTGTTTATTTTTCCGAACAATATTCATTTGTAAATATACATAGGCAATGTAAAATTCAATAAATAAATTTGTTTAATTTTTTGAACAATTTTCTTGTGTCCATTTTCGGTTTCTGAATGTATTGGATGGTGGATAAAGCTATTTAGTGCTTGAAATTTGAGAAAGATCTCGAGTTTAGGACCGTATATTAATTAAAAGTCCGCATAATAAACATCTGGTCCTAAAAGTGTTCGTTTTAAAAAATATGACATTTTTAGGACCGTATATTATTTAAAAGTGCGATCTTAAAAGTCCACATAATAAACATCCGGTCCTAAAAGTGTTCGTTTAAAAAATACGAGACTTTTAGGATAGTATATTGTTAACATCTCGGTCCTAAAAGTATTATGAGACCGTATATTATTTTACTTGTCCGCTCCTAAAAGTCCTCTTATTTTAAGTTTAGAAGTTGGTTAACCTTTAGGACCATGTAATTGTTAAATGTCCGGTCTTAGTAGTCTTCATTTAAATAGAAATGTTCACTCGCTTTTCAGACAAATCATTATGGTTCGAGACAACCGAGGTTCTGGCGTTCCGCTCAAGCTAGGTCATTCATTGTAGTTGATGGTACCTCTCTTGATCTTGAGCAGCATTATCGGTTTCCCTTTTCTTTGTCTCTTTTCTTTTTGTCGGAAAAAGAAGGAAGGTATTGAAAAGGTACTTTGTTTCAAATCAGGGGAGGTAAAACCGACGACAACGACGGTCCAACCTTGAGAAGAATTGTCACTGTGTTTGTTTTTATTCAAATAAGGTAAAGGATGTTTTTTGGTTTTTGTATCTTCTTAACTCGTATTCTGCGAATTTCTATTGTTGATTTACACGAGGACAATGTTTTGTTTGTTTCCTTTTTGTCGGAAAAAAGAAAGACGATAATGAAAAGGACAAGGCGATCGAATATGAAAACCAAAGCCGACAAAAAAGTCGTGTTTTTAGGACCCTTGATTTACTAAGTATGCGGTCCTAAAAGTCTTCGTTCCGAATTATTCATCTTAGTTTTTTGAGTCTTTGTCATTATCCATCTTTCATAGTTGCCTTGTTTATTGCTTTCCAGTTCGATAATGGATAAACTAACGAATTAAAGTACTAAACTCGCACGAGAACAAAAAGAGTGCATAATATTTTATATATTAATTTTTATCGCTGCCCTATGGGGCAACGATTACAAAAAAAAAACCAACTAAAAAAACAACTAATCCTCATCATAGACGGAGAGGGAGGGGGAGCCGGAGTCATCGGAGTCGGAGTCGTCTTCAACCTTATCGTACTCCACGTCATTGGCGTGAAGTATCATGTTCAGCTTGTTGTTCACGGTATGAACAAGCTGAACCAATTGGCCCAAGCGTCGATCAATGTGATCGACGCGGGTCACCAACGACTGCACCAACTGCTTCACAGTCGAAATTGGAGGAGGGGAATGGCGGAGGGGGCTGAGGTTGAAGAGGAGGAGGAGGAAACGAGGACTGGCGGAGCGGCCATTACAAATGGAGGCTAGGCAGTGGAGGAGCCGTGTAGAAGTGATGGAGAAGAATAGTAACAATGGGTTTAAATAGAGAACCCATCCTGAACAATGTGAAAAGTCAGAAACTTTAATGAGGAGATGCATAGTTCATCAGAATACGAGGAGACGCCTAGTTGGGAAGTTTATCTGGAAGGCGAAGAGACTCTGAATCATTCATTTGAACAGAGTGTAAGGATACGACTCTGCCATCTGAATTTGAAAAGAATGAATTTTAGTGGGTAAATGATGAAAGGTCGGTCTTAAAAGTAATAGAATTGAATATTTTAAAAATAAATATACTTTTAGGACCGAGACATATTATAAAAGGTCGGTCTTAAAAGTAATAGAATTGATTTTAAAAATAAATACACTTTTAGGACCGGACATATTATAAAAGGTCGGTCTTAAAATAAAAATTAAATGATAGAATTTTATACCGCGTACCTATAAATCCCGCTCTTAAAAGTTTCTCTGCCTTTATTAACTCCTCATACCTCTCTGTCCTTAACTCCTTATTAATTCCTCATCACTGTCTCGTAACTCCAAACTACGTACGTGGCTATCTGAGAACAGCTCTCTGCCTTTATTAATTAACTCCTCATACCTCTCTGCCCCAACTACTCAAACCATGGTTAGATACAAGGTTACCGCTCGTAGGGGTGCTCTTACTCGTGATGCTCGTGCCTTCCGTCGATCGTTATACGTTGCGCCTCCTCCATCGAGAGTCCATCCTATTGCTGCAGAAGAGTCTCGGTCGTTGGACCCATTGTTATTTCTTCGGATGATGAAGAGGTTCCCGCTCCCCCTCCCCAACCTCTTGGCCCCACCGTGACTACTACTGACCCGTCTCCTCTTTCCTCTAATGAAGCATTGTGTCTGATGAGACTAAGACAGAAACTTGCTGATCTCCGGCGGGAAAATAATGCTGTTCACGCCGAAATCACCAAGGCTTTGAAGGATAATAAGCTTTAAGATGTTTAGTCGATTCTTGTTTTTGATAATTTTCTCGCTTGTTTTTCTCTCTTAATTTTCTTGTGTACGTGCATATTCTTCAGTTATGTATGGAAGCGGTAAACTAAGCTTGTGTCTTTCTAATATTCATATTCTCCGAGTTTTCCTTTAATTTATTTTATTAACTCAGTTTCTACCGAGCTCGCCAAATGCAAACCTCTTTTTTTTTTTTGGTTAATTAATAAACGAAATACTTTTAGGACCGTAGTTCTTATAACCGTGGTCTTAAAATTAAATGAATACTAAAAGTTAGGACCAAAGTATTCTTAACCGTTGGTCTTAAAAATTAGTTAATAAATGTTTGCCTTTTAGGACCGGACTCTTTATAAATCTCCGGCCTTAAAACTAACTCAATACTAAAATTTAGGACCGTAGTATTGTTAACCTCCGGTCTTAAAATTTTATTAATAGAATTATATCTTTAGGACCGTATATTGTATAATTAACCGGTCTTATTAAAACATAAAATATAAAGACATGTCTATGTCGCGGGGAAAATTAAATTTCCCTCTCGGAACTTCTCTTGTCGTGCGAAAGTGATTACACGGTTCGTCTCCAAAGTGTGTGTCGCGTCGTCGCCGTCATTTCGCATTCCTTTCTCGAGATTAACTCTATGGTTTCTTAGCTAAACGTCTATAGACCAAGCATGTACGAGGTGTTTCGGTTATATAACTTTATGATTTTCCTTCTAATGGTTCCGGGGTTTTCATGGGTTGAACGAAATCGATGAAATGTTATTGTGGGTTTCTCTCGTTGTTAATGAATATTGTATTTTGAAGATTATATTTGCACTTTAGACCTACCCAACGACCAAGAAATATTTTTAGGTTACTCTTGCTTTATGCAACATCAACGTTCGTGGCGGAGAAGAACGACTCGGCAAGAAACGCATTTGAATTTATATGGTACAAGTGAGTCCACAAGACCTTCATGCGATGCATTTAATTTCCTCGTCATGTATTTATTTTGCTTCTTGGATTCACCGTGATACATTTATGACCAAAAGTGTTTCTTCGTTATGCATTTAATGGGCGGTTTCTCCGTAAAACCAAAAAAAAAAAAAAAAAAAAAAAAAGACATGCATAACCGACATTGAGCATAAATATGCATTTGGAGTTGGCTTATTTTATATGCAAGTCTCTGCCTTTTTTCGGATTATGTATATGTTAAATCTTTCTGTCTATAGGAATACTTCTATGGACCACAGTTGGATAAATGCTTTACGGACGAGTGTTGAATATCAGAATGAGGTGAGGGACTTTATTGAATTTGCTAAACAAAATGCTCATGATGATAGTGGGAAGTTTTATTGCTCTTGTGTAAAATGTCTGAATGAGAGGCGACTAAGTGTTGAAGTTATACACACACATTTAATTTGTGAAGGCTTTTGTAAGACTTATACATATGGGTATGGCATGGTGAAAAAATACCAAGTGGGTCTCAACATGGGGAAGTGGCCTTTGATGATAATGACACGGATATGAATGATCGCATAGAGGACATTATCCGTGAAGTAGGAGAAGAGGCTTTTCATCAATCACATGCATATGGTAATATGTGCAATGATGCGAGACCCCCCTCTATACCGTGGGTGTAAAAATACCAATTGTTGAACACCGTATTGAAATTGGTAAGCTTGAAGGCACGTCATGGATGGAGCGACAAGAGGTTTTCTCAAATGCTTGAGGCTTTTAAGGACATGCTTCCGGATGATAATGTGTTGCCGCATCGATACTATGATGCTAAGAAAATACTTTGTCCACTGGGGATGGAGTACAAAAAGATCCATGCATGCCCGAATGATTGCGTATTGTATAGAAAAGAGTTTGAAGAGAAGCGGGGAATTGTCCGAAATGTGAAACCCCAAGGTACAAGTCAAATAAAGGGCCTCGCAAAAGTGTTGTGGTATCTTCCAATCATACCAAGGTTCAAGCGGTTGTTTGCGAATGAAAATGATGCAAAAATTTGAGGTGGCATGCGAGATGAGAGGATTTCGATGGAAAGCTTCGACATCTGGTCGATTCTTCTCAATGGAAGAAAATCGATCAATTATTTCCGAACTTCGGCGAAGAACCTAGGAACCTTAGGCTTGCCCTTAGCACGGATGTCATGAATCCATATGGAAGCCTTAGCAAAGATACATAGTTCATGGCCTCGTACTACGATTATTTACAACTTATCTCCAATGTTATGGATGAAACGAAAGTACATCATGTTGTCTATGTTGATTTTAGGACCGAAACAACCCGGAAATGACATTGATGTTTACCTTCAGCCCTTGATCGAAGACTTGAAGGAGTTGTGGGCAGAAGGTGTTGATATTTTTGACTCTTTCAAGAAGAAGGTGTTTAAAATTTGAGCCATGATATTTTGTACTATAAACGACTTCCCAAAGATATGGGAACTTGTCGAGGTATAGTGTAAAAGGCCATAAAGCATGTCCGGTTTGTGAAGAAGGCACATGCTACCATCAACTTCAACATGGAAGAAAGACTGCTTATCTTGGACATAGGAGATTTCTTAGATGGGGCCACCCATATCGTCGATTAAAGAAAGCCTTTTTTGGTGGCCAAGAGTATGAAGATGCTCCGGTGGCATTGACCGGGAGCAAGTTTATGAAAAGGTGAAAAATATCAATGTCGTATTCGGTAAGACTGCAAAGAGTAGAAAAGAAACAAATATGGAAAAAGAGATCTATATTCTTCGATCTTCCATATTGGCGCAATCTTGATGTGAGACACAGTATTGATGTCATGCATGTGGAGAAAAACGTATGTGATAGTATTGTCGGCACGCTTCTCAACATACAAGGTAGTTCCAAGGATGGTGTGAAGGCAAGATTGGATCTTATAGCAATGGGAATACGTGAAGAGTTACATCCAAGGCCGATGGGAAGAGAACTTATTGTCCCCCTAGCTTCTCATACTTTGTCTAAGGATGAGAAAAGAAGTTTTTGTGAGTGTTTACATGGCACAAAAGTTCCCACGGGGTATTCTTCAAATTTGAAGAGGCTTTTATCGATGAAGGACTTGAAATTAGTGGGCCAAAAGTCTCATGATTGTCATGTCTTGATGCAACAAATACTCCCAATAGCTATTCGAGGCATCGTCGAATATGATCTTCGGTCGTTTTGACTAGACTTTGTGTCTTCTTCAATGCGCTTTGTGGTAAAGTTTTCGAGATTGAAAAGTTGGATGAATTGGAGAATGAAGGATATCTTATCTTGTGCCACCTTGAGAAGCTTTTTGTTCCTACATTTTTTGACATCATGGTTCATCTAATTGTTCATCTAGTGAGTGAGATAAAGATGTGCGGCCCTATCCATTTACGGTGGATGTACCCAATTGAAAGATCTATGAAATTCCTAAAAGGGTACGTGAAGAACGCATACCGGCCGAAAGCATCGATTGTTCGAAATATGTTTCGAAGAAGCCATGGAATTTTGTCAAGATTATTTGGCCAAAGTAAGACATATTGGGCTTCCAAAACGTCGGCATGCTTTGATGGGGGTAGACGAGGGGCTTCCGTAAAGAGTGTGGATCCCGATGAATTGTCACTAGTCCACTTGTACATCTTGAATAACGTCGATGAAGTTCAAGCCGGCAAAGATAGCTGCACATAAAGCAGTTGTAAGGAAAGAAAATCATCGAATGACGAACAAAGGTTGATTAGGGAGCATAACGAACTTTTGCAAACCGGTTCAAACAAAAGGTCGAGGGAGAGGAATGTGTTTCGATACAATCAAATGGTTAGCGAGTGGTCCCGAGGTTGATATCATAAGTTGGAATTCGTATGTGATCAATGGTTATACATTTTACACGAAGTCCCTAGATGATACGACCACAAATCGCAACGGTGGTGTTATGTTAGAGGCTGAATCTATGCACTTCTCCAAAAGACAAGAGCCCTTTATTGGCGGTCATGCCATATTATGGGGTTATTGAAGAGATTTGGGAGGTGGACTATGTGAAAATTAGATTTCCCATTTTCAAATGCAAGTGGGTCAATGTCAATAATGGTGTTCGGATCGATCGGCTAGGATTTACATTAGTCGATGTCCATGGTAGAAGTTTTGGAGATGAACCTTTTATTATGGCGGACCGTGCAAAACAAGTGTTCTATATCACCGATCAAGAAAATAAAATGTGGTCCGTAGCTCTCCAAGGAAAGAGGGTCATTGATATTGATGAGGAAATGAATTCGAATTATGGTATTCCCGAGAGTACTCCTTTTCAAGGGGTCTACCTATTATAAACGAAGAAAATGAAGCGGATAATGAACCCGACATAAGAAGTGATCATCAAGAAGGAATATGGGAAGATATCACTTTATAAAAGAGTCAATTCATAAAGTAATATTCATATGCAGATTTCTTTGAAAACTTTAAGGTTTTAACTATATTATATTCCTTCTATATTCATAAACAATGTCACTGACTATGAAGTTTGTTCTTGTTTTATTTTTTTGGCAGGATCTGATCCAAAGGGGCATGTTATAAAAGAGGATGTTACTTTGTCGGGTGGGAATCAGATGAAGGCATGGTGAATATTATTTTGGGCATGTGTGTTGTATTTGTAACTTATTGTATTTGTAGGTAAGTTATCTTATTGTATGAATTAATTTGGGTGTTGTAGTCATAGTATAATCATTAATTAAGAGGCCAAATAACTCATGGTGAATAATATTTGTATTCTTTTTCCAATTCCATTTATTCAAGTAATTGTTCATAGCTTACGGCTTAAAGTATCGACTTTTATGTCTTTGGATTGGGTGGTGGATTTGTGTGTATAATACAATCGGAAGAACGAACGGGGAAAAATTCAGGAAAATTTACACCGTAAATAAATGCGCCGTCCTAAATGGTGAGTTTTTAAGACCGGATGTATTTATATGTCCGGTCTTAAAGGTCGAAAAGTGCGGTCTTAAAAGTCGGTCTTTTTAAGACCGGTAAATTTATACATGCGGTCTAAAATAAAATTTTTAATACCGCATTTATTTATCATACGATCTTAAAAGTCAATCTTTTAAGACCGCGTATAATTAGTCGGTCTTAGAAGCCGCTAAGTTTAAGACCGTATTTATTTTTGTCCAGTCTTAAAATTCTATCTTTTAAGAGCGGCCTAATTATTAGCCGGTCTTAAAAGTTGAGTTTTAAGACCGAAAAAAAGTATTTCGGGTTTATTTTAGTACGAATTTTAAGACCCAATGTTTTAAATGTCTCGTCTAAAATATTTTCTTTAAGACCGGTCGTAGTCCGGTCTTAAATGTAGACTTTTAATACCGGCTGGAAACAAGACCGGTCGCGGATCCGGTCCTACGATGCCTCTTTTGTCCGGTCTTAAAAGCCTTTTTTGCACTAATGTAACTACTTTTATTTATTGCAGAGTATTGGATGTGCATGCAGTCTCGCTAATGGTAGACTTTCCTTGTACTCAACTTGCAAGTTGGGGCAACTCATCATCAAGAAGATAAAATTGAATGACTTTGAAAAATGAGAGTGGAGGGGACTTTTTGAATGACATTGGAAGAATACTATTGCAAATATTTTATTGAAAGGTTTAAAAAAAACAGAAATTAATGACGAAATTTTCAATTAAAACACGTACGGTGAATTTTTATTATTAACATTCATAATTTATCATTCTTAATAAATAAATTTCCATGAGTTTCATGTATGAAGTCACTAAATATGATCAAATATGAAAATTTAAGACAAGTTTAAAAGTGAGCTATTACGATTTTGTATGCTGAATATATAGCTCGAGATGTTAAATTACAAGTTTAGCTGAGTTTGCAGCAAGCATGAGTTTAAAAGTGAATTGATACATTTTTGTAAATTATAATTAATATAAAAACGCATGAGTTTAAAAGTGAGTTGATACATTTTTGTAAGTTATAATTAATATCAAAAAAGTTAAAGTCGAAAAGCCAACTTATGAGTTTAACAATAATAGTCACTTGCATGAGAATTGGCCGTTGCAATTATATGCCAATTTGTGTTTACACTTCCTAATCCTTATCTAACTAATGATTATCATCAGTAATATATTTTAATCAGAATAATTTACTCCTAAACTCATGACCATATTATTGAATTAAGAGCAAGTCAATGGATTGGATACATGACAAATTGTAATGGTTCGAATAACAAAAGGCAATAGTGTCGTGCGAAACTATCGGAAGAAAAAATCACCAACGTGTGTGAGCATTCTAACAAGTTCTGGAAAAATAAACTTGTGTTGAAGAGAGGAAGGACCATTTTCATTAATTGCAAGGGAACAAATATCTACGTATGAGAGATGCACACTGTATAACGGTTATTTAAATAATAAATCAAATCCGAACCAAGTATCTCATATATGCTGAACATCGGTTTATTTTCTAATTTTTTTTTTTTTTTTCTTCTCTTAATCCTTGTGTGTGAAGAACACAACAATATGAAACGCACAACAATGTGGCTCAGCATTTTCTTGGAACATGCAGGTTGGAACAAGGAAAATGATAGATCGCAATATCAACAAATGGGTCGATGATCATTTTCACATGAGACAAATGTGGAAGTATTTTAAAAGATGGAAAAATCAACTTGTGTTGGGTGGCCACTACCAAAAAATAGCTTATAACAGAATTAGCGCCAGATTATTGACGGAATCTTTTCATCACTAATTCTTTGTGGCTAATTGCTTACCGACGCTAGAATTTTTAGCCACAGAATGTTTTTGTTTCTAAATAATTTGCGACCAATATTAGCAATAAAGATTTTTCCGTTGCCAAAAATTGTGACATATTAGCAATGAAAGTGATGCTAATCCATGGCTAATTTAGTGACAAAAAAATTCCGTTTGTATTAGTAAATTTAGCAACAAAATGTTTGTCGGAAATTAGTGACAGAATAATTTTTCATTGGTAATTTTGTTGATAAATAGCTGTTTTTTGTAGTGTACTTCATTCCCATTCATGAGTTCCTATTAACCAAATTAAGTTAGTCAATTAGAAAAGAATTTAAATCAATGAAAAGTAATTAATATAAAAAAATATGTACAAAAAAATGAAATACATATGTACAAAAAAAAATGAAATACAAGAGTAATAACAAAAAATATCAGAACAACTTTAAAATTTTAAAAATAATTACTAAATTTTGATAATAAATAAATATTTATGGGCGAGTAAAAGTTAAATTAATAATTCAATGAAATTTGATCCATAATTTTAAAAAATAATAAGTACTATTGCTTAAATTGTCACAATGAAAATGAATACAAAAAGCAAAACCTTTTATTATTTTTTATTATTTATTTTTTTCGTTTTGTAAATGGGCAAAAGTGGAAAGACATGACAAGAAAGTTAGGGCCAAAAAAGCTAAGATAGGAAAGTTATGAGACATAAAGTATAAAGCATCCACTAACTAATCCAAAACAACTAATACACGTAAAAGGAAAAAGGGGAAAGCAAAACCTTTATTTGGAATACTTTATATATTCCACCTTCAACAATATGCTTCATGACTCATTACGCTTACGTAGTGAAGACAACTATTTTTACGGCAGGAAAAAAGTATCAAGTGTTTTTTTAAATAATTGCATTACCCTAATTTTAAAAATTCTATACAACTCCTAAAATATTGATATTTATAATAAAGGAATTATTTTATTTACTTTCTATGGAATAGATTAACCTTCTACTTCTACATAGAATTTTTTTCGAAAACTAAGTTATCTAAAATAAGAATAAAAGAGTTCTCATCATAATTTTAAAAGTGAAAACAAAGAAATCAAGTCCAATGTAAACGGGCCCAATCTTTATACTCCGTATTTCGTAACATGAGACACAGAAAAATAAAGGCATAACTTATGTAAGAAGTTAATTTTGATCATATCAAAAAAAAAAAAAAAAGTTAATTTTGTTGTTATAGAAAATAAATTGAAATATATCTTTATCCAATATTGTGTATAACAATTTCGAAAGAGTTAATTATAACTTTTGAAATAAGATGGTTAAAAGTTAAATTTATACAATTCAAACAAAATATATATAATATAGAGGAAGAGTACACTAGTGCAAAAAAAGGCTTTAAGACCGCCTCATTTAGAGCGGACAATGGACACCCCGGTCTTAAAGGAATGACCGGTGGCAGTTCCGTAAATATAAAGAACTTCTTGCACCGGACCAATTTTTCACCGCTCTTAAAATTATTATTGAGACCGACTAAAATACCACCGGTCTTAAAAATTGAACTGAAATTTCAATTACTTATATTTTCTGCGAAAAACATAATAAGGAAAAATTTAAATATAAAAAGTCTAAAGTTTTAAGACCGAACTTATCAACAAGACGGTCTTAAAAGTTTTCTTTCAAGACCGGACATATGATACTTGCGGTACGAAAAAGTTCATTAATATTAAGACCGGCGTTTTAAAAGGAACGGTCTTAAAGGTTAAACTTTTTAGATCGGACGTTTAATATGACCGGATTAATGTAAATATTAAGACCGTCTCTTTTTCATCCGGTCTTAAAAATCCAAGCAAGTTATACATTTCTTCGCGAAAGCTTTTGTTACTCTGTGGAGAACCTCACATTCACGTTCAAACCCTTCCAGCTTGCATTACCTCTCTTCCTCGCCCACGTACCATCGCCCCCCGTTACTCTCATTTGCTCGGGCATTCCTCTCTTCCCGTCTCGAAAATGGACGGTGAAAACGAATCTATTCGTGTTCCGCAACGCCCGATTCGTGTGACGGGTGTGAGTGAGAACGAACCCTCTTCATCTCACAATGAGGCTCGTAATCGCCCGCACGCCGTGGTAGAAGAGGCACACGAATGATGGATGTGACCCTAAGTCGGACTTAAAGGTCAAAGCTCGAGATTCGGTTTGATGCAAGGTTGGAACCCGTCGGTCCTAATAAAAGCAAATATAATAGTTTTGTCGGCCGTCCTCTGTCTAGCACGAAAGAAGGTTAGCATCTTGACGGATGAGTGGAAAAGTGTGGACTATAAGAATGTAAAGGATCCTATTTGGGAGACTATCCGGTTACATACACCGTCCCCGACACGTCGGAAGTTGAAAGACAAGACATTGTCTTATTGTGCTGATCGGTGGAGGAAGTTTAAGACCTTTCTCGCTAACACGTATATTTTCTCCGATGTTCCGCCCGCCAAACATCCTTGGGAAGTTTACACATTTATTGATGAACGAATTTGGCGACAATTTGTTCTTCGGACCACTCCCGAAGCTCGGTGAGTTTATATTTAGTTTTGTTTTCCCTTTTGTTTGCTTATTAACTTTTGTGCGGATATGTGAATGTTATTGTGTTCATGTAATCCCGTTAGTTATAGAATGGTTCGGTGTGTGAATAGAAGTATACATTTCCCGCCTTTGTCTATGCAAGTCGATATGTCAACCCCGAAAAGGTAAATTACCGATGAGAAGGTATTAATTGTGTAATGGTTTGTCTTGCAAAGGAGGAAATGAATAGTCTTAAAAGGGGAAACTTTATATACCCAATTGTTACTATCTAATGGGGATCTTGATCCCACTTTGGATGCCTTAAAAAGGATCAAGTTTGTATTATTCTTTAAGCCTTTGTCTATGCAAGTCGATATGTCAACCACGAAAAGGTAAATTA